>CAUJNA010000791.1:805453-1089423 GCA_963377175.1 Effrenium voratum | reverse complement strand
AACACAAAACGGTAGAAGAACAGTAGCATCTTGCAGCACACGTTTAAGGGGTATGATTCGGGGGTATGATTCGGGGGTGTGATTCGGGGGTATGATTCGGGGAGGTCCCACCTTCTGCCTTTTGAAGCAACTCAACACACCAAAAAAAGACAAACCCATATATATATATATATACATTGGGCGGCCCGTTTTGGGGGGTCCGCGTCAAAGGCGGTGAGCCCACCTTGCGAGCGAACCAGCCAAAAGATCGGCATTTGTTTCGGCCAGCAACTTTTGGTAATACGAGTCTACCACAAGACCAACGCACTGGGGCGAGTTTTGTCCGACCAGCGCAATACAAATCCAAAATCCAAATCCCCGGGCCACGAAGTCAAACCACCAATTCAGGGTGATACAACTGAACTATTGGGAACTCCCGACCAAAAAACCGAAAAAAGTGTCCAACTTGTGCTTGCAATGCCGGGGGCCCAAAGGACCCGGGGACTGATCCTCCCATTCTTGCGACACCCGGGCCCCTGGAGCTCATTTTGCTAGGACAAGGCAGAAACATGATGACAAGTGCTCACAGCATTCTGAAAAAAGAAGAAAACAAAAGGGATGGGAATCTTCGATGTGAACAAGATTCAGCAAATGATGGGAGCAAGGAGAGGGCGCCTCCAACTGGGGGGTAAAAAGAACAGCGAAACCTTCAGCTCGTACTCTCCAACCAGGGAGCGCACGTTTGATTCTGGATTCTGGTTCATATTCAGCGAACCTAGCCACGTAAGATAATTTCAAAAAATGCATCAAACAACATGAACCCATCTAACAACGCTTCATTGCCCCCCCCCCCGGAGAGAAAAACAACAACAACAACGAGGGTGTTGACTTGCGCTCTCGCAAGGTGTCCTCCATCTGCTTCACATAGGACTGCATGTCTTTCAGGCGCTGTTGCCGTGCGAAGGCGTCCTCAGGGTGTCTTTATTTTGCTTGCTTGCCTTCTGAATTGCGGTTTCATGAAAGTGCCCCGCCTCAACAACCCCAACGAAGAACAAAAAAAAAAAAAACAAAAAAAAAAAAAACATGGTTGTTCCTTTTGACTTCCCTTTTAAACCAATCAAACAACGGTGCCCTCAAATAAAAAGACACACACACATATGCGCAAAGGGCGTCTCCAAGTACCCCACCAACTAACTTCTGATCGAGTGGATTGGCAGAAAAAGTAAGCAAACTTTTATGTGTGCCACTGAGCATAAAGTTTAGAAACTCATAAGCCCTGAAGGATGATTGAGCTATGTACCCTGGGTGGCCCCTGTACCCTTGCATGCGGGATGGTATGCAACCGACAGACTCATTTGTTGTATGTGAGCAGGAATGGGCTTGGCATTTTCGGACCTTGTTTAAGGTACCAATGGTCCATCCAAGAATTCTGGCAACGCTGCAGGCCTTGATCTCTTGAACCATACGGGGGGCCGCGGGTAGCTGTGCCCCCCTTTCAGTATGGCCTAAACATAAAGCCTTCTTCAAAGGAAACCACGGGCCGAGGCTTGGATCAAACGAGAGGTACGCCTTCCGTTGGCCTGCTCCATAAGAAAACGGCATGTTCATGGAAGCCAAACAAGAAGCCAGGGAAACGCCAAAGGCGCAAATCAGGTTCTAAAGTGGACCTTATGCCAACTAAAAACTCATAAACTCCATGGTTGATTCATACGCGGCCCATCCCTCCTAATCCATCCAGTGCTTTTTCGGAGGAACAACCCGACTCCTAAAAAATCCGAGAGGTTCGTTCATCTAGTGTCGAAATGACTTAGGGGCTCTCCGAAGGCTCGAGAACCCCCCCCCAAAAAAAAAAAAACGCCTCGGCCGCACGCGGAGCCCGCCTCATAGAGATCTTTATGGCACTTCTCCCAGGCCCTGTCAAAGTCCTGACACTGTACGCAGACTCGCTTTTGGACCCAGGTGTGACTTTGAAACCGCCAGTTGGCGGTTTATGTGGGATACCTCCAAGAATGAAAAACCCTAGGCCCTCCTTACCCAAGGCAAGGCTCGTCCAACCTGCTGATCCTTGAGATTGAAGTGCTCGGACGCTGGGAGATCAGAGTTTGCTTAACCTACACAGACACACACACACACACATCGGCTTTCTCCCGAGCTTTGCATGGGAAGGGAAGCATCCCCCTTCCAGCAAAAGGTTGTGAAGGGAATTCTTGAACGTTTGAAGATTTCTCATTTTTGCTCGCGCTCTTGAACTTGGGGTGGCGTTGAAAGGGAAACGAAAGGAAAACAACCACTTTGGGTGTTTCCCTCAAAAAAAAAGTTCCCCCCCCCCCCCAAATTGATTCAGAGCCATAGCAGGACCGTGGATGCTCTTTACTGCCATGGCTCCCCTTGCTATGGCCCTCGGAATATGAACCACTCCCACTTGAACATCACAAGGAACCCCAAAGCCGCTTATGAAGTTGCCTCTGTCGCCTTCTCTTCTGGCGATCCCTCCCCCCACCATGTTTCGTGTTCCATATGTACGTGTTCCATATTTCCCAATGGCGCCCCCGCACCCATGCCCGTCGCGCCCGCATTCGCGCCGTCCCGCGCATTCTGGCGCGCCTTCTGCGGCGCGGGGCGGGGGCTGCGCCGGCGCCGCTCGGGCGGAGGGCTCTCGGACTGGCCCTTGAGGCGCTGGGAGTACTTGGGCACCTCGGGGCTTCGGGCTTTTGGCTTCGACCGTGGCGCTTTCGCGCTTTCGGGTTTTGGGGTTTTGGGGGGGTTGGGCCCCGGGTTGGGTGGGGGAGGGGGTTGGGGTTGGGGGGGTTTAGGGCGGTTGGTTCAGAACAGCCCGCCATCAAACAACCAGGCTCTTGCAAAGGTGACCTGCCCTACAGTGCACCCATCTTACAGGGGGGGGGGGGGAACTCCAACAATCTTCCTTCAAGAGGACAAATTATCTGTGAATTTATCTCCGGGGGTCCAAATCCCGCCTCCCAATCAATCAAATACTTGTTCATGAAGTGGGGATATGGCCGTTTCTCCGCATAGTCTACCAGATCCAGGTCTGCTGGCCCTGGGAAAATGCTTTTCACCCCATGCCGCTGAGGAAAGACAAGCTGAAGACGCCATCCGTGTGTCTCACTTTCTGAGTGGACTGGCTAAACAAGTCCAACCCATTGGCCACTCACAGAAAGTGGTAACCCGAAGAAAAAGCTTTGACCTGACCTGCTCACACTGGCCACAAGAGGTGCGAACTTGCTTCAGCGTGTGGAGAAATGATAGGTCTACCCACAAAAAGCTCAAAGCTTGGAAAAAACTGTTCCACCAGCTTAAAATGATGGCACAACTCCCTTTTCTGTGGGCAACAGCGCCAAAAACCAAAAAAAGAAAAACACATTGGACCAGCAAGTTCACCCACTCTGACTTCCGGATTTTCAACCACTTTCTTGCCCACCTCCCCGAGGTCGCTTCTTCTTTTTCGGCCGGACCGACGAAACCCCGGCCCCTGAGGGGCGGGCAGTCAAGGGGCAGCCCAGCAGCCCAGTGGTGCGATCGTTGTAGATCTGCGCGTCGCTCGCCACCTGCGCGAGGCGCCGCACTGCAGCTAGCTCCCGGGCGGCGGTTCCCAGCACGTGCGGTAGGCTGACCCAAAGGCTCCCGGGGGTGAAAAGAAAATCCCGCACTAGGGGGTTACCTTATGATAGGGTCATTGGAATGAGAAGCCAATGTCTGGCATGCCCATAGAAAAGGGGGCACCTTAGCAATTGAACCCCCTTCATAGTAACCACAATTGTAAGGTCGCGAAAGGCTAAGGGGACCTGGCAAACCCTGATCTACACGGCTTCAAGAAGCAACAACCGTGGGGGTGTTTAATCAGACTGTGGGCCAACCGATGCACCGACCAAAATCGGTGTGCACCATCTCCGGGAAGCTTAGTTGGAAGCCCCCGCAACTGCCCTTTTTAAAGCCCCCCACCCCCCATCCCAACCCCGCCCCCCCCCCAAGGAGGGGCTTGTTCAGGAGGAGCTCGATTGCGCGCCCTTGACCCCCCAAAGAAGAATTGGCCTACCGGGCGATACGCGTCGGACGGTTTGACCGGACACTCTTTCATTTGTCACAGAAGCAACGCTACCGGAATAGGTCTCGCCTCACGTGGCATTGGCTTTCATGCTGGAAGCCCATTGGCCATTGTAATCGGCCAACATGCCCCAATCAACCGCTTCCACAGTGAACGCTGACTTCGTTCTGATCATTTATGCGGACTGCGAGCAGGCACTGGCAACCCCAAAGGGTGAAGAAAACCAAAAAGAGGCACGTATCAAAATAGGGGTACCCAAAAAAAGGTTATTCCTCGTTGTTTCCCTTTACACCATTCAAATACCAGTTTAAAAGGAACCATGAGAACCCCAAAAAAAACACAGATCGGCACAAAACAAGAGCAACACCCAAAGCACTGTTCTGCGAGCTCTTTTTGGGGCATCCGGTCTTTCAACTAAATGGACTTCTCTCAGCCACCGTGAGGGGACCAGGACCATTTTTAGTGGCGGCCAGTTGGTGCAAACCCAACGGCACAAATCCGACTCCCGCCTGAGACATTGGCTTCAACGTCTCCTCAGGCTTGTCGGGTTGCGATTCCACCTGGCGGATGAAGCAGCTGCGACTCAGCTCCTAAGGACCAGAGCAAAAGGCATTACTTGCATTGCTAACGTCCCCAATTCTTTCTATCCAACCCCAATGTGTTTGACATCATCATTTACCTCTTGGCTTTGGGCCCAAACTACGGCTCGAGCTGCACACAGAGTTTCATCATGAGCCCCTTGGGCAAATGGAAGTGGACAGGCCGCCTTGTTGGACCACTTCCATTGGGAGGAGTCACTCAGTTGCCTTGCCCTTGGCGAAAAAAACTGCACCCGAAATCGAGAAGGGTCAAGCCCAGTCGACCTTCTCAGGTGTTAAAATGTCCAACGCACCCTGCTATCCCAAAGAAAGAAAGAAGAAAAGAAGGAAACAAGGAAAGAAGGAAGGAAGAAAAGAGGGAAAGAAGGAAGAAAGGAAAGAAGGAAAGAAGGAAATAAGGAAAGAAGGAAAGAAGGAAGGAAGCAAAGAAGGAAAGAAGGAAAGAAGGAAAGAAGGAAAGAAGCAATGAAGGAAGGAAGGAAAGAAGGAAAGAAGGAAAGAAGGAAGGAAGGAAGGAAAGAAGCAAAGAAGGAAAGAAGCAAAGAAGGAAAGAAGCAAAGAAGGAAAGAAGGAAAGAAAGAATGAAGGAAAAAACGTAAAGAAGAAAAGAAGGAAAGAAGGAAAGAAGGAAAGAAGGAAAGAAGGAAAGAAGGAAAGAAGGAAAGAAGGAAAGAAGGAAAGAAGGAAAGAAGGAAACAAGGAAGGAAGGAAGGAAGGAAGGAAGGAAAGAAGGAAAGAAGGACAGAAGGACAGAAGGAAAGAAGGAAAGAAGGAAAGAAGGAAAGAAGGAAAGAAGGAAAGAAGGAAAGAAGCAAAGAAGGAAAGAAGGAAAGAAGGAAAGAAGGAAAGAAGGAAAGAACGAAAGAAGGAAAGAAGGAAAGAAGGAAAGAAGGAAAGAAGGAAGAAGCAAAGAAAGAAGAAGGAAAGAAAGAAACAAGACAAAAAGGAAAGAATAAACAAAATAAGGAAAGAAGGAAAGACGGAAAGAAGGAAAGAAGCAAAGAAGCAAAGAAGGAAGAAGAAAACAAAGAAGCAAGGAAAAAAAGGAAAGAATAAAACACGGAAAGAAGGAAAGAAGGAAAGAAGGAAAGAAAGGAAGGAAAGAAAGAAGCAAAGAAGGAAGGAAGAAAGAACAACGAACAAGAGCCCCATAAGGTCCAACAGAGACATGGGCAACAATCCAGTGACATGTGCCGCCAGCCGAACCCGTCAGCTCCGATCTTACCACCCACACACCCACAGCCACCCACAGCCACCCACACACACACACAACACAACCCGATGTGAGCAGCTCGTCTTTTTCAAGGCCCTAGGTCAAATACCCCACGAGATTCTTTTTTGGGGATGCTCGCACTTGAAGCGGGGGATTGAAAAAGAGAAACGCGCCACGCCCGCAAGGCAAAATGTTCAAGCCCGAAAATCCATCACAACAACCTTCCCCCCACACAAAACACGAAAAAAAGTGTTCATGAGCTTTCAAACCCCCACGCGTTTGTTGTTTCTACACCTCCTTCCTTTTTTCCGGGTGTTGTTTCTATACCTTATTTAAAAAAAAAAAAAAAAAAAAAAAAAAAAAAAAAAACGGGGTTTTAAAAAACCAACGACTGAAACCGCCGCGGCTCGCTCGAGCTCCGTTCGGAACGCCTCCGGCCGCTCCTCCGAGGCGCGGAGGCTCGCGTTGCCTCAGCGAAGGGAACGCCGCACGCGGTCGCTCCGGGCTCTGAGGGCCGTGGAGGAAACTTTGTGGCGCCCCCCAAAAGCCCGAAGAGAATAGCTTCTAGGTCCTGAGAGCTTAGAAAGAAGATGGTACCGTTACTTTTGTCTGTCGATTTTAGTAGGGGAACCCTCCCAAAAAAGGGGGGGGACCTGGGCTTATCTGGCCATGGCCGACTTCGGATGAAAATTCAAGCCAGTTTGTGAAGAGAGGGGTGTCAACCTGGGTATAGTGGGGATTCAGACCACTTTTGGACCTGGATCTCCTGGAAGTTAAGAATTCCTACTCCAAAATTGAAAAGTACTTTTTGGCCTGAGGACACGGGTATTTCCACTTTCGAACGGGTATTTCTACTCTTGAACGGATATTTTCACTACCATCGAAGTGTTCATAAATCAGCACTGCACCTAAATTATCAAAGGCTTATTGCGTAATGTTGGCGTATTTTTTGCGTACCTCCGAACGGGTCCGAACGGGTCCGAACGGGTCCGAACGGGTTCGAACGGGTTTCGAACGGGTTTCAAACGGGTTTCAAACGGGTCCGAACGGATGCCTGAGCAGTCGGAACTACCCGAACGGGCATTTTAACACGGAGTGAAAATTATCACTCCAGCATGGAAGAAAGTACTTTTTCTTTTTGGAGTGGGAATTGTTAACTTTCAAGAGATGCAGGGAGGGCAACACCCACAGATTCATGAACTGGGGCCTTTTTATGTGGGGTCAACATTCGTCAACCCATGTATCATGTTAAGAGATCCCACTGCCGCCATCTTGGGGCCACAGCGGGGCAGGCCTCCCAAAGGGGCCAAATCTTGGCCCAACGAACCCCAGATTCTGGCCCCGATGTTGCCTCTGACCATTGGCTTCCGACAGCCGAACCTATGTGAAAACCATTCTCAGCACATGTGGTCACCCAAATGGACGTGGCACATGTGCGGCTTTGTGCGGCTTTTGCAGTTGATTTGTGGCGAGGGGCCCCGAATCCCGAAACTGAACTGACCATCGAGCGGATACCATTGGGAGCCTGCTGTTTGTACCCAGGTTGGGAGGTTTTGCCTTCTCCCCATGTCGAATCAAAGAAGAGTTCACACGAAGTGCCGAAGCGATTTGTTGGGTCGCAGGCCGCTGGAACTGGTCGGGAGGTGCCTACCCCGTCAAGAGCTGCACGCTCGGCCTGAAGCTCGCGCTGGCACTTTTCTACGCCTTGCCTGTCGGCTGAGCTGAGCTGGGTGGCTCGTTAAGGGTACCCGTTTGTTGATATGTTTTTAAGCACAACCAAAAGGCAATGTTTATATATATATATATAATTATTATTTTTCGGGGGGGACCACCCAGCAGTCTTGCTCAAAGATCCTCGTCTTCTTCATCCGGCCGTTGGCAGGTCATTGCCTCAGTTTAGCACGCTGTCGCGGACATAGAGACGACGCTCATGGAGACACATCGACACCATGGCGCGGAAACGTGACAGATTTTCCCAGGGCGGCTTACCCCCCTACATGGAAGCTCCCAGGACCCCTGTGGAAGACTTTAGTTCATCTACAGAATCCTTCTGAGAGCTTCCATGTTAGTCTGAGGCAGTGTAACTTCGGAAAGCCCGGCATGACATCCCGGCAAAAGGGACCCGGAGAATGAAACACATTCCTGGCGGCACTTCTCATGCAGATTGGGCCGTGAGTTACGCACCTCGGGGGACAGGAAGGACAAGACTTTGCCTGATGTCGGATGCTTGCTGTGCTCTTGTGTCGACTTCTTTCAACAGGGTAGCCCTAGGGTTCAACCCCCCTTAAAAGAATGGTTGACCCAATTTGGATCATGAAACTCCTTAGCTACACAATGGTGGTCACATATTAACCCCCGGTTGTTTTCATGGTGGTTGGAACCTGAAGGGGTATCATTGAATTTATCCAACACCCGGACAAGATGATTCGTAGGCTGCGCACGGATTCCAAGGGGCAAACCTGCGACCCTCACAGGCCTCACAGAGCTCCGAATTGCGGGTTCCCTTCCGATTCCTTTGCGAGCCGCTCGCTTGCGCAACTGCTCTGAGAACTGGGCTCCCTATGCTTGGAACATGGGCCCCAAGCTCCTCGCACACCCTTTCGGGGAAGACTTTGCAGGCCAATCAAACCTCTTTTCTTGTTGATTGTTTTTTCATGTCTCGTTTTGGGGGGAAAGGGGGCCGGCATCCTCCGGCACAGAAAGCAACACTTGTTCGCAGGTTCCTGGGAAAAATGAAAACCATCCTTTTCCCAAACAAGTCCAAGGTTCCAGAGCCACCAAAATCCTCATTTTCCCGTGCCGGTCCGGTCTTGCTGCCGAGCCAGGCGCCCGCTTCTTGTAGGCCACGAAGCCCTGAGTCACCTCGTCCTCCACCAGCTCCGACGACTCGATGGGGTGCACGTACCACAGCTTGGTGGCGGGATGCAGGTGGTATCCGTCGCAGGCCTCCGGGACTTAGGGAAGGAGTTGGCACGAATTGAAAGACCTCCCGGAGTACCTCCCCCCAACCGAATTTCACGATTTCAACTCTGAAAAAAAACGGGCCAAGGCGGGAGTTCGGGGGAGAAATGGACACCGAGGCTGTCTGGTCCCCTGAAGGGAAACCACGAGGATGTGGAATGAACCCAGGGATTCCAACTTAAAGGAAACCACCAGTTGGAGGCCACGAGGATGGTTTTCTTGCATTCCATTTCTCATTCCCTGCATCTCTCGCGCCAAGGGAAGGAATCCACGGATGCCCCAGCGGGCCGAGCGTTGGGGTTTTCGACGTCGGACTTGGCTTCTGTAAACGGCCGGCTCAAAACTCCCGGGAGGGGGGGGGGGGGGTCGAGCCCCCCAAAACATATGTCCAAAAGGATGGCGGTCCACTCGCCAGAATCCAAGCCACCAGACCTGATGAAAGGGACAAAGGAAAACCATTTGCCCTTGTGACACCAAGCGAACCATCCGCTCGACGCAAGAAGGGTCTTTCAGACCATACTGTACCTGTCCACATGGCCAAAAAACGCAGCCTTTCGCCAATCTGCACCTTCCACCCACCTGCCAACCCAACCACACAAAACCCCAGAACCCCCAAACCCCAGACCTACTTCCTGACGGCGGTGCGTAGCCCACATGCCGCCCTCATATCATCTCATATCGCGCGTCAAAACCACTTCGCCCAACACAGCCTGCCAGCTCAGGATATCAAAATACCGAATGCTTCACATCATGAAACCCCAAACGCCACCTTCAGATGCCCCTCAGCACCCCCCCAAGCCCTTGAGCAGCTCCTTCCGCTGGAAAAGCCCCAGGAGTCCGCGGAGCCGACCCAAACCGACCCAAACCGATCAAACCGCCGCCTCGTTCTCGTCGCAGAAGGTCTTGGCCTCAGCCTCCGAGGGGAACTTCATCCAGACCGTGAGCCCTGAGAAGGCCTGACGGCGACGTTTGACCTGGAACCTACCACTTGCCTTGGTTGACCTAGGGGGAGCAACAAATCAAAGTCTTAGCAGCACAGTGGAGATTTCCCAATCAACCGCAGTAAGCAAAAAGGGAAAATGTTTCCCAACAACAACCATGTTGCAGGGATTGACTTCGATGGCAACAGTAATGGGGCCAGTCCAGGAGGCATTTTGTTTTTGGGGGGGGTCCCATCCATGTTTGGCGTTCCTCTACAAATTTCCCTCTTGTTCATAGACCTGGGAAAAGGGGACCCAAAGGGTCGACAAGTCTTGAGAAGGCAAGCAATAGATGCTCAGGCTGGAATCATGAGCTGCCGCCCCCCCTCCCCCCCCAACGCAAGCACCAGCTCGGTCCCCAGCTAACCTGCCACTTGGATGGATCGGACCCCCAGCCGCCCCGCGATGGGATGGTGGCGCCTACATGCAAAGGAAGTCCGGCACCTTGCGTCCCCCTCAGCTTATCCCAACAGCTTCACAAAGAACCCATGCGCCTTGTTCTGCATCTTCTTGTAGCTGCAGACCACGTTGGGCATGATGTCCTCTGACAGCCCCAGCGCCAAAAGCGCAAGCCAAAGCTGCGCCACGCGCTGCGCCATTGCGGGCTCGCGCGGGGCGAGCGGCTGCGCCACTCTTTGGGCTGCAAGTTGAGATGTGATTTTTGCTTCCCCGGCACAAACGGTAATTGCCATTTTCTTAAGCCCCCTGGAAAATAATAATGATATAAAAAAACAAGTAGTGATAGATTCTCTTTAAAGACAACACGAAAAATAAAACCTATTCTTAAGCAAATGGAAGGTAAGCATCTACCACCAAAAAAGGAACAGGAACCCCTGACAAGAGGTTGGATAGAAGTGCCCTGTGAGTTGGGCTACACCGAAAATCCCAGGTAGGGAGGTTGGGGTTGAGGCTCACGGGTCCTGCTTCTTGTTTGTGGGGGGGTTGGTGGGGGGGGGGGGGTGGTTTTGCAGACTCACCCCCTCCAACAACCAATGCCCCAGGCCAAAAGGTTGGAACACCGACCCGCGTCCATGTCGCTGGCTGCCTTTGAGCCAAGCTGCGCCAGCTGTGATGGAGAGAGAGAGAGAGGGGTGTTTCTAAAACGGGGGACAAATAACAGTCTTTCCTTGGTGTCCCTTTAAATCCACCCCAAAAACCGGTACACTAGGAATGCCAAAAAGAAGTGATCCCTTCTTGGTCTATGTTCAATCAGATCTTGTCAAGCTGGCTGAGGAACATTGCAAGATGTTACGAGACCAAGCACGTTCCACAACCATTGGTTTTCTTCCGGAGCCCTTTAAACCAAGGTCAAAAACTGCTTTTTCTTTGCGGGTACCCCCTTCTGGTTGGTTTGAAAGGCCACCAAAGGGAAACCTGCCATTTTAGGGCCCCCTCATTTGGGCACACGTTGTGTTTTTCTTCGGGGACCCCCGAAACTGTGTTTTTTGGCTGTATGGGGAAAAAACAAAAATATAACGGCGTACCCTCAAACACGTTTCACGCCCATATACCCTCTCTTGAGCTTCCCTCCTCCTCGACCCTGGACTGAGGCCGGCGCTGATCAAGTTGGCCACCGCCGCCTCAAATCGAAAGCCGCGCTTTTTGCGCAGCGTGCAACCTAGGATTTGTACCGACTTCCTAACGTTGACCTCATACAAATCAACTCCGGTTTGTTTTTCTTTTTTTGGGCGGGGGGTCAACCTGGGTTTACTGGGGGATCAGACCACTTTTGGAGGGAACACCCCTCTATGAACAAACTGGGGTTGATCAATTTTCATATGGGGTCCACATTCTGCCGCCCAAAGGAAACCATAAAAAGAGAGGGAAAGGAGATCTCCTTTGACGAAATGTGGCTGCAGATCGGGGGGTTGGACAGCTGAGACCGGACCTTCACAAGGCTTAGTCTCCACGGCACGGGAGGGTGGTGCAAAGGGTTATTCCGCCAAGCCCGAGCATGAGGAACACCTTCTCCACAGCAACCCGGATGTGGGTACGGTGGGACTTATGGTAATGGGAAAAGTCTGGCAAACACCTTCTTTGCAGATTTGTCAGGGGAGGCCAAGCACCTCGCCCAAACTGGCAGGGACGTGAACACCATTTAGGGAGCAAGGGACTCCAGATCCATCTGCCCACAAGAGCCAGGGGCTTTCGATCCCCCAACCCAATCCGAGCCACTAACTGAGCTTTACTGGAAGGGAGCGAGATTCGCCATCATAAAACAGCACGATCTTGCATAAGGGCCCGCGAGTTTGTCCGGGAGCATGTGCGCAGCATTACCGCAGCATCGTGCTGTTGTTTGATGTCGAAGTGCGTTTCGACTGCGCAGGCTCGCGAAAAATGAGGCCCGCGAGCTTGGCCGGGAGCATTTTGCGTAGCATTTACTGCGAATGCCATGCAAAATGCTCCCGGACAAGCTTGCGGGCCTCATTTTGTGCGAAGTCGAAACACACTTCGACATCACAAAACATCACGATTGTGCAGTAAACACAACGCAAAGTGCTCCCGGACAGACTCGGGGGCCGCAGACGAAACGCACTTCGACATCATACAACATCACGATTTTGCGGTTAAATACCACGATCCCGGCCAAACTCGCGGGCCTCATTTTGTGCGAGCCTGCGCAGTCGAACGCTCTTCGACATCATTGCGGTAAATACCAAAAGCTCCCGGACAAACTCGCGGGGCGGTAATTGCCACGCAAAATGCTCCCGGACAAACTAGCGGGCCTCATTTTGTGCGAGCCTGCGCAGTCGAACGCTCTTCGACATCATTGCGGTAAATACCAAAAGCTCCCGGACAAACTCGCGGGGCGGTAATTGCCACGCAAAATGCTCCCGGACAAACTAGCGGGCCTCATTTTGCGCGAGCCTGCGCAGTCGAACGCTCTTCGACATCATTGCGGTAAATACCAAAAGCTCCCGGACAAACTCGCGGGGCGGTAATTGCCACGCAAAATGCTCCCGGACAAACTAGCGGGCCTCATTCTGTGTGGGCCTGTGCAGTCGAAACGCACTTCGACATCATGCAACATCGTAAAACGATTGTGCGGTAGTTAAATACCACGCAAAGTGCTCCCGGACAGGCTCGGGGGCCTCATGTTGTGCGAGCCTGCGCAGTCGAACCGCACTTCGACATCATACAACATCACGATTTTGCGGTAAATACCACGCAAAATGCTCCTGGCCAGGCAAGGGGCACCTCGATCTCGCACCGGCCGTTTCTCTTACCGTAAGAACCCTCAGTGGACCCACCGTTTAGGGAACTACCCCTTTGCAAAATACACCCTGCCTGACCTTAAACCCTTCCCCCCCGTCCGCCTCCCACCCCGCCCTTCCCCCCCCCGTCCCCCAGCCCCTGAGGCGGGCGCGGCGATGGCGGGCGCCGGCGCTGATCCCACCTGCCCCAGCTGCAAGGACGGCCGGGAGTAGGCGAGCACCTCGGCTCGCTCTCAGCTCTCGGCCCCCGCACTTCCCGCAACCCTCTTCCCTCAGCTCGGTTTTGGTTTTGGTTTGGTGTTTGGCGTTGGTTTCGTTTTTGCTTGGCTTTGGCTCTGGGTTGTTTTTGGTTTGGTTTTGGTTTTGGTTTGGTTTTGGCATCGGTTTGGTGTTTGCTTGGTTTTGGCTTTGGTTTGATTTTGGCTTGGGTTGATTTTGGTTTGGTTTTGGCGTTGGTTTGGTTTTGGCTTGGTTTTGGCTTGGTTTTGGCGTTGGGTTGATTTTGGTTTGGTTTTGGCATTGGTTTGGTTTTTGCTTGGTTTTGGCTTTGGGTTGATTTTGGTTTGGTTTTGGTTTTGGTTTGGTTTTGGCTTTGGTTTGATTTTGGCTTGGGTTGATTTTGGTTTGGTGTTGGTTTTGGTTTGATTTTGGCTTTGGTTTTGACTTTGGTGTGGTTTTGGCTTTGGTTTTGGCATTGGTTTGGTTTTTGCTTGGTTTTGGCTTTGGGTTGATTTTGGTTTGGTTTTGGTTTTGGTTTGGTTTTGGTTTCGGTTTGATTTTGGCTTTGGTTTTGGCTTTGGTGTGGTTTTGGCTTTGGATTTGGCTTTGGGTTGATTTTGGCTTGGTGTTGGCTTTGGATTGATTTTGGTTTGGTTTTGGCTTTGTGTGGTTTTGGCTTTGGATTGATTTTGGCTTGGTTTGATTTTGGTTTAGCTTTGGTTCGGTTTTGGTGTTGGTTTGATTTTGGCTTTGGTTTTGGCTTTGGTGTGGTTTTGGCTTTGGTTTTGGCTTTGGGTTGATTTTGGTTGGTTTTGGCTTTGGTTTGATTTTGGCTTGGTGTTGGTTTTGGTTTGGTGTTGGCTTTGGTTTGATTTTGGCTGGGTTTGATTTTGGTTTGGTTTTGGTTCGGTTTTGGCTTTGGTTTGATTTTGGCTTGGTTTGATTTTGGTTTGGTTTTGGTTCGGTTTTGGTTTGGTTTTGGTTTTGGTTTGATTTGGCTTGGTTTTGGTTTTCGTTTGGTTTTGGCTTTGGGTTGATTTTGGTTTGGTTTTGGCGTTGGTTTGGTTTTGGTTCGGTTTGGTTTTGGTTTGATTTCGGCTTTGGTTTTGGCTTTGGTGTGGTTTTTGCTTGGTTTCGGTTTTGGTTTGGTTTAGGTTTGATTGTGGATTTGGTTTGGTTTAGGTTTGATTTTGGTTTTGGCTTTGGTTTGATTTTGGCTTGGTTTTGGTTTTGATTTGGTTTTGGTTCGGTTTTGGTTCGGTTTTGGTTTGATTTCGGCTTTGGTTTTGGCTTTGGTGTGGTTTTTGCTTGGTTTCGGTTTTGGTTTTGGTTTGGGGGTCCAACCCGCAACCAAGAAACCTGCAGCTTCCCTCTGCTTGGTGGCTTGGAGCCACGTGGTTTTGGGGTCAGGGGTGGGAGCCCTGAGGATGGGGTTCAAACCCCCAAACCACCAACTAAGTTTGACCTACACACAGTGGTTCTTGGCAAACATGTCTTCCAGGAACGGGATCTATGCTTGGCTTTGGCAAACCGGGTAAAAACGGGGAAACTCCAAAAAGGGGCGGTTTTCCCTAGTGGTTTCCCTTTTAAGTAAAAAATCAGCAAGGGCTTTGGGGAAGGAACCTATCGCAAAGGAAGAAAGCCGCACAGTTGTTGCATTCCTTCATTTGCTGAGAACGAGCAAGCTGATAGCAAGCAGTGGGAACTGTTAATCTATTGAATCCCAGGATGCGATGACATCGCTTGAGAGGCCCTTGGTGCAAGCTGGAACCCAAACCGAGGGCTGCCTATGCCCAGGAGGCTCAGCTGCTTAACTATGGATGTGGGCGCCTGCTCAGGCACATACAAGCCAATTGGAGAAAGGTCAGCTTTCCCTCAGATGGCAAGCTGTGTCTGATTTCCAGTAAAATAGGCCTGAACAGGCAACATCGAACTGGGGATGTGGATGGTGGCCGCTGCCGTCAGGAAGGGCTCAAGCTGCCATTCCGCGGGAGCTGTTACGACACCCAGGTTCTTTCTACTCTGATAGTAGCCAAAGATCAACGAACCACTCTCAAAAGAGATGGACATGAGTGTAAGTGACTTCAGCGGCTCCCTCTTGACAGGGACAGTGACCAACCGGGTTCCATGTGGAACCAGGGGAGGTCGGGTTCCTTGATTTGCGCTCTGTTCATGAACCCCTTTTCCAACATGCGGACTTGCTGAGTAGATTGGCCAAACCTTTTGTTCCCGAAAAAGTACAAAGTCCGGAACTTCAGGGAGTGAGCCCTTCATGCCGTCTAGCGCCTATGGGAAGGCCATGCTCGATGGGATGGGTAGCTTGGGCGCAGCCCGCAAGCCACTCAGACTCTAGCAAAACCTTCTCCTCGGCCCCAGCTAGTGCCTTTTTCAGGCATTCCGGCAACCACCCTTCAGCTTTTGGAAAGTCTGACCCCGGAAGCTGCCTTTTTAACACATACCCTAACCGCTGAAAGCCCGAGCCCGAGATGGTGACTTGGGCTGGGCAACCGGGCGGAGTGCATCTGGCTGCTCTGCGTGCTGTGATGGCCCCGGGGCGAGACATACACTGGAGATGCCTCGAAACCGCATCGGCATGCGGTCGCGAAGGCAACGCGTTCAAAGGGAGCGCTTCGCAGAACTGCCCCAAGACTCAGAATAATCCAAGGGCCTGAATCATTGTGGGCTTGCGGGGTCCCATTACACACCTCCAAGAATCTGGAGATACGCGGTGAAGCTTGGCTTGTTTAATGGGTAAACGTCTGGTCGAATTAGCGAGGTTGATTCGGGTTTTGGGCCAAGGGAGGCCCAAAAAGTAAAGATGCCCCCCGAAATTCCTCGCTTCCTGGATGGTGCCAAACCAGTCTTAACATGCCTGAACCGTTCGTTTTACCCCAAACACGTCTTCTCAAACGATGACAAAAGTGCAGGAACTTGGGAAGTGAGACATGGCCCCAAAGGAAACTGAATCAAAACGAGAATCCCAACCCAAGCACAGAAGCCGCTGACGGAAACGGACATACGAAAGGGATCTCAAACTCTGGTTCTTGAAGCATGGCTGCTTTCCTTTTGGTTGTCCTTTAGAACCCACCCATTGCATCCCTCAAGGAACCCACCTCTGACAGCCTCAGCCTCCGGCCGGCGGTGGCATCCGCGTCAGCGACTGCATGGCCACCGGCTGCATGGCGTTCGCGCCCGGCCGGAAGGCCCGGCCGAGAGCTCAGCCCAGTCGCTGCGGGAGGTTCGAGGACGGGTGGACGTTGGGGTCTTTCGCCCAAGCAAAGAACAGGGGCAGGGGACGCAGGCCTTTTGCCCAAGCAAAGAACAGCTTACAAGGGAAAGGACAGCTTACAAGGGACCTCAAAAAGTGAAGGCGCTTTTTGATTCGTTGGGTAACCCACGCACCAAGAACCAAACAGCTTGCAAGGGACCTCAAAACGAGGAGCCCTTTGATTGGTAACCCATGGTAACCTTTCCCGTCAAAGAAAAAATCCCAACCCGGCACTTGGAACATCTTGGGACTGGCAGCGAAGGGCAAAAACAAAAACTAAGCTGCGCTGTGGTTGCCTCGACTGTTTTGCGGCGCCCACCCCACCAAAATGAGTAATGACCTCCTGGAACCTGGCAACTCCGCCAATGGAGTTTTTCTCTACACCCACGCTTCACCCCCACAATTTCCTAGCTCCCCAAAATCTGTGAATCGGTCTGAATCCTCCCTACGCGCCCTTCGTCAGGGGATGCGAGTCTTCCAGCCACTTCTTCCTATTCAAATTGGGTGAGCCATTCGCAGTCCTGATATGTCAAATCTAACTCATGAATGGCGCAATGTCTGACCCAGGAACCTTCATGGGGGTTTCTCAGACAGATCGTGGTACTGGTCAAAGCGGCGGCCCGCCATTTTGCCGAAGACATTCTGGCCAAGCTAACCTAGCAAAGATCTTGCCAATGACAAGGTGACAGGGTACGCCTGGCTCGAAGAAGTGCCAGACGTCGAGGGCCTGGAAACTACCAACCTCCCCACCCCGCCCCTTTGGCTTCGTTTGGCTTCGGAAAATCCGCCCAGCGTCTGCCCCAATCGCGCGCCTGCCGAAGCTGGATCTGGCCTCGAGAAAGCCGCTTGATCCGATCCAGTCGCCCAGTCGACCCGAAAACGGCTCGACCCAGTCTTCCCCTCGTTGTGTTCTGCCCGTTAGCCTGCAGCACTGGCTCAATATCCCGCTGGCGTGTGGAGGAGCAACAACACCTAAGGCCTTACGAAGGGGGTGTTCTCAGGCAAGAGGTGGGGGCATGCGTTGCAGAAAGGCAAGCGCTGCAAAATGGGTTGATGCTCAGCGGATGGAGACAGGTTGAACCTGAACCACCACAGAAGTAGCTAGGTCGAGTTTCATATATCCAGCATTCCAGCATGCAAAGTGACGTGCTTCCAGTAGTTTTGGACAGGCTTGCGGTAGACACGCTGCAGAAAGGCAAGCGCTGCAAAATGGGTTGATGCTCAGCGGATGGAGACAGGTTGAACCCGAACCACCACAGAAGTAGCTAGGTCGAGTTTCATATATCCAGCATTCCAGCATGCAAACTGACGTGCTTCCAGTAGTTTTGGACAGGCTTGCGGTAGACACGCTGCAGAAAGGCAAGCGCTGCAAAATGGGTTGATGCTCAGCGGATGGAGACAGGTTGAACCCGAACCACCACAGAAGTAGCTAGGTCGAGTTTCATATCCAGCATTCCAGCATGCAAACTGACGTGCTTCCAGTAGTTTTGGACAGGCTTGCGGTAGACACGCTGCAGAAAGGCAAGCGCTGCAAAATGGGTTGATGCTCAGCGGATGGAGACAGGTTGAACCCGAACCACCACAGAAGTAGCTAGGTCGAGTTTCATATATCCAGCATTCCAGCATGCAAAGTGACGTGCTTCCAGTAGTTTTGGACAGGCTTGCGGTAGACACGCTGCAGAAAGGCAAGCGCTGCAAAATGGGTTGATGCTCAGCGGATGGAGACAGGTTGAACCCGAACCACCACAGAAGTAGCTAGGTCGAGTTTCATATATCCAGCATGCAAAGTGACGTGCTTCCAGTAGTTTTGGACAGGCTTGCGGTAGACACGCTGCAGAAAGGCAAGCGCTGCAAAATGGGTTGATGCTCAGCGGATGGAGACAGGTTGAACCCGAACCACCACAGAAGTAGCTAGGTCGAGTTTCATATATCCAGCATGCAAAGTGCCGTGCTTCCAGTAGTTTTGGACAGGCTTGCGGTGCAGAAAGGAGCGCTGCACAGCTGAACCCGCAGAAGCTAGGTCGAGTTTCATATATCCAGCATGCGACGTGCACAACACGCTGGCTGCAAAATTGATGCTCAGCGGATGGAGACAGGTTGAACCCGAACCACCACCTAGGTCGAGTTTCATATATTCCAGCATGCAAAGTGACGTGCTTCCAGTAGTTTTGGACAGGCTTGCGGTAGACACGCTGCAGAAAGGCAAGCGCTGCAAAATGGGTTGTTGCTCAGCGGATGGAGACAGGTTGAACCCGAACCACCACAGAAGTAGCTAGGTCGAGTTTCATATATCCAGCATGCAAACTGACGTGCTTCCAGTAGTTTTGGACAGGCTTGCGGTAGACACGCTGCAGAAAGGCAAGCGCTGCAAAATGGGTTGATGCTCAGCGGATGGAGACAGGTTGAACCCGAACCACCACAGAAGTAGCTAGGTCGAGTTTCATATATCCAGCATGCAAACTGACGTGCTTCCAGTAGTTTTGGACAGGCTTGCGGTAGACACGCTGCAGAAAGGCAAGCGCTGCAAAATGGGTTGATGCTCAGCGGATGGAGACAGGTTGAACCCGAACCACCACAGAAGTAGCTAGGTCGAGTTTCATATATCCAGCATGCAAAGTGACGTGCTTCCAGTAGTTCTGGACAGGCTTGCGGTAGACACGCTGCAGAAAGGCAAGCGCTGCAAAATGGGTTGATGCTCAGCGGATGGAGACAGGTTGAACCCGAACCACCACAGAAGCAGCTAGGTCGAGTTTCATATATCTAGAATGCAAAGTGACGTGCTTCCAGTAGTTTTGGACAGGCTTGCGGTAGGCACGCCAAGAATTTCTCAAACGGAGAGGAATTGGGCTGGCACGATTCCCACAGTGGCCTTCTCCCAAGTACAGTTTGCCGCTTGGCATGAAGGCCGGGCCTCCCAAAAAAGACGCCCTGCAAATCACACATCGGCGGGTTTGCTTACTTTCTTCCCCGTAAAAATGAAGAAACAAAACGACAGCCCCATTTGAAACAGGGCCCAGCCCAAAGAAACGGCGGACCTCCGGACCTCCGGCCCGACGCTCGCCTAAGCTCCGGCCAGGCGCCGCAACCGCCCGAGGATTCGCCATGGCGCCGGCAGGCAGGAACCAAGCTGAACGTCACGCTAGGGGACTTCACAACCATGGTAAGTGGGTTAAATCCTTGGGTGCTGTAGATCCCAGCAGAAAAGCTTGACCTTTTGCTGGTTGAAAGGAAATATGAGGGGAATCCAAAAAGTTAGTCTAAAGATCCAACCCAGCAGAGAATCCATGGCTGAAGGCCTACCCGACTGTACCTCTAGTTGATCCCTTGGTCTGGGCTTCCCAAGGTCTAGAACAGGGATCCGGATGCATACACCTGCTTGTCAATGGTGGTTTCCCTTTATTTTGGCGGAAAAAGCACCATGTTTCAAATGGTTGCAAAATGTATCTTTTGAGGAGCCCTGTAGAAAGAAGGATCGCTGGAAAGAATGGGGAAGGTACCCCTACAAACACTATGAAACCTACCAGCCCAACGTTCTCAGAAAAATTCGCTTCTCGTCTGTCAGATTTTGCTGGCACCAGCGGATGCGCCAATTGTTTAGTGGGTCAGAGGCATGGTAATTACATCAACCAACCTCTGAAGCCCAACTGACAAGCACGGCTGCTACCTACTTGCGTGCTAAGTCTACATAAGCCTTTGCCCCCAATCAAAATCGGATGTTTAGATCTTGGTCCATACTTGCGTTGACCCTTAAACTGCAAATGCGCAAATTAACCAACAAATTTAAGACCTTGCAAGACCCTGTTGACGCCGGAAACCTTAATTCGTTGAGCCTTTTGGCACCATCTCAAGCTGGTAAGTTCATGGATTAAAACAAAGAAACACATACATATGCGGCGGCTTTGACATATCCAAGTCGGGCCAAGCCCCAAGGCCTGCCAAAACGGCATGCGAGCCTGCGTGCGTGTACGTGTTGCGTGTGTCTTATTGGTGCTTGGACACCCCCCAAATGGCGCAACGGGTGTCCTTCTGGTTTCCCTTGAAACCTCCCTTGAAAAGGGTAGCCTCGGAAAAAAAAAAAAAAAAAAAAAAAAAACAGTTCTGTTCTGTGTTTGTTTTTCTGTGGTGGTTCAAGAACGGTATCGTCTACATCTACGTGAGCGCAAGCTCCTCCAGCATGCCCGCCAGGAACTGCGCGTGCTGCAAGGCCAGCCCAAGCCTGAGACGCCCCGCAGAAACCCGCACTTGTCGCCACGAAACGGAGAAACCCGCGCGGCAAAACCAACGGAGCGGTCGAAACGGATTTTCAAGAAGATGCTTGGGATGGGAGCCCCAGGCATGGAACGTAAGGGACAATGGGCAGTGTATATATATGCGTATATATATATACATATATATACCATGGCTCGGTTCTCGGACACAGCATCCCAGAAGCTGTTGTTGATGACTGGTGGTTTCGGAGGTGCTTTGCCACAAGAGCCAGACACAGCTTCGGGGAAAAATGATGGATTCCACTGACAAGTGATCTACCAGTGTTCTTTCCCAACCTGACCCCCCTTGACTCCTTCTCTGGCCAAGACTTCGACTCAGAAAGTTGGCTTCGCGCAAAAGGAAAATCAAGGAAACCCCAAACAAAGGTGACCTTTTGCAAAAATAGATGGCCCTGGTAAATGGAATCAAACAACCAGTGCCATCTATTAAAAGTAAGCTGAAATGGACACCTATGCCCCCAAAAAGGTTTGACAATGCGCGCTACACCACTCTTAGCATCTTGCAGGTTCCATTGAGCTCCAACATGGTGGTTCCCACCAGATCCCAACAGTCCTGCGATTTTGAGAACTGGCACCTCAATCAAACCACGTCAGAGATTCAGGGACCTAGGAAAAAAACAGGCTCTGAAAATAAATCCGCCGACGCTAGTCGAGCGTGTAGATGGCAGTCCGCAACTTGGTCTTCCTTCGGAATCTCTTATCAAAGCCGAAGGCTTTTGGGACTGCTATGTTTTGGGCATGCTGTGCTGGGTGTCCAAAACCTGTATTTGTCCAGTGTTTTTGGGCCTTTCGTGCTAAAAATCTGCATTTCGCCTAGGTCTCTAGGGGGGGGGTTTCCGCCGGACGCGCAGGATCTGCATCCCCAGCATCATCAGGATTGCCTTGTTGCCATGAATTTGTCTTTTTTTGAGATACTAGTGGCGTTTTGCTGTTTCAAGCGATGTTGGAATTGGCCTGTTAGGGGCTTGGGTGGGGCCAAGTGCAATGATACTTTGAGGAACTCTTGAAAATTGCACAAATGAGTGTTTCCTGTACGGCGCAGTTACTGCGAAACATCCCCTGTATTTGAGGGGGTTGCTAGTATCGGCTTTTGATGGTTGCTTTTGGGAAGTATCGGAGAACCCGGGTTTGTTTTGCACTTTTTTCTGGCTAGCAGAGTAAGTTGTTACCAAAAAAAGGCCTTGCTTTTATACCCTTTCGGGGGGTGGTTTAAAGAGTAGACCCTAGTGTTCTTCTCCTGTCAAGTGTTCAGCCTTGCTGCCGAAGTCAGAACGACGTTGTTTGCATTCTCGTTAAGAGACCCATGTGACCGAAGCAAAAAACATCTTTTTCCTCACCCAAATTCAAGCCACCCTCTCCTTCCACGTGCTAAGAGCCCCATGTCACCTAGGCAAAAGAAATGTCTTTTTCCTTACCCCAAATTCAAGGCACCTCAGAAAAGCGTTGTTTGCAGGGGCGTGGCTTGTTCTCCTTCCAGGCGTTCAGAGACCCATGTGACCTAGCCAAAAAGACGTCTTTTTCCGGACCCCAAACTTGAGGTACCCTGCAGCCGACCTCAGAGGGGCGTCGTTTGGTCTCTTTTCACTTGTTAAGAGCCCCACGCGACCGAGGCAAAAAACATCTTGTTGCTCACCACCCTCTCCTTCCACGTGTTAAGAGCCCCATGTGACCTAGGCAAAAAAACGTCTTTCTCCTTACCCCAAATTCAAGGCACCTCAGAGAGGCGTTGTTTGCAGGCGCGTGGCTTGTTCTCCTTCCAGGCGTTCAGAGACCCATGTGACCTAGGCAAAAAGACGTCTTTTTCCTGACGTACCCTGCAGCCGACCTCAGACAACTGTCGCTTGGTCTCTTTTCACTTGTTAAGAGCCCCATATGACCTAGGCAAAAAAAAACTTCTTTTCCTTACCCCAAATTCGAGGCCAAATTCAAGGCACCTCAAAAAGGCGATATTTGCTCTCCTTCCACTGGGGCGTTGCTTGTTCTCCTTCCAGGCGTTAAGAGACCCATGTGACCTAAGCAAAAAAATAAATAGTCTTCTTCCTGACCACAAACTTGAGGTCCTCAGAGGGGCGTCGTTTGGTCTCTTTTCACTTATTAAGAGCCCAATATGACCGAGGCAAAAAAACGCCGTTTTCCTTACCCCAAATTCGAGGCCCTCTCCTTCCACGTGTTAAGAGCCCCATGTGACCTTGGCAAAAAGACGTCTTTTTCCTTACCCCAACTTCGAGGCCAAAATCAAGGCCCCTCAAAAAAAGCGTTGTGTGTTCTCCTTTGATTGGGGTGTTGCTTGTTCTCCTTCCAGGCGTTAAGAGACCCATGCAACCTTTCCGGACCCCAAACTTGAGGTACGCAGCCAACCTCAGAGGGGTGTGGTCTCTTTTCACTTGTTAAGAGCCCCATATGACCTACGCAAAAAAAAAACGTCTTTTTCCTTACCCCAAATTTGAGGCAAAATTCAAGGCACCTCCAAAAAGGCTTTGTTTGTCATCCTTCCACTGGGGCGTTGCTTGTTCTCCTTCCAGGCGTTCAGAGAGACCCATTTGACTTAGGCAAAAAACGTCTTTTTCCTGACCCCAAACTTGAGGTACCCTGCAGCCGACCTCAGAGGGGTGTTGCTTGGTCTCTTTTCACTTGTTAAGAGCCCACCTAGGCAAAAAGATGTCTTTTTCCTTACCCCAAATTCGAGGCCAAATTCACCACAAAAAAGCGCTAGTTGTTCTCCTTCCACGTGGGGTTGCTTGTTCTCCTTCCAGGCGTCAAGAGACCCCCATGTGACCTGGGCAAAAAGACGTCTTTTTCCTGTCCTCTGCAGCCGACCTCAGAGGGGCGTCGTTTGGTCTCCTTTCACTTGTTAAGAGGCTTATATGACCTAGCAAAAAAAAACGTCTTCTTTCCTGCCCCAAATTCAAGGCACCCTGCAGCCGACGTGAGAGGGCGCTGTTTGTAATAATCCTTTTCCTTACCCTAAATTCGAGGCACTCTGCAGCCGACGTGAGAGGGGCGTTGTTTGTTCTCCCTCAACACGTTAAGAGCCCGATGTGACCTAGGCAAAAGGACGTCTTGCTCCCGGCCCCAAATTTGAGGCACCCTGCAGCCGACGTCAGAGGGGCGTTTAAGAGCCCCACGTGACATCAGCCCCAGTTTATTAGTAGGGGACTGTCCACTGGCGTCGGCGGATCGCGTAGCGATTTCAATTAAATAAATAAACAAACAAACAAATAAGGGTGTCTCTTTTTTTGGGACCCCCCCCCCACCCCCCCCCCCCCCCCCACACCCCGCCCCCCCCCCCCCAGCAAAAAAAAATAAAACAAAAAACAAATGTTTTTGGTTTGGTTGAAAACGCGAAAAATTGGGGCGCCCTCACATTTTTGACAAAGACACGCCATATGACAGGCAGGATGTACCCAGCAGGTTGTGATGTCGGGATGTGGTCCTGGCGCCTTTCAGCTGGGCGCCCTGCTGGGTGTTCTCTCCCAGCAGCGCCCGGGCCACCTCGGCGCCGTTTTTCGGTTCGCCGGGGACTTATGGGCTGACCATCGGTATAAATAAATATATATATATATATATATAAATTTATGCATATGTATATATATATATGTATATATATATATATGTACATATTTTTATGTATACGTATATATATATACATATTTATGTATATGTATATGGATATGTATATATATAATGTATATGTATATGAATATGTATATATATATAATGTATATGTATATGAATATGTATCTATATGTATATGAATATGTATCTATATATATAGGTGTATATGTATGCCCCCCCCCAAAAAAAAAAAAAAAAAAAAAAAAAGGACCGGATAACCCCACATGCGCATTTTTTCAGTGAATGGTTCTCTGGTGGCCATGCGATAATGACTGAGTGAGTGAGTGAGTGAGTGAGTGGCCACAGGGTAGCGCTCGGTCACTAGTAGAGTGCTCTCTTCTTTTGCTCGCGAGGCAGAGTCAGGCGCTAGATTATTCACGGTTCCTCTTCTTCAGACAGCTGGAAGTCTAATAAGCCTGAGCTCGAGCACGACTCCGTTTGCCAGCTGCAATGCACGCGAGTTGGCAGGCATAACATGTGTCAACCGCATCTGCGCAACTGCGCGATCTTGTTTTGACTGTGCTGGCTGGCTGCCGAAAAGACACTGCAGGCGGGATGCCAACGGCTAATTTATTCCTGGGCATGCTGGGTACCACCCTTTCGGGGGCACAAGGGGGATGCGCATACATACAAAAAATATGGATACAGATATAAGTTGCACAGGGTAGAGAATGATAGAGATTGGGTGTACCACAGGACTTCGATCCATGGGCACCTAGGCTCTAAGCTGTGGGAGTGGATTTTTTCCAAAAGTCCAAACTTTCCAAAGTCTGCGACTCCGGTCCACCAAGGAGGCGTTCTTGGGCGCCTACCGCAGTGATAGCCCGAAGGGACCGGGCGAAGCCTTTGGGCCGCGGCATCGGGAGCACGGAGCGTGAGGCGCTGCATCTCCCCAATCAAGTGCAGCACCTCAGCCGAGCCCAGCGTCGGGAGATCAAGGGTTCTTTTTGGGTGCCAGAATGTGCCAGAACAGCGTCCAAAAACCAAGGGATCCGAGCGCACAACTCAATTGCGGTTGGCTTGCCATTGTAGGGAACCCTACTAGGAATAGGAATGGGAGGAAGAGTCGATTCACATTTGGTAAAGACACTGCGCCGAATGGGGCCGCAACCTTTGATCCGTCTTCCATATTAATAATATCTCTGAAGGCCTTGTGGTCATCTGAAGCACGGATGACACGGGCCAAAGGTTCTGCTGCCAAACAGCCGGGGTAGATGTGGGTACAGGGGATGACGATAGAAACCATAGTTGGGAAATTTTGCCGACCCACGTGCAGGTAAGCCAGGAACGGATGAACGGTTGGGCCCCGAAATGGTCCCAACCATTATAGGCCACGCGAACCTAACCGACTGACATGTTTCCCTCCTAACTGGCTCGGACTCCCAATCAAACTCAACCAAAATTGACATTGAAATTCATCCACTGAGCTCTTGACAACCTTCACAGTTGCGTTGCCCCCCCCCCTCTCCAATATCCACCAAGGGCTAAGTTGACCAAACCAAACAAATCCAACGAGCTCCTCATTCAAAAACCCCGCACCGCACCGCATCCACTCCATGACGCATCCGCAAAAACCAGTTCCTCATCCAAACACCCAGCATCGCACCGCACCGCATCCACGCCATCCAAAAACTCATCCAGAGGCGAACTCCGCAAATCCACAGCGCGCCTGGGCGGGGGTCAAGGTCTCCATGAGCCGCGCCACCTCCGCCCGCTGCGCCTCCTCCGCCATGGCCATCTTCGCCTTCTCCGCCGCCTCGAGGCGAGCGCGGATCCATCGGCGAGCAGAGCGTGCGAGGTAGGAGCTTGGAGCTGGGTGAAGTGAGGCATACGCAAAACCCGGTAATAAAATGGTCTATAACAAATCCTGGCAGCATATTCGAAGCTGTAAAATGGTCTAGAACCATTTCTGGCATTGTCCCTTACTACCCTCCAAGTGCCCATTGATTGTGGCTCAACTGAGCTAAACCTTCAAATCTTCGCCAAGCTTACGTTCAAAACCCTCACCTTCGAGTCAGTTTCCACTCGGCTTGAATGGCTGGGAGGTCGGTTCAAACCCAACGGAAGCTGAGCGCTGAATACATCACACTGAGAGAAAACTGTCTGATTCATGAACCTTGTGGAATTTCCGCGGTCTCCGAACAAAAAGTGAGCCATTCGCCATAATATGGGACGCCTCCTCTTCATCAACCAGGTCATTGAAACAATGCTTGTCCCTGCCGATTATTTGCCCTTCGGCCCCCAAGGCCTGATAAGGTGAATTCCCCGTGGGGGGAGGGGGCTGAAACCAACAATGAAAAGCTAGGGAGCAGGAAAGAGCAGCTGGAGCAGGGCACTGTGGGCATGGGAAGTGATTGCTTGTGTTGCTCTCTTATCGCCACCACTTGCAAGTCAGGTGGGCTGTTTCCCACTTACAACCCTCCCTGGCTCACTTGAAGTGCATCCTCGTTCTCGTGGTGCTTTCCATTGTCCCAACCACCCTTTGGAAGACTCACTTCCTTTGGGAGCCGTGAGCCTGTGCACCAAACCATGCTGGCCCAGTTTCCACCAAAGGCTCCCTCAGTTCAAGAGACACCTTTCCGTAGGCCTCCGGGGGAGAGCCTCTTGAGGCTCCCACGGCGGGTACCTGGGTCCTTCAGATAAAACCTTTCAAACAGCTGGTGCTTAGAGTTTGTGTCGGCTATATGATTTGGCCAACATGCGTCCTTTGAGGGCCAAGTTCGGCCAGGTTTGCTTCATGGCTGCATTTCAACTGAATGCCCAGCTGGCTTTGACACGCATGCCGGCCTCCTGCTCCTTCTTTCGTTGGAGCTTGTCTGCGATGGTGTCTACCTGACCAGGGCAAGGTAGCAGGAGCCGCCACGAGGGAAACCACGACCTGGCGTAAGGATTAAGGATTGCTTGTGAACAAGGCAGATCACCACGAGCTGCAGCCAGACGCGCCTCAAGCACATCGGACACACGCCCAATACACCCATTTCATCATGGCAATGGTCGCCCAATTGGCAGCCCCCCCCCTCCATGCGCAAAGCAAACAAACACTCGAACACCACACGCACGCTTGCGCTGACTCAAACACAACAATTGAACACTTCTGGCCTTGAGATAACCCTCCGCCGTAAATAGCGGATAAAAGGAAAACCGCTAGCCCCAAGTAGGTTTAAGAACTGTTGAAACTGCCCACCAGGTGGTCACCACTTTTTTCAGTGCCCCCACTTGCGCCAGTTCATCTCTCCCCGGCAGGCAGTCTCCGTCCCACGCGTCACTTCGTGCGCCTTGGGCAGGCTGGCGAGATCAATCGGCGCCAGGCCTCCCGTCCGATGTTATTTGACTTCCGGAAGTCTGTAAATTTAGGCATCCATCCATGCAATTGTCCACAACATTGTTCCCAAAATATACCTATCGAAAATTTATTTGATGCAACTTAGCTTGAAATGCAACTTGATCTTCCAAAGAGGCCCTTGCGAGGCCCAAAGGAAGGCGTGTCCAGTCAGGCTGCGCTCGCTTTTCATTAAGCAAATCCCCAGCCCGATTTCGGGCAGGAAGTGGTGAAACCAAATCTGCGCATCTTGTCAGTGGCAAATGGCGGAATCCAGCCAAACTTCCTTTTTTGCTGGAGGGACTGTCACCAACCCCTTTGTAAAAACTCCTAACATAATCATTCGCATCGACAGACCATGGCCATTGCAAGCGAGTTCTGCCAAACATGCGAACTGGGGCTCTTCACTATGGAGGCGGCCAATCCTAATCCATAACCCCTCTAGGAAAACCACTACCAGGGAGACCCCTTTCATAACCTAACATGAGCCAAGGAAAAGCTATGCGACCTTGGCGTGTGCATCCCATGTCTCATACCCCGGCAAGCTTGGTATGCATATCATGTCCTCTTCCAGCAGGGTGCAAAAACATGTTTGAAGTGAGCCCGCAACCAGGGACCCAAAAAGAACTGGTGCGAACTAGGGCTTTGTACTGGCACTCCATACCGCTCTGTCCAAAAGGCACGTACCTGAAGAAACCAATGACTAGACCTCTTCGGCACTGCCGGCAAATTAACGCTTGCGGCCTACTGCACCCTAGCACAAATGGTAGGAGTGGCATTGCAGCAGCCCAGACAGAGACAGAGAGAGGGAGAAAACCCACACCTTGTTCTGGCCATATTTCCTTTTTGCGTCCCGGGAGCGGTCTTGACTGCATCCTGACGTGGATCCTATTATGTGGTTTAGGTCCGAAACGTAAGGGTACCTGCTTCCTTCTACATCAGGAAGCCATTGCACACACCCCCCCCAAAAAAAAAAAAACTCAGAGGTTCATCTGCGGGTGTTCCTTCCTGCAAGCCCTTCACCTTTTGCCACTGCGCCACCACACGCGGGGTTCCTGATCTGCGCACACAAAAGGGCTCCTCCAAATCAAGTCACCTGGCGAACTCAGGGTGAGTCCTGGCAACCACATTCATCAAACCCTAAAAGGCATATAACCACTCACCGCCCAAGGCCCCAGCCATGCAAGTAAAAGAACCAAAGAAACAAACACATGGCTGGTACCATTTTGGGGTAGGTGCACCACCCATTTTCGTCTATTTTAGTGGGGTGTTGGATGTTCACTGGAGGGTGCGATTTGGATTGGCCACATATGTAACAGCTGGCTCAGGACCCCCCCCCAAATCGCCGGCTTTCCTAATTCCAGGCGCTCGCATCCAGGTCTCTCGCTCAGGACTTGCTGGGCTGCCGCGAGCTCTTGGAGTTCCGGTGCGCGTTGGAGGCTTTGGAACCGGCCTCGCGCTCCGCCAAAGGCGACATGAGGTCGATGTAGCTCTGGTACCTGGTGGAAGGAACCAAGGCTTGGAGCAGAAATTTTCGGGCGCGATGGGTGATGTGGTTGAAGGAGCCCAGGAGTTGGTCCCCTTAAAGGACCACAAGGGGTGCGGAGTTATTTGATTTGTTTTGTTTTCCGTCCGGGCCAGTAAAATGTCGTATTTTACAGCATTTTCTGGCGAAATTGACGCAGTTTACACTAGCCCGTCAACATCGGTGCAATTCAATCTCTGCAAAAGTTTAAAAAGTAGGGGGGGGGGGTTGGGGGGGGCGGAACCCCCCCCATGATGTTCGAAGAATTGATGGAAAAGCCCAGAAGCCGAGAAGCCAAAAGCGAAAAACAATCCAAAAAAGAAAACGAGAAAAAAAAAAAACTTTTAACAAAAACGTCCACCACAAGTTGGCTGGGCTGCCCAAACTGATTTTCCGCGAAAAGTGACTAACTCTTGGGTTCATTACGGAAAACCTACCACTAAACACTACAAGTTTACAAGGCTAAAAGGCTAAGGAACCGGATGACTGAAAGCCACTAAGTTGGGCTCGGTTTTGGGGTCAGACTCCATGTCACATTCCCTGCCGAGGCTTCCGAGGCTGGCAGCTGCCAGAAAATTCGGGGCGCGTGACGGGGGAAAGGGGCACCCACGTTTGGTGGACTTGCCCTACCCCACACTGGGGCCTGGGGGGGAGGGAGGGGAGGGGGAGGGAGCCCAAATAAGCCCGCAAAGTTCGCTGGAAAAAGCGTGGAACGCCTCTCTGACAAACTCCTTTGCAAAGGGGCACTTGCGCTTGGTCAAACCGATCCTTCGGTTTTTGGCCAATACATTTCTCAGCGCCGAAATCCTCAAAACCGCCTTCACCAGTTCCGATCATCAGATTGCTGCGCGAGTTGTTTCGCCCCTGGTGATCAGCGGGTTTTTCTTGTGCCCCGTGCAAACGAACGCCTTGGAGCGGGTCTGGCGGCCCTGGCCCATACGCCGCATGGCGGAAGGAACAGATAGGCGTGTCTTGTTTTGACCCCGTTCGCCCCGTGGGCTGGTTTAGAGAAAAACCAAAAGGACACATGTTGCAGCTCCGCTGCTTTTGGCACAAGCCTTGAATGGGACACCACCGGCCTGGGGCCCCCTGAGCTTCGATTCTATGCTCGGAGCACCCGAGCGTGCATCGCTTGAAGGGACGTGGAATCGAAGCCTGCACTTCTGACGTCCGAATGGTTCAGAGAACCTGGATTCCTTCCCAATTATTTGCAAAGAACCCTCACCACCCAGGGCAAAACTGCTTTCAAACGAACCCTTCAACCCATTGACCCCTTTTTGTCTTGGATTGCAACAGGCGCTGCATGGAAAGATGGCTCACGCCACGTGGCTCGGAAAACCTGATGGCCCCGAAACCCCACCCACCCACCCCCACCCCGGGCGAGGAAAAAGGCAAAAAAGCGTGTTGGCCCACGCTGGGGATGCTTCTTATTTCTCTGGATGAGTCCTCTGCAACCACCAGCCCGAAAAGGGCGGGTGTGATTTCTTAAGCCCTTTGGGCGGTGCTTGAAGGGAACCCCCCCCCCAGAAAGAAAGCACATGTTGTCTTGTCCCCTATTCTGAGAAACCACTCAGTATTTCAGTGGGACACCTACCAAAACAAAAGGACCACATAATTAAGATGCCCCTTAAAAAAATGCCGCTCACCCAAACGCCAACCTCCCTCGTCCCCCGCGCCGCCCCCACGCCCACGCCGCGTTTCGGTCTGAAGGCCGCCGGGGGCGCTTGAAGAACTCCCATTTGCTCTCCGGCGATGTCACGAAGCACTCCTGACGCCATGGCAAGATGGATCTGTCTAACTTGAAAGCTTGGACCTCCGAAATAGTCGTTTTCCTTCAGTGCAAAAAAAAAAAAACACTTGTGTATCTGTCCCTTTTCAGCTTGGTTGAACCAAGCTAACCAAAAGGAAAACACCATCTGGGGGTCCCCGATTTTGACGCGTGCCGATGTTTCTTAACCGAAAGCACCCTCGAAAATGTTCTCCTCTTGCAGTCTGCTCATGTTTCATGCTTTGGCTGGAATCACCCTTGAAAATGGTTAGACCAATGACCGGCCATGAAATTAATCCAGTGGTTCACAGCCATGAGGGAAGTCATAGCAAGTTCAAGACCCGTGAGGGTCCTTCAACGGCCCTTAGTCACCAATAGGCACTACTTCGCTTGGCTGCAACGGCCGCTCCTCTTGCTAAGCCTTTGAATTTCGAAAGTGGCGACGGACATGAATCTATAGGATCCCCGCTGAATCGTGCCCAGAGCTTCCCCACGTCAATTCACGCCCATTTCGCCAGCTCATCCGCGCCTGAGGCTCGCTGTGAAAGCGACGCGACTTCTGAAAATGAGTCGGACAATGCCAGCGAAAAGATGCCGGGTCGACCACCAGGTCGGTATACACTAGATGTTCCCAACCTGGGGGCAAACGCAGCCGCAGCAAAAAATTAGCATAAGGCCTGCATTTGCATCTCCCCAGAATTCGGGGACTGAAGTCAACGACGCTTTTTCTCGCCCGTTCGGCATCAGCCAGCAGCTTGAAACCCCGCAAAGCTTGGGAAGAGCTTGGGAAAAAAAAAACGCCCGTGCGCAATCCGAGGCCACAAGCTCATCTTATCAAATCTTTGGCTTGCAGAGGATCACAAAGTTGGGGCCTGTCAGCATTCCCAGAGACTGCAAGCCAATGCTTCTTGCTAACTACAGATGCCTAAGCTTCACAAGGGAAAGCCAACGCCCGCCTGAGGGACCCGCAAGTAAACATGCTTCATGCTGAGCTCGGTCGAACCCCCGCTTGGCCAGCCCCAGAATTGGGGCACCAAAAATGAGAAAATCTGTGCTGATTCTGCTGAGTGAGCCAACTGTATTTAAAAAATAGGGGGGGAAAACAACATCACTTGGACCCCCGACAAAAGATGATTTTGGGTGTCCTGTCGGTTTTCCCTTAAGACCACATTTAATAAGAAAAAAAAGGACCAACAAAAATCGATTTCGGGCTTCCTGGTGGTTTTCCTTTTATGACCACCAAAAAAAGTAATGACAACCTCACAAAACAACAAACCCATTGACCCCCACCAGTCGGCGAGCTCGGCACTCGAGCGGTACTCGTCCTGGTAGTGCTGCAGCAGCTCCTCCACCTCGAAGTCGGAGACCTCCGCGTGCATGTAGGTCCTCTCGAAGGGGTCACGGCGCAGGTGATGCCCATGATTAACTGAGGCTGAAGCCCGAGTTTATGTGTATATATATATATATATATGTTTGTGTGTGTATGTGTGTGTACAATATAAATATAGATGTGTATATGTATATATACGTAAATATATAGATAGATATATATATATATATGTGTGTGTGTGTGTGTGCATTATATACATATGTACTTATACGGACCATACCCCTAGTTTATGTATGCGTGCATATGTGAACTTCTGGTATGAAGCCCTGGTGAATCGGCGAAGTAATCGTTAGTTGTGGCTTCATTTATGGAACAAATAGCGCCCAAAGGCTGTACCAAAGGCTGCAACTTGGCCGTGGGTTATGGACCTACACAAGTTAAACCCCAGCCAGCGGATCCAGTTACATCCATGGTAGGCAACCAAACAACATGCACCCTTTAAAAACCAAAAGGAGAGTAGCTGGTTACTCACTAGACGGGTAAATGGGATCCACTGGGCCAAAGAAAACTTATAAGTGAGTCTATTCCGTATGAACCTCGAGGAGCAAAAAACATATCCCTCCCCCATGCTTCCACAAGAATAGGCTGGCCCCTTTCACAAGGGAGGGGGTGAACACTGGAACTTGTCAATCCCATTCCCTCTTTTGGGTGTCTCTTTGGAGGGGGTGAACACTGGAACTTGTCAATCCCATTCCCTCTTTTGGGTGTCTCTTTGTTTAAGGGTACCTCCTTTTAGGAAACCGATAAGAAAACCGTTGCGCTATTTGTCGCAACAGGGCTCCAAGAAACAACGTGTCTGGGTCCATATCAAATACCTCAAAACAAGTTGTTCAAAACACAGAACCGCCTGGATGTGGGCCTAATTTTAAAGTGCTTTCACCCTCCCCACTTAAAACAAAAGGTTGGAGAAACCAACAGCTCCCATCTCCCGCACCTTTCGGGTATCTTTCCTCTTCCACCGCGAAAAACGCGGTAGCGAAACCACCAAAAACCATGGTTCGCCATCCCCCCCGCTCCCCGCGCGGGAAAAACAAAACAAACCGCCCCAAAGGCCATCTAATTGCACCGGCTATAAACGCAAACCCCCGCGATCGAATCCCCGCGCGAGCGACTCCGAACCGCCTCAGGGCCTCCCGGAGGTCGTGGACGCGGATCGTGCCCTCCGGGGCGCTCCGCGCAAAGGCGCGGAAGGCCTCCGAGACCTCGTCGGGCTCGTAGTCGATCCTGGGAAAAGCCGAGCGCGAGAGGGGGGGTGACCCGTGGGAATGGACCGGCTTTGGGGATGAGGTTTCGAGGGGTGGTGTTTCTAGGTGTCAGTTTTCTGGGGGTCTAACCGGAAAGGAAACCAGAGGGAATGGTTTGTAGGGGTGCTCCTCGGCGCGGAAAACGCTCGGCGCGGAAAACGGCGCGGGGCGTGGAGCGGAGGACGCGAGGGACGGGCGGCAACGTCAGTGAAGGCGTTGGTTGAATGAACCGGACTTGCGGGATTCCCAGAAAGGAAGCCAGAGATGGTTTCTAGGGGTCATTTTTGTTCATTGGAGCGACCCACTCAAATAAAAAAGACGTGGAGGGAAACACTGCAAAGAAGAAAAAGTGGCCTCTTCTTCCCAGGCCACTGGGAACATTTGCAGGTTATCATAACACCTTATAATATCCCACCCATTTTTTGAAGGAATCTGCAGCTCCAGCTGGGTGAGTCAGTTTTTCAGGTGTACCCTTATGGAACTGACTTCAATATCAATCCATCTTGGTGCTTGGGGTTGGGGGGTGAACGGTCTTGCAAAAGGGTTGCATTTCGCTTGGTCTTCTTTCTCCCCAGTCACCGAACAAACTCAATCTACGTTTGACAAACCTGTGGGCCTGCATAAAGGGATTCCAAAAGGAGGTGGTTTAAACCTCGGCAGGAAGCACCCACCCTCTGAGTCTGTGATACTGGTTTTTTGGAGAACCCCCGGAGGATCGCAGCAAGTTGGCGCGGGGTCCCGTCGTTTTCCTTCGGGTGCCTCGTGGTCCAATGTCGTCGAACCTCTGTTAGATCAAGTGGCGCATCAATACTGGAAAAAGCAGGCAACTCCTGCTTCCTCACCAAACTCTCCGAAAGCAAAAGAACAACAGCTTTTTAGAACCCTTCCTGCCCTCCTCCCCCAGGTGCTTTCCAGCAACTTGGCAAACAAAAGCTGGCTGAGGAGGAACTACGCATTTTTCCCCCCAAGAGCGCTTTCAGCATCGGGGTCTCGCTGCCAGGCAAGCTCCCTTAAAAAATGTGGTTCGGAGCGGCTCCGGGCTGGGGGAACCCGCGAAGGTTTGCAGGGATTGTTTGGGACGCGGGTAGTTGCCATTAACTGCAGTGAGTTTCAAAAAAAAGAAGAGAAGAACAAAAAGGGCACTACCTGGCGTCTGCGGACCCTACAAGGGCGCTTCACGCCATTCGCTTCACTTCGGATTCGGATCTGCGATCGCTTCCCTCCGGGCGTCTGCATCCGTCGGGCCATGGAGTTGCAGAACTCCGTGAAGTTGATCTCCCCGTCCCCGTCCACGTCGATCTCCCCCATCATGGCCTCCTACAAACAAACAGCGCGAAACATTCCAAGTGTCCAATTTAACTTCCTGGAGAATATCCTGGAGATTGTTTCTTTGAAACATGGCCGCCGAAGAAACTAGAAGAAACATACCAACCAAATAGAAAGGAACAGCTAGAGCCTCGGTCATGCCGAATGGCGCCGATTTCTGTTGAACCACATCGGCTTGTCCAGCCCTAGGGTTCAACCCCCAATCAAATGGCAAGGACGCAACTTGGATGAAACCCCTTCTCTGAACAATGGCGGTTGCATGCCATACCATCGCCTTAATGGCTTCAATCAGGCCAGGGTTTCAACCAGCTTAAGCGCAACCGAAATCCATGCGCTGCCACCGTGTTCCACCAAAAAAAACCTCGAGATCAAGGCAAATCAGTGGGAAAATCGAGTTTACTTGGAGGGTGCCAGCGTTCAAGAGTCACTCAAGCTCGACATGGGCGGCTGTCTGCGTTGTGGGTGCCTGTTTTGGGCTGACTTCCAAGGGAAACCAAACGAAAAACCGACCTGTGTGTGTTCGTGTGTGTGTGTTTTTTGGAAAGGGGCTATAGCTTAAACAACCCAAATTGGGGATGGGTTTCCAAGGGAACCACAAGGAAACCATGTTTGTTGGCGGGGGGAGGGCAAATCCTAATTTGACACCATAGTGTTTTATGTTCCTTCGCTGTCCCTGCTAAAAGAAGAAGAAAAACAACAGCCCCAAACAGGGCTGCCCTTTAACCAAAAACCAAGCCAAACCAAACCACCCACCGCCGCGGCACTCCCATTTTGGCTGGCCCCAAGACCCAAAGCGCCGCCGACGAAGCGACGCCCGACGAACCGACGAACCGACGAACCGACCCGACGCGCATGCCCCGGCCATCTGCAGAGGGCTCAGCTTCAAGCCCACGGCCTCCAGCAGCGTCTCCAAGTCATCGACCCCTCAGATCGACCCCGACTCGATCCGATTCGACTCGGAGGCCTTCCGATTCGACCCGAGGCCTTCGTAGCAAGGGGGTCCAAAAAGATGGTATCCCCTCTGGTTGGTGGGAAGGCTTCAAGGAAAAACCCTTCCCAAAAAAGTTGAGAAAAAAGGGACTCCGCTGGGCAGCTGGGCCTTGACAGGGTGGTAGCTTTCAGGGATCAACCGCGTGCTGCGGCGCTGTCGCAAGTCTCATTTGGGCATCGATTTGCCCGAAGAATTCAAACAAACCACACACGCAGACAAAGAGGAGCATCAACAAACACAACAGCACCATACCTTCATTTGCTCCTTGGTTTGTGGGAGCATGGCCAGTCGTTTCCTGCTCATTTGGCCAGTGCAAAGCTTATGCCTTTTCCGAACCCAACCGTTATGCAGGGTGTCTTCCAGGTTAGTATTTTTACAGACCGACCTGTGACCATCTGCCCGGTGACATGTCACAAATGCCCCCAGCGACCAGTGTGACAACATCCTTCGAAGCCTAGTGCCCCTGTGAAAAAAGGTGAGCCATTTCTGGGGCTGGCCATGTGTGGGGGGGAGTGGGGCTGGCTGTTTAGTGCGGAAAGTCACCAAACCAAACTGGCAGTCACTGGATTTCCCCTTGAAAAGCTGATCAATTTACCGGCGGCTTGCTCTTTCTGCCACTTTTGGAGGTCCAAAGCAAGTGCAATGGCCGGGAACCCCTGACTGCACAACTGGGGAACGCGGACTGAAGTTGTCATGCGCGTATTCCAAAAAAAATCTCTAAGGCTCCGATGCTGCCCTTCTCGCTCCAGTCTGTGAGGGCGATGTTCTCGTCTGAGACACCAGCAGACCGCGCCTCCCAAATCAGTGCGGCGCGGATTTGAATGCCATACCGCGCAACTTTGGAGCATGGCCTCTTGCCCTTTCTATACAGGCAGACACTGAGAAACACAAACACACACGCACACACATGCACGCACACACACGATTAACCCACACATGCACAAATATCAAATCACAAACTGACTTCCAAATCCAGTACAGGCATACACACACAGAGACACACGACACACGACGCACGACACAACACAACACAACACCACCACCAACACCAACACCAACACCAACACAAACACCAACACCAACACCAACCACCAACACCAACACCCACACCCACGCCCACACCCACACGCCCACGCACACCCCCCGCACCCCCGCACCCCCGCACCCCCGCACCCTCGCACGCCCACACGCCCGCACGCCCGCACGCCCGCACGCCCGCACGCCCGCTCGCCCGCACGCCCCCACGCACCGCACCGCACACGCCCCGCCGCCCCCGCCGCAGCGCGCGCCGCGCGCGCCGCTTCGCCGCCGCCCGCCACGCCCGCCCGCCCACACGCGCACACACACAGAGACCCATAAGTGACCTTCTTCAACAATAGAGATCCCTGGTAAATGGAATCAAACCCATCTAAACCAGTGCTCTATTTCTAATAAAAGTAAGGTAAAAAGGACACCTATGGCGCACACACACACACACGTCACCGTCACCGTCACGTGCTGTTAAAGCTCGCGTTTGGCAAATGCGAACGCGACTCCCCTCCTGGCTGAGCTGCTTGAAGAGGCAGAAGATTTGCCGAAACTCCTCCTTGTCCTGGCACGGATCTGGGCCTGTTCCCCCTCTTTTCTATGGCCCCCAGTGAGCATCCCAACCCCCACTAAAATAGACTAAAATGGGTGGTGCACCTACCCCAAAATGATACGTCAGATCAACAAACCACAAAGCTGCCCATGCAAAGTCACTGCGACAAACGAGCACAAGACGTGGCAAGCAACCATGAAATCTGCTTCGAGCACGATCTGGTGGGAGCAGTGACTCACTGATCCGCACTGTTGCCTGTTTTCAGACGGCCCCTTTCCGCAGAGCCGTCTGCACAAAATTCACGCGCGCCCCTTCAGAAACGAAGCTCATTCCCCGCAGGACGGCGCGCTCACGCCCTCCCCGAAACAAACATGCAAACATGTACAAACACATGGCTTCACCGGGGCTTAGTTTCACTTATCACGTGAGCCACAGTCAAAATCGTGCGGTTCCCACAATCCCCCCTCCCCCTTCCCGTGCCTCCGTGCCTCCGTGCCGTGAACACTTACCATCCAACTCCAAGCGAAAGTCTAGAAAGCCGTTCTGCAGACATACAAACCGAATACCCCAAAGAGGCTTTTCCCTACCACGAAGAATGTATCCAGGGACAAGTTCATGACTCCCCCGAGGCATTTTCCCAACCGCAAGACAATGCATTTTGCCATCTTGCCAAAAGAAACAGCGCCAAAAAGGAGGCGTTCCAAACAGGTGGTTTTCCTTTCGGTTTCCCCTCAAACTGGGCCGCACGCCTTAGGGCCACACCATCCGCGCCTCCTCCGTGATGCCCTGCTTCTTCACCGGCGCCTGCGCTGCGACCTCCTGGCACGCCCGAAGCGCTGCGCGTGGTGGGGGCCGTCGCCGAAGCAAAGCGAAGCCTTTTCAGGCATAGAAGTGTCCTTCTAGGGGAAACAAATGGGATTCCCTGGTAGGTGATTAAACCACCAGGTGTTCAACAGGGCAATCGATTTTTCATGCAAAACAACCACCAAAAAGGACACCTATGCTTTCAGGCCTACGACCTGCTGATTTTGAGAGTTTGCGGCGTCAATTTCAGAGGTTAAGGGGCAGTGCTGGGTCGTCCGCTCTTGAGCCTTGACATGTTTTTTGGGCAGCCCGTTTAACAAACCGTTTACGATAGGAATGAGGGAATGAACCCAGGGATGCCCTGAAAGGAAACCACCAGTTGGATGGTTTGTACGGGTCACTCCCACATTCCCTACCTACCGCCCCAGCAAGACGAAGATCATAGCCTGAGAGCTTCCATTTGATTATTCGGCCCGGGGAAAAAGTGATGACATATTTTCAGTGGTGAAATCGATCCCCTTTAGAGCCAACAGGGGAAAATACAACATATTCTTAACCAAACGGAAGGGATCAAAGAGAAATGCCAGCGGAACCCGTAAGATGGCTGTCATCCGCCGTCACGTTCCGTGTTATCGGAAGATTGTAAGTGTTCCTTTTGTTTTCCCTTTCGAAGAACCTGAAAAACTGGGCCCTCAAAAACATCCTCTCAGGTTCCCTCCAACTGGTGGTGTGGATTGGTGGTGTGATTCAGGATGGGTTTCCCATTTACACTGTCACAAGAAGCAAGGGTCAAACCACCAATCCGAGCCGCCAATTGGGAGTAACCTGATCCTTGGGAGGTTTCAAAGGGAGACTGAAAGGAAACCGAGGCCCATGTTGTGATATGCCACATCCCAGCTGACACAGGCATACCTTCATGCACAGCATGGCGCAAGCGCCCCTCCAAATCCAAAAGCCCGAGATGAAAACCTCGACCAACCAACCAACCAACCAACCAACCAAGCAACCAAGCAACCAAGCAACCAAGCAACCAAGCAACCAAGCAACCAAGCAACCAAGCAACCAAGCAACCAAGCAACCAACCAACCAACCAACCAACCAAGCAACCAACCAAGCAACCAACCAAGCAACCAAGCAACCAAGCAAGCAACCAAGCAACCAAGCAACCAAGCAACCAAGCAACCAAGCAACCAAGCAACCAAGCAACAAGCAAGCAACCAAGCAACCAAGCAACCAAGCAACCAAGCAACCAAGCAACCAAGCAACCAAGCAACCAAGCAACCAAGCAACCAAGCAACCAAACCAAGCAACCAAGCAACCAAGCAACCAAGCAACCAAGCAACCAAGCAACCAAGCAACCAAGCAACCAAGCAACCAAGCAACCAAGCAACCAAGCAACCAAGCAACCAAGCAACCAAGCAACCAAGCAACCAACCAAGCAACCAAGCAACCCAACCAAGCAACCAACCAAGCAACCAACCAAGCAACCCAACCAAGCAACCAAGCAACCAAGCAAGCAACCAAGCAACCAAGCAACCAAGCAACCAAACAACCAAGCAACCAAGCAACCAAGCAACCAAGCAACCAAGCAACCAAGCAACCAAGCAACCAAGCAACCAAGCAACCAAGCAACCAACCAACCAACCAAGCAACCAAGCAAACAACCAACCAACCAACCAACCAACCAAGCAAGCAACCAAGCAACCAAGCAAGCAACCAACCAAGCAACCAAGCAACCAAGCAACCAAGCAACCAAGCAACCAAGCAACCAAGCAACCAAGCAACCAAGCAACCAACCAACCAACCAAGCAAGCAACCAACCAAGCAACCAACCAAGCAAGCAGCCAAGCAAGCAACCAAGCAAGCAACCAAGCAACCAAGCAACCAAGCAACCAAGCAACCAAACAACCAAGCAACCAAGCAACCAAGCAACCAAGCAACGAAGCCATTCAATCAACGAGTCAACCAACGAACGAACCAACCAAAACACCAACCAACGAACCATCTTGCTGGGAGCCCTTCATTTGTTCGGCTACGGGTTCCAGAAGGCAAACCGGCAAAGCTACTTTCATCAGCCTGCTACACGAATCATTCAGAAGGTCCCAAGCTCACCTGACCGAGAACTTGGCGTTGAGCTATTTTCTGGCAGTTTGAATTGGTGGCTTAGGGCAACCAGGAAACCATGAGAAACCCTTGTGTTGGCCGCTCTTGTGGGTTCATGCGTATGCCACACCAGCCCCGAACAAGTCCCCAAAAGATCTCGCCTGCTTCTCCCTCCTGGAGGGCAGCTTTTCGGCCGCCCGCATGGCGCGGTCGAACTCCTTGACGCTCACCTCCCCTCCGCCGTCCTTGTCCTCGACATGCGAAACATCGACGCGATCTCTGGCGCCGCGCCCCGCGCCCCGCGCCCCGCGCCCGCTGCTCAGAGGAAACCGAGCAAAAGAAGCGGAGAAACAAGACTAGCCCTCAGTGTTGGAACTTTTTTTAAAGAAGAAAAACATGTGTATATATACATACATATTTATATATATATATATATTTGTGTATATCATACATAGATGTGAAGTGTGCATATATATATGTCTCTCTCTCTCTCTCTCTTCAGACTGGGTTGCTTATTGCCAACCCAGTCTAAGGAAAATACATACGCAGGTATGGTATATATTAGACACTGCACTTCTCGTCTGTCCAAAGGACCTACAAAAAACTGTTGCCGGTTCATCTTTCGCGACCTTGACTAGCTCATTCCAAGAATCATGGAAGTGGACAGGTGGATTTGGGAAGACCATCTTGAAAAGGCTGTTGCCCCAGTCAAGCCTGCAAAAAAAAAACACCAAACAAAAAAAACGGGAATCCCGCTTTAGTATCTCATAAAGGGGATTCTCCACCATTTTGGTTGCTGTGTTTCAGGGGCAGAAGAGCACCATCCTTTCAGGGCCAAAAAAGCCTTTACCGGCTGAAAGGCCGGAGGATGGGGGCACTCCATCCATCCCGGCCGAGCGTCGATGACCGCCATGATGGACGCCAGGTCTGCCTGCAAGCCGGAAGTCCGCTTCCCACGGGCCAAATGGAACTCACGGACCTCCCAAAAAACGAGGGGGCGATGGCACACAAGGGAGATCACTTGCGGGTAAAGGACCCAAGCAAGTATCGACCCATCCGTAAACCCAGAGCTGATTGATAGGACCGAGGGTGTCCCATCTTAGAGAAAGTCCGTCATGTTTGATGACACATCCCTGCTATTTGTCTCGCTTTGAAGGACTGCAAATGAAGGTGCAAACGTCCAAACTTGAGAAGCCGCCTTGAACTAAGACATTTGGCGAACTGCATTCCCAGTGCGTAGCCAAGGCCCCGGTTCATTTTCCAATTGGTTTCGCAAGATCCCCACAAATTCCTCTCTCTCAGTTGCTCACCCGTCCAAAAAATACAGTCGAGGATTCTGGGGGGAGGACATAGCACAAGAAAAGGCCCGAAATGAGAACACTGCAAGGTCAGAGGTACAAATGTTTGGTTCCTTGTCTGCCGAACCTAAAACATGGCCGAAGAAAGCTCCTTTCAAAACGGGCCCCACAAGCAGGAATGTGATATTCACCATCACCCCCCCCCCTCCTCAAAAAAACAAAAAACAAGAAGAGGACATGTACTCTACAATGTTGTGGGATAGGATTTTAGAACATACATCATGTTCTTTAGGCCCATATATGCCGCTTTCGTTGCCCTGCGGAAAAAGGGCAAACTGCTTTTGTTGAATAATTTAACTACCATGTCCTTGCAGAACTCCTGGTACCAGTGGCTCCTGGGCTCCGTATCTGAAAGCAAATATGGATTCCAAGGGCCCCCTGTCCATCTGCAAATTCCATTCCAAAACCTGAAGTGAGACACCTGGAGCCCAGCTCGTCTTTTTTGGTTGGACCCCCTAAACAATTGGTTGGTTTCCGTTTGGTTGCCCTTTAAAGCCGCCAAAAATGGGTACCCTCAAAAAAAGGACAGACCCTGGTGAGTCGACAGCAACTCCGGGAACATGAGCTGCGGAAGGACATGGAAGGACCCCTGTTGCTACGAATTTGGACCTTTGCCATGGGTGGAACCCCCCCAGTAGCCAACCCCGAATTGGTGTGGGCTGAATTTCGGGCTTGGAACCCCTGGCCGCCAAAAAAAAAGAAGGGGGGAGGCCCCTCTCCAGCCCAGCGGGCTCCACCAACTACTGGATTTTTCATGAAACCCCTGGCTGCTTGGCCGCCCCTCGTGTTTTTGGGCTGACCACTTCAGACCACCGCCCCGTCGCCCCGTCGCCCCGTCGCCCCGTCGCCGGGCGTTTTTCGGCGCCTCGGAGAGCTTGAAGCCCAGGTCGTAGAGCCCCGACCGCAGCTCCTCCCCGGTCACGTTGCCTCGATGGACATCCGGGGACATCCGGGGACCCGGGGACCGGCGGACCGAATTTTGGCCGCGGTTCTTTCTTGTGGGTGCGTCCGATGTTATTGTTGTTGTTGTTGTATTTTTTAAATGTTGGTCGCTTTTCTTTGTGTCCGATCTTTTTTGGAGTTGAACCACCAGTCACGCTTTTCTGTTGCGTCCGACTGTCGTTTGGGGAGCTGAACCACGGCCATTTGGGGTGACAGGCAAAAACAAGATTGGGGGAGTCCCTCATTTGGAGACAAGCCCAGCTTGAGGACACACCCATTGGGATGGCCACGGCCCTTGCTTTCGACCCCAAACACAGAGGCCTCGAACCTGGGGGTCTCGGTTAACCAGCTCAACAGTGGTTGGCGGACAAGCAAAACCGAGTGTTGATGTCCGAAAACTCACAGCTACGGGGGGCCTCTCTCAAAACAATCCTCGAAAAACTGGTTGGCTTCCCTTTGGCGGCCTTTTTACCACCAACCCAAAGGGGGAAGCTTCCCCCAAAAAAATCCCTGCGATGGCCGAGACCCGGGACCCGAGACCCGGGCCGTCGCCGCTGCTGTCGATCTTCTTGAAGAGGTCGCTGGCGCGCAGCCTGCCGAAACCCACGAGTTGGGTTCTGAATTTCTGGGTCAAAGCTCTACCAACCTTGCTATACTTGTGGTTTATCTGGGGCTGCAAGGTGGTGTCCCGTTAGAACACGAAAGTGACTTTGATGATGAAATACGGCTTGAACCCCCCCTCCGCTTTCGGGGATCGGAACCTTCAGGGTTCCAACGGTTCGGATCGATCCATATGTTGACTTCGGATTCATCAGGAACCTTCTAGGCAAAGCAACCCCAAGATGATCCCCTTAGAAGGGGAAGCATCCCTCAGTACGTGTGGTTTCCCTTTAAACCAAAACACAGGGAGTGCCCTCAAAAGGGGCACACCCAGAGGGATATATGACCTCATGGGCACACTTCAAACCTCGGCCAGGCTCGCCTGCATCAAACAAACAAACAAGGGCACCAATACAGGGTTCGAACCAATGTGTTGGGCGAAATCTTGGAAAATGACACCCCCTCCACTCAAAATGAACAGTTCAACAGGACCCCGCTATTAAGAACGGGCGTCCCTATGGACGCCTTTTTTCAATTTCCTTCCGTTGCTAACATTGCGCAGCCGATCAAAGGATCCCCCTACCTTCAGAAGGAGGGGGTTTGGGGGGACCCAAGCAAATGGGTCGTAGAGGGGACACCAAAAACAAAATGAGATGCGGGAGCTGTCCTCAGATTTCCCTGCAAAAGTAGCTAACTTTTGGTGGGCCAAATGGAAACCCAACCACTACACCAACTAAAAGCAACGAAAAGAACGCCGGAGGAACCTGACGATTCGCTAAGGAAGCCGCCCAGAAAGCACCAGCTCGCCGCCCTAAACAGTGCGGCCGCGCCTCTTCCTCTTCAGCAGCTCTGCCACGCTTTTCATCAGGTCCTCGCAGCTCCAGCCGCCGAGTCGCTTCGAGCGAATCGGATGATCAGTAACTAGGTCCTCCAAAGAGGTTAGAATAAGGGTCCCAACTTGTTTCTGTCTACTTTTACTTTAGTAGGGGGTTTCCCTCCCCCAAAGAAGGGTAAAAGGGCACTACTGGGAGACCTAGAGTAAGGAAACCACCCAAAAAAGAGGTGACGAACTCACCACTAGGTGCGTGGTGAGTTACCCCTTGGGTCATTTGAGGCAATCTTGACCAACCCTATCCAGTTCCTGGTAACCCTGGCCCAGTTCCCCAGTCATATAGGTCCTACCCGACCCCCCCGAGCTCACCAATGCCTGAAGAGCATTCTTGGGCAAGAACCTCAGAAGAACAACGGGTAGGAAAAAAAGGGGGGGCCCGCCGTTCGGTGGTTTTTTTCTTGATTTGTAATTGGAAACCGCCGGGAACTCAGCAGGCTGCCGTTGCCGAGGTGTGGACGTGGAGTGGAAGCGCCGTGACAGGGTTGGCTGGGGCGGTTTGAATGGATAAACACGGCGCCGTTTCCTCGCGTTGGTTTCCTTGAGCCACCGATCATTCGCCGAATCGAAGGCCCCCCAGGGCCCCAGGGGCACCGCTCAGCCACCGGACAGAATACGTATGGTCCACATAAACAAAAACCAAAAGGAGGTTGTTTCAACAGCCGTCTCCGTTCCGTGGACATTTGCAAAAAAAGAAGGAACATACCGTCCAGACTTTTGAGTTACCCTCCCACCAACTAACATGGAAGTGCAAAAAGGCCCTTTCCAAGAGGAAAGTTGTCTTTCTACAGGGGTCTGTGCACTTCCATGTTAGCTGGTGGGAGGGTACTTCACAAAAAGAGAGAGAGAGAGAGAAAAACCAGAAAAAAAAAAGTGTCCAAAAACGTCATCAAAAACGTTCCCTCAGGGGCGTCTTTTTACTACCTTTTGTGAGACAATTGCCGACCTTCTCAAACAGGAATCCTTCACTATGAGGGGGTCGATCCATTGTCCAGGTGGCAACAAGACCCCCCTGGAACAGTTCACTCGAGCGGCTGGTTTCAACTCACAGCCCCACAGCTCCTCGGCTTCCGAGGTGAACTTCGGAGCCTTCTCCTCCGGCTTCGGCGCCGGCGGGGGCTCCTGGCGTAGCGACGCGAGAGACGCGCGCGAGTGGCTCGGGAAGGCCATCCAAGTGGCAACCTGTCGGCACACCAATGGTTCTACCATTCACCAAGGAAGTGCCAACTTGCCGGCAACTCATGAGATTCTACCATATATGGTCAAAGTCTAAGTCCCGTTCTGTCCCGTTCAGCGGAGGGTGAAAGGGTTTATAACAGGGGGCGTGCCCCACACTTTGACTGACGTTGAGTAACCCCCCGTCCTTTTGCACAAGGGCGGTGCAAATCTTCGTTCTGGTGCCACTTGGGTTTAAGGTGTCCCCTGAGCTCAAAGAAGGGCCTGCTTCTTGGCATTTGCCCGAAAAGTTCTGTGTGGGAAACCCACATGTCCCCAAAAACCTTCAGGGTTGACAAATCCAAGCAAGTAAAGGACGGAAACTTGGTGCTCACTAGGCGGTGTGGGAATGAACCCATGCCATGAAATTTCCCTCACAGGAAACCAGCAGTTGGATGGTTCTTGGGGTCAAGCTATCGCACCAAGGGGATCAGGGCGGTTTCGGGGCATCGGGGTTTCGCTTCCTGTATGCCAAAGGCCGCCATGGCCGTCTTGTCCCCCGCCATCGCCGCGCCTGGGATACTTAGATGGGCCACGCGCAAAATGACTTGTTGTTACAAGGGTTTGGAAAAACATGGGGCCCATCCTGTTGGTGTCTGGCCGGGAGTTCAAGTATTTGGTATGTCTATGTGTATATACATATATATATATATGTGTGTGTGTAGCTCTGTGTGTGCGCAGTACAGGTGCACGTTAACAGTTTGAGGACTTTTCGCTCAGCTTCAGGAACGTAGAAATTAAGGAGGCTGTCGCCCCGTGGTCATGGGCAACAGTAGACGCCCCAAGTGTGACCAGTGGTGTTTCCGTGCGAGGCGTGCCCACACTATCCGCCCCATAGATTCCCAGTGTAAAACGGAATGCGGCTTCTTGCAACTTCAACCCGCACCTCGAGAATCTTTCTTGACTTTGGACGTTGCACTGTTGCTCCTGGTTGCCTAGGTCCTCCAGCAGAGAGGTTAAAATAAGGGTACCCTGTTTTCTGTAGTCTTTTTTTGTAGGGGAACCCTCCCCCCCCAAAAAAAAAGGGCAAAGGGCACCACTGGGGGACCTTGTTGCTGCCCCAGCTGCAAAGAAATGCCCTTGCCTACCACCCGATCCCTTCTTCCCCTTCTCGGCACCGAGCAGCCAGCTTCGCGCAGACCGCAACCCCCGGACCCGGAGTTTCGGGCGCCCCCGGCCCTTCGGGCCCTGCGCGATCTATCTGCGGGCAAAAGGCAGCGTTGCCGAGCGGAGCTCAAGCAAAGTAAGCCCTGGCCGATCGAAAACCAAATGCGACCTCCGGGGGGAAAAAAAGGTGAAAAAGCTGCTTGAGCCTGATTTCCAGCTGGAAGCCTTGATTGCCATATCAACTGGGAGCCTGGCCATGGCGAAAGCTGCGCTGAACATAGAAAAGCTCTGTGAACCAAACCATGTGCATCCGATTTATCCGAAATCGACCACTAGACTGCTGAAAGAAGGCGGCATGGGGCGGCTTTCCGCGTCGAGGCCTCTAAGTTGATTGTCGGATTGGCCTGGAGCTCTGACTCACTTAGAAACTCTCCTCTGCTCGGACAGGAAAATAGAGACTTGATCAAACCAAATCCAAACGGTTGCCGAGCAGTCTGCTCGGCAGTTGCCAGCTGAGGTCAGACATGGCCCGAAAGCCAAAACGGGTCTTCGGCCTGGCCCTTGTCTCCCTACATTCGCACAACAGCCATCACCTCCATTTGTTTTTTCGCCCCCTGGAAAACATTTCAAAAAAAAAAAAAAAAACAGAATGCCGACTAGTGAAACGGATTCCTTTTAACACCAACAGGGCAAAATAGCAAATCTTCTTGAGCAAATGAAACATGCAAAGATTCGCAAAACCGAAGCCGGACCCCAGCACAACAGTTCCTGGAACATTGGTGCTATCCACCGGATCCACTGGAGCCTGACATACGGGTGTGTTGCTATTGAAGCTGCCCCACTTTTAGCATTTTGGTGGGTCCCCCTTAGCATATGAGCCAGAAGCAAAGCCAAATATTTAAAAGCTTGATTCACTGATTGCCGACCAGTCTTTTACTAACCTTTATCACTCAAATGTCTGGCCGACAACCGTCCAAAAAAAAAAAAAAAACGAGGTCCAACTGCGCAGAGCCACAAATAACCAGAAAATGACCGTCCAAATGAACATGGAACCTAAAAAGTAAAACTCCCGCGCCTTTGCCGCCACCCTTGCCCTTGCTGAGCCCGGGCCCATCCTCGCGGTTTTCCGAGGAAAATGGCTGCCGCAGTCGCGGCAGGTCGGCGTCGCGAGTCGCGAGTCGCGAGTCGCGAAGTGGTCGCATGGGAAATGGATCGCAGGTGGAAAATGGGATAAGTGTCCTTCCACCTGTAAACCAACCGCGTTTTCGTGGTTTCGTGGACTCCACATAAAGAGCTGATACCCACTGCGGTGTCCTTTCAAGTGTCCCAGGAAGATCCCAAGCGCATCGGAAGCCATGGGGAACTGTGCGGCCCTAGTCATACCCATCGAAGAAGGCCGATCCCTGATTTCTTCGTGCCCTGAGAGCGACAGCTTCGCACAAGCAGAGGCCTACGTTAAAGGACGGAAACCCAAACTTTGCTTCCCCCCAGCAAGGCGCTTTCAGGGGTTCTGCTTTAAAGTCCGACCTTTCTCCCAGGTCCTGGGGTCTCCCAAGACAACCCCATCCAGCGAACTTCGTTCGTTGCAGCCCCCCACCCCCCCCAAAAAAAAAAAACAACGAGAAAAAAAACAGAAGAAGCCAGGCAAGTGAACGCATCAAGCAGGGTGCTTTTGCGACCTTCTTAGGGCGCCAGCTTGGCACAGCGCCGAGTAGGTTGCCATTTGTCATGAGACAATAGGCCCCTGGAAAGCAATAATGAATAATGAGGCCACTAAGCCTTAGTACAGCCATTTCAAATGGCCATACCTCAGAGGGGTCTTTGCGGCCTTGGTCTCACACAAGTCTCCAAACAAGTTGCGCCTAAAGAGAAATCGCCGCCATCCTTTGGCTTCCTCTGGAAAGCTTTAAAGACATGTCTGCCATTTAGCACCCAAAGAACAGTGGGTGGACGCAAATCCCCAGATAAATGATGCCAACGGGTTACCCACGTGTGCGCATTTTTGGCCCCCCCACAGGGGAGACAAACCCACGGCCGATTTTCTCAAAAGGCTCCTCCCTGAAGGGGTTGTGCAGCTCCCGCTCGGCGGCCTCGGATTTGGATTTTTGTCATTGGAAAGGATGTGTCCGGTCGCATCGTTTCAGGTCGAGGCCCATGAGTCGGGGCCACTTTGGAGCCTGGAGCCGTTACCCCAAGGTCCCTCTTTTTGGTCTGGAGCCCGGTTTGGAGGGTTCTGCTGCGGCCTTCCATTGGCCCACAGGGTGCTAAACAGGGGGCCCTGATTCCTGGCTGAAGATCGCATGCTTGGATGCCGGCTGCCATAGAACCAATAAAGTGTTGAAAGGGTAAAGCTGAAAGCAAAACCACCGGCTGTTTTTCTCAATCTCTTGCTGGCTTCCCAGTTCTCAGGGGAGCCCCCAGCTTGCTTCCATGCACCCCACCCCGTTCCGCAAGCCCCGAACAACCGGCAACCTACTGCCAACAACCACAAGACACGAACCAAGACAGGGTGCTGTCTGCCGTTTCCACACCGGGCCACCCGCCTTTTTGGGGCCAGGACAGTAACTTACGGCAAAATGGAGGTACAACCACTCAAAGCCCCCCACCAGCCCCCCGCCCCCCCCCCCAGCCCCTACCCCTGCCCCCCCCTGTCAGCCCCCGGCATCGATCCGCAGCTTGCGGCCTCAAGTTGCTTCGGGCGTCCAGCCCCCCACTTCTGCGTCTTGAAGCAGAAATCCGCCGGAAGGCCCAAGGCGTGGGCTTTCTTTTCCCCTTTTAAAGCCAAGTGCAAGTTTTTACCGGGCATGGTACTCCGCGAAGAAGGCGAAGAGAACTCCTTTCGGGACTGATGAGTGTGCTATTGTCTAGCTTGCCCAGGCAATGGGAGACCTAGATAGCCAGGACAACTGGAGCCGTACCTGTTGTGCAAGGGGACCGCAATCGAGCACCAACAAGAGAAACCACTGCCATCTGGCATGAGGATTGAACCATATTAAAAAAAAAAAAAAAAAGATTGAGGTTGAACGACCCAGCCTCTTGGGCTTCCTTTTGCTTTGCTCGGGGTTCCTGTCGACCCCAGAGCTCGGCTAGACAAGTTTCTCAAACGCCGCACCTCGGCCGCAGGTCGGGGAGCATGTTTATGCCATTGGCATTGAAGGCAAACCCGTTTTCAGGTCCTGTTCTTGGCCCAGATCTGGGGTACACCAGAAGACCTATGCTTCCAAATAACTGCAAATATCCCCAACAGCATGCGATGCTCTTTTTAGTGCTCGCACCACCCCGGAGCCCTCGCAGAACCTCGGGGAACCTTGCCTCAGGGCCGCCCCGGACCACCCCGGAACCTACCTGGGCTAAGAAACCAAAGCTTTCAGCTCTTGGGGAAAAATGACTAGTGTGCGTTTTCTGAGGAGGCCCTAGGTTTTGTAAACAGCCAGATTGGTTAAAGCAGTCATACTGCAGCGTTTCCACATCCAACTGCCCCGAGCTAGTCGGTCAATTCGTGACATCCGAAAAAATATGCAGATGGAGTTCTTCATTCTGTCCGCTTGCAATCAAAAGAATCTGCAAGACTGTAGGAAAGCTACAGCAAGGAGACCTCCGGAAGTAATTTTGAGAACCCCTCAAAGCGGTACCCAGTTGTTCAGTGACCCTGGTAGAAGAAGGGACCTTTTTTTGGTTAACTATGTTTAGTTGGGAAGCCATCAAAAAAAAGTGTTGTCACTGAACAACCGGGTGTTCACGTTGAAGCGCCCAGTGCTACTTGACAATCTCCTCCAGCGGCGACGAAACGCTCAACTCCAAGTGAGGCTGGGGCAAACCCTGGCCACCCTTCTCCAAGGAGCCAGTCTCTAACTTGGTTGCCCAGTTTGGGCCCAGAAATAAAAGGTGAACCTAGAAAGCCAAAGGTCGCTTCTGGTCGATTCGATGACTGATCTATGTTCGAGACGAAGGTTGGGTTAACCCCTGGAGAAAGAACCAGTCAGTTTCGCGAAGATTTCCAATGTGGATTGGATCCGAAAAAGCCCGGCAAACTAGTAGAGAGGTTAGAATAAGTTGGTACCATTTTTTTTTTAGGTAGTCAAAATTTTAGTAGGGGAACCCTTCCAACCAAAAAAGAAGCGGTAAAAGTTGGCACCTAGTTGGGGGACCTAGCCAACTAATCAGGAAACCCCCGAGTTGGTGGTTTGCATGGTTTGGGGCTTGAACCCCTGGTTCTTGTAGTGAGTAGAAGGAACACCACCCCTGAAAAACCACCGTTCGGCTCTTGTTCGGGGCCTTTATTGGGGGGACACCAAGACTTGGTCAACTGGCCGTTGTACTCCACGTGGTTCAGCTTGTCCACCGCAGCCTGCGGTGAAGCTTCAGGTCTCAACCAGGCGGTCAAATGTTCACCCCAACCAGAAACTCTTGTTCATAAGACTCAGAACCTCAAATTGTTAAATGGGTGTGGTGTGGCGGCCCCCCAAAGTGGTGGTTGTAAAGTACCCTCACATAAGCTCCCCCCGCACGCCAGGAACATGAAGTGAGACTCCCACCCGCCACAAGAGAGAAACCCACATTTTCTTCCGGACAACCCAGCCCCACCTCGCCTGAACCGAGGCGGGGTCCGCGAAGTCCGCAAAGGCGTAACCCTTGGGCTGCTTCGTGTCCTGCAGCCCGTTTTTTTTTTCCCCCCCTTTTTGTTTCTGGGGGGCGGGAGTTGGAGGGGTCACTCGCAAAAACAAGGCGCCGGCGCCCGAACCGCCCCCTGTGGTTTCGCAGGCGTGTCCACACCTTCTGTTTTTGTAAATGATGATTTCGCCTCAGCAAAACGCAAATTGATATCCAAACTCAGCAACATAAGTGTGCTGAAACCCTCACGACGGTGTTCGCTTCTTTCACGTTTTGTGCGTTTCGCTGAGGCGAAATCACAATTCACACACTCGTTCCTCGGCAAAGCCAAGATTCACACCGTATTTTTCTCCCAGACCTTCTTCGTCAGATCCCAACTGGCTACTGCGCCTTTCGGCACAAATCGCCGAGGCGATCAAACACGGGACGCTTCTGGTTGGCGCGCCGCCACTGGTATGCTCGGAGATACTCCAGCCACACAGGATCCGGTGTGCTTATCACGTGCGTGACGACAAAGCATTGCCGCGCGCGTGCGGTCGAGCGGGTGTGCTTATCATGTGCGTGACGACAATGACAAAGCATTGCTGCGCGCGTGCAGTCGAGCGGGTGTGCTTATCACGTGCGTGACGACAAAGCATTGCCGCGCGCGTGCGGTCGAGCGGGTGCGCTTATCATGTGCGTGACGACAAAGCATTGCTGCGCGCGTGCGGTCGAGCGGGTGTGCTTATCATGTGCGTGACGACAAAGCATTGCCGCACGCGTGCGGTCGAGCGGGTGTGCTTATCATGTGCGTGACGAAAAAAGCACTGCTGCGCGCGTGCGGTCGAGCGGGTGTGCTTATCATGTGCGTGACGACAATGACAAAGCATTGCTGCGCGCGTGCAGTCGAGCGGGTGTGCTTATCATGTGCGTGACGAAAAAGCATTGCTGCGCGCGTGCGGTCGAGCGGGTGTGCTTCTCATGTGCGTGACGACAAAGCATTGCTGCGCGCGTGCGGTCGGGCGGGCGCGCTTACCAACATCGGCGAGAGGCGCGTGGCGATTTGAGGGGCCGGCGCCTGACTCCACAAAGCTGTTGACAGCAAAAAAACATATAAGCACAGGGGGCGGTTCAGGCGCCGGCACCAAAAACACTGTCACTCGTGAACAACCCCCACAATTGGGGGGCCCACCCCCCCCCGCAGCGCTGCACAATATGGTTTACTTGTGGGGGTCGGGGTTCATTGTGGCCCGACTGATTCAGAGCCATAGTAAGTGGGGCCAGGGCAAGGTCATGTGCCTTGGTTCTCCTTGATGGCCACTAGTCACTGCGCTCCAATGATTCCCCACAAATGGCGAATGAACCTATGACGCTACACCACTGCCATTCAAAGGCAGATGTTGTATACGTAAATTTTTTGAACACCCTAGCGGCATGCACACGACTCGCAATACGTACTGCATATCCCAATATAATTGCACGACTGTGCATACTTGCTTCTGTATGTTTATACACATGTACTTGAATATGTGTATATATGGTGGTTGTTCTAAATTCCTTTGTCTCGAAACGGCCATTCTTCGCGAATAAAAAAGTTACTTTCGCGAATCTTTCGCGGATTCATCGCCGTGCCGTTTTCATTGCTCAAGTCAGACAATCGCAGCTTTTAAGTGCCAGCGTAGTGCGCGAAAAAATGCGATTCCCCAACTCCAGCTGTAAAGTCGCAACTTTTCATCACAGGGGTAGTACATGACATGAACCGGCTGGAAAGTCGCAGCTTTTCGTAAGCCGTGCAGCTCTAGCTTAAAGTCGCAAGTTTCCAGTACCAAGCTAGTATACTGACTAGCGCGACGCTCAGAAAGTGCCTCCCCTTGCAATCGAAGCCTGCGCTTTCGCGCGGGCTTTCGCGGATCTCTCGCGGAACTTTCGCGAAAAATCACCCACGTTTCAGAGCGGAAAGCCACCGACCAAACACCCACAGACGCACATACACAGGCTTGGAGCACTGACCAGCCAAGCAGGGTATCAAACTGTAGCCTCACCTGGCTTTATCACTTTACCAGTGCAAAGTCAACAAAGTGCCTTAATCAGCTTAGAAGGAAGGCTCAGCAGCAAAGATAAATGGCTTCACATATCATTGATTTACAAGATACAGTTACGCAAAACTTTCGCGAGCAAAAAAGTTACTTTCGCAACTCCATCGCGAATCTTTCGCGGAGCTACCTCAACCAACACCGATGGTCGCCGAATTCTAAACTCCTTGCAAGGACCTTTAGAACGACTCCCATATATATATGGTACCCCCCATGGACCCGTTTGTTGCGCTTGACATGTATTTTCCAGTGTTGTTTTGCCTTGTGTGCTTCTTGGATTTTGACAAAATGAGGGGGCCATATGTATACATGATCATGTATACATGCATACAGATGTGTTTGAAGCAACGACATCAGCATCTGCAATCTGAAAGAGTTTGAATGAATCCAAGAGTAGAAGAACACCTCAGATTATTGAGAAAAAACGAATTTCTAGATTCAAGATTCAAGAACCTGAGAAAATATTTTCTGGGAATCTTACCTAGGGTGGGACAGGGTGGGGTCAAACAGCTATTTTGGATCATCCTTGAGCCAAAAGGCCCCCGAATGATCCAATTCAATCCTTGAAGAATGAAACCTGCAAACCCTAGCCTTCCAAGACCTGATGCAGGGGCACACCCCAAGGAGAATTCAAACCGACAGCCCGCCAGAGTTTTTTCACACTCTCGGTCGCAGCTATGTCGTAACGTGGGATTTGCGTTGGGATCCACAGCCGGTTCCTCCGTACTGTGGCCCAGCCACCTTGGCCGATGTCCTCAGCCGTTAGGGTTTTACCCCCGGAAGTGTGGTCAGGATACTATGCAGTTATCCTGCAGTACCTCTCAAGGCACGTTGAAACATCCCAAGGCACTCACAGGAATTCAGCAAAGGTTATGACTGCGCGCTACGGGAGCTTCAGTAGAGCAGGACGAAAATGGCTGTAGCTGATCGCATCAGCCTAATTGGATTTGGGGGTGTTCTTTCACAAGGGCTGGATATGGGTGGCCATCCGGGAAAGGTCGGGGGTGTCGCTCCGGCCCCTGACCAGGCACATGAGGCTGCCAATGTTGTCGATGAACCGCCTACCGCGGAACTGCTCTGCACACACTGTAATGGACTGCTGCCACCACTCGTGGAACGTGCGTCGGGAGGACCAAGAGCTCCCTGCCAGGCTTCATACTCGAAGGCTGCAAGCAACGCCGCACCCGCGCCGTACTGATCAAACCTATGCGACCAAAAAGGCGGTGCTCCAAAAAGTTGACCTGAACAAACTCTTCACCAATTCAATCCTTGAAGAATGAAACCTGCAAACCCTAGCCTTCCAAGACCTGATGCAGGGATAGACACAGCTTCCAGGGTTGTTCCAACACTCTCGGTGATAAGATTCTCGGAAAGGTTTTCTGTGAAATACTTCGATCTCGAATCTTCAATCCAGTGGTAAAAGAACAACTTGAATCTTTTTAGGGGTGACCCGGATGGATGATTCTCAGGAAAGTTGTTGTTCGCGCACTCCTCAATCCAGTGGTAAAGCAGAAGAACTTGAATGTTGTTTGGGTTTGGACAGGATTGACAATTCTCAGGAAAGTCTTCTGTGTAATCTTCAATCTTAAGTTATTAGTTGGACAAACTTTCAAGTGCTTTTCGTGAGCTTTATGTCAGCTATGCTCATGTTGACCCTTTTCCAGGAGGTGGACAAAGGTAGGTGTAATGCTCAAAAACATTGTATGTTCCAGCATTTTATGAAGTGGCTCAGGATCATTAGGGGTACTATATATATATGTGTGCGTGTGTATGTATGTGTATATCTATGTATATATACATATACATATGTATGTTCAAACACCATGCCCCCCGTCTTGAACTACCTGTCCACATTTGCTCATTTACTACCTCCACCTTTTGAGATAGAATGAACTTTGTCCCCTGTGCAAATAGCACTGTAAATACAACTGGTTTAGGTAGAACCCCTGCTTGGAGATAGCTTTAGAATCTGCACCTCTCTTCCCTTGAAAGCTCCCTTTGGAACATTGTCGAACAAGTCGGACCTTTCTTATGCTACAAAAGGTCCAGAATGTAAATAACACAAAGTGTATATTGATTTGCGTTGTAGAAGTCCCTCAAACGTGTAGCCATGTTTAATGAGAACAATATTTGAAAAGTAGTATCTATTTAATTAAATTGTTATTGTCAAAAGCTACTTGAATTGTTCGTATTACATATTTACCACTTAGATTATATCTGGGAATAAACTCCTATCTAACTAACTTCTTTTGTTAAAGATTAGTTGGAGTCTACCCGAAACTAGAATTACATTTTCATGTAGCTCCTATTCGGAAAGGATTTGCTTATTTAAGCTATAACTTAACATAAACACTCTAGGAAACGGTTTGGGTGCGCTCTTTGTGCATTTCACCTGTTCTCCCCCCTGTAGGTTCTTTTTTTGTACTCTTTTAGTACTCTTTTGATATCCTACTTTCTGGATCCACAAAAACCGCATCCAATCCGTTTCCCAGAAACACATGATTGAAAACTATATCCTTACCAAGCGGCATTGAAAATTCCAATTCTAGTTGTTGAATAAAACCCTATTTGGAAAGGGTATCATATTGGGACGCTACGCAGGACTCCAAGCTCCAAATTATCTGGCCTTGGGGACCCACAAATGGAAATTTCAACAATAGACCAGTTGAGATTTTAGACTTGCCATCCCCCAAAAGGCAGTAAAACCAGGGTCATTGGGTCATTGGGGGGGGGTAGCAGATGTATACATATATACACATACGAAAATATAGGTACATGGCATGTCTATCAGCGGGAAGCGGGAAACATACACAATATACACACATACATATATACACACACACACATATATATATATATGAGGAGCAAACGAAACACTTTACTTGGCGCTAGTACTTTTTTGAACGTTATCGATTTTGGGGGAGACCTTATCGTTTTACAGTGTTTTCGACCTTTGGCAGATCCGGCTCGAGAATCGCAACTTTGTAGTACAAGTCTAGTACGAGAAGTACACTTCCGCATCTCCAGCTCGAAAATCGAAACTTTGTAGTGGAAGTCTAGTATGCGAAGTACACTTCCGCAGCTCCAGCTCGAAAATCGCAACTTTGTAGTGCAAGTCTAGTACGCGAAGTACACTTCCGCAGCTCCAGCTCGAAAATCGCAACTTTGTAGCACTAGTCTAGTACGCGAAGTACACTTCCGCATCTCCAGCCCGAAATTCGCAACTTTGTAGTACAAGTCTAGTACACGACGTACACTTCCGCAGCTCCAGCTCGAAATTCGCAACTTTGTAGTACAAGTCTAGTACGCGAAATACACTTGCGCAGCTCCAGCTCGAAAATCGCAACTTTGTAGTACAAGTCTAGTACGCCAAGCTTCCGCATCTCCAGCTCGAAAATCGCAACTTTGTAGTACAAGTCTAGTACGCCAAGTACACTTCCGCAGCTCCAGCTCGAAAATCGCAACTTTGTAGTACCAGTGTAGTAAGCGAAGTACACTTCCGCATCTCCAGCTCGAAAATCGCAACTTTGTAGTACAAGTCTAGTGCGAGAAGTACACTTCCGCATCTCCAGCTCGAAAATCGCAACTTTGTAGTGCAAGTCTAGTACGCGAAGTACACTTCCGCATCTCCAGCTCGAAAATCGCAACTTTGTAGTACCAGTCTAGTAAGCGAAGTACACTTCCGCAGCTCCAGCTCGAAAATCGCAACTTTGTAGTACAAGTCTAGTACGCGAAGTACACATCCGCAGCTCCAGCTCGAAACTCGAAACTTTGTAGTACAAGTCTAGTGCGCGAAGTACGCTTCCGCATCTCCAGCTCGAAAATCGCAACTTTGTAGTACAAGTCTAGTACGCGAAGTACACTTCCACATCTCCAGCTCGAAAATCGCAACTTTGTCGTACAAGTCTAGTACGCGAGGTACACTTCCGCATCTCCAGCTCGAAAATCGCAACTTTGTAGCACAAGTGTAGCACGCGAAGTACACTTGCGCAGCTCCAGCTCGAAAATCGCAACTTTGTAGTACAAGTCTAGTACGCGAAGTACACTTCCGCATCTCCAGCTCGAATATCGAAACTTTGTAGTACAAGTCTGGTACGCAAAGTACACTTCCGCAGCTCCAGGTCGAGAATCGCAACTTTGTAGTACAAGTCTAAGTACACTTCCGCATCTCCAGCTCGAAAATCGAAACTTTGTAGTACAAGTCTAGTACACGACGTACACTTGCGGCTCCAGCTCGAAAATCGCAACTTTGTAGTACAAGTCTAGTACGCGAAGTACACTTCCGCAGCTCCAGCTCGAAAATCGCAACTTTGTAGTACAAGTCTAGTACGCGAAGTACACTTCCGCAGCTCCAGCTCGAAAATCGCAACTTTGTAGTACAAGTCTAGTACGCGAAGTACACTTCCGCAGCTCCAGCTCGAAAATCGCAACTTTGTAGTACAAGTCTAGTACGCGAAGTACACTTCCGCATCTCCAGCTCGAAAATCGCAACTTTGTAGTGCAAGTCTAGTACGCGAAGTACACTTCCGCATCTCCAGCTTGAAAATCGCAACTTTGTAGTACCAGTCTAGTAAGCGAAGTACACTTCCGCATCTCCAGCTCGAAAATCGCAACTTTGTAGTACAAGTCTTGTACGAGAAGTACACTTCCGCATCTCCAGCTCGAAAATCGCAACTTTGTAGTGCAAATCTAGTACGCGAAGTACACTTCCGCAGCTCCAGCTCGAAAATCGGAACTTCTCAGTACAAGTGTCGTATTTAGGAAGCACACCTTGGCAGCTCCAGCTCGAAAGTGGCGACTCGCCTTCTCGTTTTACGGTGGCCACGCAAGGGTCCCACCCTAGCTAAGTTGCAACTGCAGGGGTTATTATAGAGCCGTGTGTTAGCTAAGGGTTATCGCCTTGATAAAGTGGTCTTCGTGTGTTTTGTCCGTGGCTCATATATATATATATATACACATCGACATAAACATCTACGCGTTTTACTCCCCCCCCCTCCCCCCCGCCCACCCTTCCCCGCCCCGGTCCTTGTCCAGGACCAGGCGGATGGAGGTGACATTCCCCACCTTGCCAAACAGCTCCTTCAGCTCCTCCTCCACCGCCTCAAGCGCGAGCCGCGCGAGCCGCTCGAGCCCCACCACCCGGGCACATGGGACGGCTTTGTTTTTTCCGAAGACCCTCCGTTTTATTTGGCGGTCTTCCGTTTATGCGCCCCCTTGGAGAAAAACACACACACACACACACCCCCAAAAGGGGGTGTTAAGAAAAGACGAAGGCCATTTTGGGCTGGTGTTGTGGGCCTGAAAATTAGCACGAAGTAAGATGAGCTCGGCTTGGTGCTGCGAATCCGAGCCTTTGCAGACCGAGCTGGCTGACCCAGGCCAGGACCTATGTCCAACATATCCCATGGTTCACCAGCCGAACGGGTTGGTGATATCGGCGCGATACGAAAAAGCCCCCCGTCCGGCCCAAGAGTCCTGACAACCTTCTTGGTGAAACCTGGTTGGGAAAACTGCCTCAGGCCTACGGAGACAGCTGCACCACCCGAAAAAGCCGCACACCGGTCCGAGTGCGAATGCCAAGGCCCGAGCATCATAGGGCACATTGCCCACGAAGATCGAGCAGCTCGCGCCTGCGCCGCTGAAGTAGACGCAGCTCAGGGAAATCGGCCGAATTTCCCGTTGGCAAATTCCCTAGTGAACTGGTGAACATCCCAGAAGTCCTGCAAGAGATTCAGAAGATCCCTGAAACATGCACCAACCACCGCAACTGACACGCAGGCTGTCAACGCAATATGCCTGAATTGCAAATGAACAGAACAAAGACGTACCTGAATTGCAAATGAAGACAACCAGGCCAGATTTGGAGTGGCCAACACTGTAGGCGACAACGTCGGCAGTATCGCAATGCTGACAGCTCAGGTGCTCCCAGTTGTTCGTCAGGGCTGGGAGTTGAGGTCAATGCTGGCGTGTTGCTTCTCCTTGAATATGTTGCGATTTGCAGGCCGTCTCACCGAAGCACAAATCTATTTTGTCTAGCCTTCGTCTGATCCCCCCACAACAAAGGAAAATGGAAGCCAACATGGAATGGCAGGGGGCACACACGGAATGGCAGGGGGCACCCCCCCTCCCAAATTCCACTTTGGTCCAAAAATATGATCTTTTTCTTTCTTGGCTTCTTGTTGGACCAACCTGAAACGTGTATCGTTGCCCCTGCCCCCCCCCCCCCCCCAATTTCTCTGAGGCCCCAAACTCATGGAGGCCGGCACCCGGCTCAGCGCCATGGCCGCGCATGCGACGGGTTGCGTGCGAAGCCCTGGATTCGAGGTTCTCCGGTCGTAGGGGGTTTGGGGTGAAACATGAGGGCGCCTCAAAACAAAGGAGCTAGGGCTTTTGTTATTTGTAGTCTTTGGTCCCATTTAGCCAGTTGGCACATTTGTTTTGAATCAAGTAGGCTTGCTCGGGTTGATAGGCGTGGTCTCCAAATTTGGGAGGGAACCCCACAACATCAGAGACCGGTTTCTTGGTCAAATTCAATCCTAAACCTACGAATTGTTGCCTTTTCTACGAGCCGGTGGCAAAAACGAAAGCGGCGGAGGCGGCTTGGAGGGCCTCCTGAACAAAACGTCCGCGTCAAACATCGCTCCAAGAGAAACTTAGTTAACCTTTCCCAAAAGGAAACATCACCCTTGGAGAAACATCACTTCAATTCTTAACAGCGCAGCGGCGAAGCCACGCTTTGCGCCATTCCAAGCTACACTCCAAAAAACAGAAAACCACATAACCGCTTTGGACTGACCTGCGAACAAGAAAGAAAGAAGTGCCGGCAAGCATGGAGCCAGTCTTTGATAGAACGTTCTCTGCCCGAAAAGACCCTTTGCAATGAGCAACCCGTTGCCTGCGATGCAAACACGGAAGGCGCAGGTTAGCTATCTCAGTTGTTCAAATCATCCTTTTGCACTTTTGGGTTTCCCTTCTTGGTTCGATGGCCAAGGTTCCCACATCGGCTCCGTCTGCCCTAGTGAGCTTTGGAATCCCTAAGCGACCTACGTCGCAGGCCCCGATCAAATAAGCTCAGGTGACATCCCCAACAGCACGCGGTGCTCTTTTTAGTGCTCACACCACCCCGCAGCCCTCACAAAAGCTTGTGTGGAACCCTTGTGGAACCTTACCTCAATCCGGCCCGAAACCACCCACAACCTATCTGGGCTGAGACCCCAAAGCTTTCAGCTGTTGAGGAAAAAGGAAAACATCTCTTTCACACGTCCTGGCAGCAAGCCCAATTCGCGCCAAATTGGCGAGGCATCCTCGGGAACCGCATGTTGGTTTGCCAAGCTGCTCTACATCCAGGGCTCTCTTTTTGCGATTTGTCTTGGGACAAGTCCGGAGCACCGATCCCAACAGTCAACCTCAACTTTGATTTTCTACTCCATGCATTCCAACTTCTGGGCATGGGGCCGCGCAGGCGCTCTCGTTTTCCACACGAGTACCACGCGCATGCCCTTTGGCGCGCCAAAGCCCCGCGTCAGTAGAACCAAGTGGTCACGGCCTAGGGAGGGCTTTTGAACCAGGAGCCGGGGAGGCAGCCGTGTACGCAGTAGGTTTGGGCCGGCCCTTGGTGGGCCAAGCAACTTGGACACGACGCCCGCGCAAGCGGCCCAGGCACGTGTTGGCTTTTTGCACGGACGCTTCTTCCAGCCCTTAAGTAACACCCTCGGAGGGAGCGCGTGCTAGGAACGCGTTGAAACAACGGAAACCTGCTTCCGCTGACGCAGCACGCAAGTTGTTCGACGCGACTGGCGTGGCCCGGATCAAGTTGCTGCGGTCGCTCTGGGACAGGCATGGCAAGTTGCCGGGGCTGAGCAAGGGATGGTTCGACTCGCGTGGTGTAGCATACGGGCTGCGTCTAGAATGGCAACGTGCCTGCGTTGCTGTGGTATGAGAGCGTTGCCTGGCAACAAGGCTTCGATGCGCAAGCCTGTGAGAAGTTGGCTGGACGTGAGTTAAGTTCAAACCAATAAACTGCTTATGCAAAAGAAGCTCGCCAGAATGGTGTGCTTTTCTTTAACACAGCCCCGCCTATGGCTTTTCAACAATGGAAGTGGACTGTGGGCCTTTTCTGGAGGGCGGTTGTCCTCTCTGGCTCCATGATTCTTGGAAAGAGGGATCAATACTCATAGGATGCTATTCCCCCCCCCCCCCCCAAGCTCCCCCCCCAAATCCTGAGATCCAAATTAGCTTAATCGGGGTCCAGCCCCAAACAGCTGCCCAGAAGACATTGATTTTGCAAGTCCTTAGTCCTAAGCCTAGCATGTTAAGGGTTCTAGGCGCAAATCTTGTGTAGGAGAGACCCTTACTATGACCCTATTAAGCTTTCATCGCCCGAACTGTGTGATTTTTGCCAGCAAACCAAGATTAGCTTAATTGGGGTCCAGCCCAAAAACAGCTGTCAGAAAACACTGATTTTGCAGTTCCTTAATCCTAGCATGTTAAGGGTTACAGGCCCAAATCTTGAGTAGGAGAGACTGAAAGAACCGCCAGCTTAGTACTCTCACAGCAGCGCCCGAGCAAAAGGCGGGGGTGTGCGCCTGTCCCAAGCCATGAAATTGCGTGGATGTGTTTGACGCCTGTTGCTTTGCCGGTGTGTTTCAAACCGGCTATGCTGCAGCTTGTGCGCTGCCTGTGTGAAACACAGCGTCCAGACATGTTTTTGAAACCAAAACCCTTATTAAGACAATGTGTCCTTGGGTGACAAGGATTTCCACTGATGCCCCCGAAGCCTTATTAGTGCCAAAACAAGGATTGCAGCCTCGGCCACCCCGTGAAAGAGTTTGCCACACGACACCTAAGACCCTTTTTAAGGCATTGTTAAGGAACTCGTTCCCGCAACTGCAACTGGTGACATGTGTGACTGCAAAACCCCGAATAAGGTCATGTGTGTTTCAAGAAAAAACAATTTAGTGCTCTAATGAGCCGCTAGTAACGGCTTAATAAGGGTTTTTGTTGGACCCCTAATAAGGCCCTAATCACGCACTAATAATGCTCATTCAGGTCTTATTCTGGAACTCAAGATTTGGGGGGGGCTTTGGGGGGGGATAGCATCCTGTGAAATACGACTTCAAGCGACCCCCTAGCGTATTCAGCCCAAGCCTCTAATCTAAGCATTCTCTCTCAACAGTCTCGGCCTTGGTTGCTAAGAACACTCACTTGCTATCCTCTCGTCTCGCAGTCCTACTGTGCTAGCGCAGCAAGAAACACAGCCACCATACTTTCTTGTCTGGAGTTGCGCAAAGGCCACACCGTGGAAGGACAAAATGCACTTCACACCAGTTGGGACAGACAAAATCCCAACTGCAAGCTGGGGTAAGTCACCTACCAACTGGCGCGATCTTGTCCATCACAGCAGGCACCTCACTTGGACTTGGGTCAAAAGGTGATGCTTCAAACCACGCAAGGACACTTCTTTGGGGAAACCCCGGCCCAAGTCATTTGGACACATCTCCTCTTGGCCCCTGGCGACTCGCTCCGCCTGAGCCGGCAGCACCTCGCTGAGGGTAGACACCATTTCGCTGGGGGGTCATTCGGTCATGTCCAACCACTTCAGTCCATGTGGGAAATGGAATCCACGAATCTGTGAGACAAGGGCCAAACCCCAAAGACCAAACCCCCATGTAAAGAAGGGATTCCGATGCATCGCGAAAGTGAGGAGAAACCCCCGTGATTCCTCAACCTTGCTTCAGCTCAGTGTTTCCAACTCTTCCAAAATCAGGTTATAGGCGCGCCTCAGTCGATGGGCATTCCAACAAGATCCAACAAGATCCGAACTTTCAGCTTGCCAAAACGTGATTCTTGAAAAATGTAAGGTCTAGAAACTTGGGCGTGCAGCTGGTGCAAAACCAGGGTGAACCGTTTGAACCTTTGCCAATCCTGATCCCAAAAAATCCTGCTGCTGCAACACTGCAAGTAGACACTTTGAAACCAAACGCGCCAGGGCCCTGCATCATGCGACTGTTCTCGCCACGAATGGTATTTCTCCAGTTTCCGCTGGAGTTTGGAGGTGCCCCCCTTTTTTTTTAGGGAATGGTCCTACGGCCTTTCCCGTGGCTGATTCCTGAAAAAGGGCGCAGGCAAAAAGAGAAACCCTGTAGCGCACCATTGCGTTTTCTTGGTTGAGCCGCCTGTTTTTCAATTGTCTGATGCGTTGGCATCAAGATGCAAGCACTGGGCGACTGACAACGGTCTCCCACCATCGCTGTCTGCCTTATGCTTGTCAGCACGGCATCCAGCAAGCACTGCACAACTGACTGATGGCCCTGCCCTGCAGCAATCTACCTTGCCTTTGTCAGCGCCAGAATCCAGCCAGCACTGGACAACTGCAAGTGCCCTCCAGCAACATGCAACGAAGTGGTGCCCTTGTGCGTTACCTCCCCCTTGTCGTCACAAGCACTGTACAACTGCCTGATAGCCCTCCTGTCCAGCAATATGCAATAATGTTCTACCAAAAGTGTCTGCCGCGTCTTTGTCAGCACCAGCATAAAGGAAACACTGTACAATTGCCTGATGTCCTTGCCCCGCTGCAAGTTGTAGTGGCACATCGCCATTCTTATTCGAATTGTCGTGGTCAGCACCGGCTTTCAGCAGGCGCTGCACAACTGCCTGGTGGCCCTGCTCGCGGCGAAATGCAAGCCACGCCACTGTCAGTTGCCTTCTCTTTGTCAACACCTGCATCCACCAAGTGTTGTACAACTTCCAGATGGCCCTTTGCAGAAGCATTCTGCAAAGGTGTCACCTGGGTGTATCCGTCAGCAGTGGGATCGTGGTTCTTCAACAGCTCTAGCATATGTTCTGCGTCGCCTCGTTTCGACGCTTGCAACAAGTCACCCCCTGCTTCAGCATCTTCGGCTGCTGCACAATGGCCGTCCAGGCACTCAGCACCGTCCCACTTACTTTCTGGCCCTTGTCTCCACTGGCCAGCTCGAGCCGCCTGAAATCCTGGCCAGACGGGAAAACAAGGAGACCATTTGGTGGGCAAACTGGCAATGGGCACCCAAAGACAAGAGGAAAACCCAGCTCCCAATAAAAAAAAACCTAGGAGTCTCTTGGCCAGGTCGCGCCGCGAAGAAATCGAACAAAAACGGCTCCGTCTTCGTGTCCACTGAATATTCCGCCAGCATCACCTCCGTGCCATCTAGTGAACGCACACCATGAGTGAATTCGAGGAAAACCTGTGCTTGAGCTGAAGGCGCCTGCATGTCAGCAAGCGAGCGAGCGTGTCAGCCAAAACCTCCAAGGAAGCCAAGCACCCAACCCGTGGCGAATCGAGCCTCAGAAAGCCTCCGCTCCGCACATATCTTCAGCTCCAGGGATCGAGCTATTCATAAATCATGGTTCTCAACATCCCCTTCAAAAAGAGAAGCATAAAGGATTTCTTAGTTTCTGAGGAGCGTATATCTCTTTGATGATCTGCCCGCACTGATCTCGGGAGAAGAATGAACGGCATCCGGGACTACGCCAGAAATATCATCCTGCAAATTGTGTGTCTTATATAGCCATGCCTAGAACATCAGAGCAGACAGCATCACCTGAAGGGAATTGAAAGTACAAGCTGTTCTCCGCAGAGTGTTTTCGGTGCTCATTTCAGGCCCAGCAAATGAGCGTCTGGCCGTTTTACAAAACCAGAGCACAGCCCAAGTCCTTACTTTACACCACCCACTCTCAGTCACTAACCTGCCATTTGGTTAAGCCCTCTGGAAAAAATAGAAAGATATGTCCAGTAGTGGTAGGTTCCCTTTAAAACCAACAGGGGAAATTCAATATATATATATATTCTTAAGCAAAGGGAAGTAACCCTTTCTGAGTCAAGTCTGCCAATGGCCTACCAGCCCGCGATGGTCTCAAGTGGAGCCTCAGATGGCAGATCTCCGAAAAAACGGCCTCAGCTACAGCCTATTGGGCGAGCCAAGAGCACCCCGCACAAAGATCAGAAAGGCGCCAAATCGGCTTGTTCCACTCCAATTTTAGCTTGAGTTCGGCTGGTTTCACTCATCACCGAGCACCCAAAAAAAAGCACCACTTGCGCGACTTGAATCCGCGAATCCTCTCTCTCACCCTCTCGTTCGCCCACGCCTTTTTTGCGCCTCCGCAGGACCCGTGAAGGGTTCGGTTGATTCCTTCAACCATCGCTCTTCTCAAAAACCGGATCTGTTTCCCCAGTGTTTTCGGGTGGTTTCCTGAAAAGATTCGGATCCCTGGAAACGGGGAAGTTCCCCCTAGGTCCTCCGGACTCCAGTAGAGATCTGTAACTATTTTAGTAGGGGAACCCTATGGAACCCTCCCCCAAACTACAGCAGGCACCCCTAGACCTACAGCAGGTCTAGCTCACCTTGAACCCGCGAAGCGTCCCCGCCAGAAAAGGGATCTCCCCAGGCCACCACCGCGCCATCCTCCAGCAAAGCGGCAAAGGCGCCCTCGCTCGCTTGGATTCGCCTTCCGGTGGAAAAACCATGGGGCAAAAGGGCCGTTTAGTAGATATTAAACTGGGCTGCCCTCAGATCCCCGGTAAAAGTTTAACTTTTAGTGGGTTAGATGGAAACCACCACACTAAAAGGCCAAAAAGCTAAGGGGATGGCTGGGGGCCACCACGTAAAGAGGAACCACTCAAACAAAAAAGCTACACCACTCGTTTTCGATACTTGACTTTGAAGGCAAGCCCCAAACAAAAAGAGCAAACAAAACGGTGGGGCGTCTGAGTAATCGAATTTAAAAAGAAAATCCAAACCAAACAAAAGGCAACAAGGGGGGAGGTCTGAGTGGTCTAAGGTGCTGAACCCTTGCGCACTTCTTCCACAGCTCGTCACTGCACACGCCGCCCGCGTTCCGAGCACCCCAAGTCAAAACCGTGCCATCTTGCCTCGGCGAGGCCGCTGAAGAAATTCCAAAGGGGCGCCAGGGAGCACGTTTTAGAGGAACATATTGTGTTCCAGGAACAGGAAAGTGATCAAATGGCCAAATAATCCCCCAAAAGTGATCATTCCAACCACTAAGCCCAGGGACACCCCCCCCCCCCATTAATCCCGGGGTTGACTTTTTATGGGGTCAACCTTAGGAAAGCTAAAAGTGAAAAGGTCGAACTTGGGCGAGCAAGTTTCCGTAGGGCAGCAAACGCGGAGTGAGTGGCATGAACCTGCTCCACCCGCGTCAAGCGCACGCAGCTGCTGTCTCCTCCGCCTTTGGGGTCGCCCCAGGTAACGACTTTGCCATCGTCCCGGATGGCCGCAAACGCGGAACCAGATGCCTGGATCTGCTTGACTTGAGTCAGGTGATGTTGCACTCCGCTGCTATCCCCGCCGCAGTCAGGATGGCCCCAAGTCACCACTGTACCGCCATCCCGAATGGCTGCAAAAGCGTCACCTGTTGCTTGGATCTGCTGCACCTGCACCAGCTTTTTTCGCACTTCGCTGCTGTCGCCACCACATGAAGAATCCCCCCAGGTGACTACTTTGCCATCATCCCGGATGGCAGCAAATGCGGCACCAGATGCTTGAATCTGCCTGACCTGCGTCAAGCAATCTTTTTCGCGGTCACTGCTCCCGCCAGACTCTGAATCGCCCCAAGTAACTACAGTGCCATCTTGGCGAATGGCAGCAAACGCGTGCGCGCTTGCTTGGATTTGCTGAACCTGGTTCAGCCGGCGGCGTACCCGGCTGCTGTCGCCGCCAGAAGCAGCATCGCCCCAAGTCACCACTTTGCCATCATTCAGAATGGCCGCAAACGCGGTGCCAGTCGCTTGAATCTGTTTCACGCCACGCAGCTGATCTTGCACTCCACTGCTATCTCCACCGAGCTCCTCGTTGCCCCAGGTCACGACCGAACCATCATCTCGAATAGCTGCAAATGCAAAACCAGTTGATTGAATCTGCCGCACGTGCTTCAGTTGCCCTCGCACTTCACAGCTGTTTCCACCAGATTCAGGATCGCCCCATGTCACCACAGTGCCATCATTCAGGATGGCTGCAAAGGCGCGCTCGGTCGCTTGAATCCGCAAAGCCCGCAACAGCTGATCTCGCACGTGGCTGCTGCTGCCACCGCTTCCAGAATGGCCCCAGGTCACTACGCTGCCGTGTTGGACATACAAAGCCTGAGCGAGGCTTGGACCCGTGGAGGAAAGCAGTCATTCTTCAAAAGTTCAAGGTCAATTGAAACCAATGGGGCAAAGTTTCCCTCTGTTGACCAAAACCGACGTGGCAATTCGTTTGACTCCTGCAAAGAGTTCCCAATCCTACCGTGGAACACCCTCGCAATGCAAATTGCATACTCATAAGTACAAACCTAAAAACAAATTCGTCTAAGCAAGTACTTTATGTATTACCAAAGGGGGGGGTGCAAATCTTCCATTTATCATACTTAGTCTTCGTGTTGTATCTGTCATACTTCGGAGCATAAAAACATATTGCCCAATGGGCTACTAATTATGCTAATTACTCCCAAAGGGGCGGGTGCCTCTTGGAATGATTTCAGCTTCATCTTTCTGAATCTTCTACTATTCATACCATTCTACATGTACGGTATTTTTCGGAAAGGGTAGAATGGGTCGATTGACAACCGATCCGAAACCCTTGTACAGCCCATCGTCTGCGCCTTCGTGAGGTGGGTCTTGGCCGTTTTCCTGAGCGACGCCTCGACGGAGATTCCTCCCCACTTGTCACCTTCCTTCGCATGGTGCTTGGACCTAATCCATTTGCCACCACCCCCCTGCAGGTCCTCAAGATAGAACACCATGTTCTGGAGGGCGGCCGTGTGCTCCAGCCTCACGACCTCCGTGGCAATCCTTGCGTCCGTCCATGCCACCATGTCAGATCGGCATTCTTTGCAGAGGAGATAGCCATCGATCTGCCGATGTCCGCATCTCCGGTTCCAGCACTTGACCGTGGGGACCTTCATCATCGTGGTGAAGAAAAGATCCTCCCAGTCTGGCTCGCTCTGGTAGCGTCGGCGGAGGTTGCCCCAACCGCGCTCCTGCCCCTTCTCACTCTGGGAGAGCTCGGGTACTCGTCGAAGCGTTGCAGGCGCAACCTGATACGTCGGTCCTGCTGGCCTTTCGTTCGACTTCCCCTTCCGGGGAGCGAGCTCGTCGACAGTGGCGATCTCGGTGACGGCGCCGGGCAGCAGCTTGCCATCCTTGGTGCCGTCAACCACCTTCCGCCAGTGCCTCCATGCCTTCTCTGCCGTCAGAGTGTTCTCGTTCTTGAAGAAGCTCCGGCTCACGTCCTGTGGCCCGGGCGTGAGCTCCGGTCAGCGCCGCGCGGTACCTTTTGCGCAACTCCGGGTAGGCCCGGTTGAAATACAGGAACTTGTTCTTCCTGGTCTGGAACGCGTAGATGATATACGCGTTCCCCACCCAGTCAGCAGACATGAACGCTTTGTCGCTGGTGAAAAATCTGATGCCATCTTGCATCATGAGTTCCGTGTCAAATGCAACCGTGACGGGCCTTCCGGTTCGCGTTCCCGCTAGCTTCCGCATCTGGGCCTCCCATGGCGGTGTCGGATTGAAGTACACATGGGCCCTGCCCGTGGACTTCGGGTACCCGCCCAGCACACGCCCGTACTGGATGATGCCCTCCGCGGACCTCAGGTCACATGTGTGACACAGTACCGCGGGAAAGCCTCGGCGCCACAAGGCTGTCTGCTCCGGATGCCGCACTGCTCGAGGGTATTGCCCACCCAGGTACGTCGCAGCACTGAACTCATCATCGAAGGAGTACAGGTTCGTGAGAATAGCCTGTTCCGTGTACTTCCTCGTCAGTTCGTTGCGATGCCCCTCAGGAGGGCGAGGAGATCGACGCCGACGTTGCTGCATGGATGAAGGAGGCGGAGGACCAGTCGTACAATGCGATGACTCTAGAGATGAAAGGCAACGCAGTGGAGGAGGCCGAGATTATCCTCGAGGCGGTCGACAAGGGAGACGAGAATTCGGACGACGAGTTCGATCGCGTGGAGATCGCAATGTCTCAGTACATTGGCCACACGGCGGCTGAGCACGGTTTGTCTGTCGAGCCCGATGACGAAGACAAGAACAAGTGGCTTCTGTTGGGCGACGACACCCAGGACTTAGGGTGGGACCCGACCAACCTGCCGCCGGGTGTTCACCGCGCTGCGCCGGAAGGCCAGTCGATCATCATCGCTGAGGGCGACCCCTTCGACCAAGAGACGGTCGCTTCGTTGGAGCTGGTCTCGGAAGTTGCCGAGTCCGACACGGCAGAGGCGATTTCCATGGTCACCGCGGAGTCTGCAATGTTCGAATCCGTGGGTGAGGGTACCAGTACCTCCAAGCAGCCGCCGACACCGCCACCGCCGCGACGTGGAACTGCATCGAAAAGCGCTGAGCCCCAGTCGTCCATTTCCATCGAGATCGGAGATGAGGTTGACCTCACTGCTGCTGGCCCGACTGAGAAGCCCCAGGTGAAAGCGATGCCGAGGATTGCAAAGGCCAAAGCATCGCCAGGCACCGCCGAGGGGGAACCCCGGTCGAAGAAGCAGAAGGAACCGACGCAGGAAAAGATCTTCTGGTCAAATTGGGTGAAGACCAGGAAGATCAATACAAAAGTCCCGGCCGAAGAGCGGGTCACGTCCCCAAGGTGAATATGGACCGTGACTACAGGTTGGTGGCTATCTCCAAGAAGATGTCCTACTTCCTTCGGGGGGGGCACCTTTCTGTGGAGTTTGAGGAACTTGTGAGGCACCTCAATGACCGGAATGCCAATGTCAGGCCGTGGGAGATGGTTTGCATCCGCAACAATAACACGAGGCGATTCCGGGTCATGGTGGGCCCACCGCCTGTGGGGAAGCATCCTGGAAAGGATTGCCGTATCAAGCGTTGAGGGTCAGAGCTGTCCATCCTGCGACTAGTCGGGCCTCTCCTCCATAGCCGCGTGCTCGTGGAGGGCCTTTGCCAACCTCAGGCAGGTGGGCCAGCCGAACAAGACGGGGTCGACCGGCTCCCCCCCGCACGTAGGGCTCGACGCTCCCAATTGCGGAACGTATCCGTTGAGCCAGCAGCTGAGTATTGATGGCCGCATGTAGGAATTTCGGAACCTTCCGGCGGCTGGCGTTGCTGTGCGTCATGTGGACGTCATCGTACCGATGCGACAGCAGCGTCATCACAGACGGATCAATTGAGTCGGTAGCCTTGCTGCGAGCCCCTTCGTCGATGATCCCGTCGGCGAGGTGCCGGAGACAGCCGTTCATGGCATCATTGTAATCCGCGGTGAGGCCATAATCCTCCGCATCCGGGTTGCAAATGAATGTGATGCCCCGGATGCGCCCGAGCCCGACAGCCTCCTTAAAGAAGTCCAGCTGCTCGTAGACGCGGGCCCTCTGAACCTTTGGCCATTCCGACGCGGCCTTCCGGCCCGCCTCCGTCCGGTTGAGCCCCCCCCACATCACAAACACGGAGATGGGCAGCTGCTTGATGCCTTTCTGAGCATTGTCCTCGGCGATGAATCGCACCTTGCCCTCCATCGTGCTTGGTAAACATTCCGCACGCCCTTGAGCTGGTCAGCTTGGAGCAGCTCGGCCACGTGATGCTTGGTGGGATACCGGTCGGTGGGCTCTTCAACCAGAGCACATGACGAATCACCAATGACCAAAATGTCGACCTCCTCTTCCGAGGGGCATGACACTGCACGGAATTCCGCAGGGGCATTCCGTCCCAGGACTTGGATCAAGTCCCAGTATTCCATCTCAGAATTGCTCCCGGCTAGGTTTCCCCCCAGCATCACTCCTGGTGCCTGCTCCTGCGCCGCGACCTCGTCACCGTGTCTGGTTCCGGGATCGTGGCGATTGCCGCTTGCGTCTGGAACGGCTTCATCAGCTTGTCCCATTCCACCAAGTTGTTGATGGTGCGCTGGACGTCCAGCTGCTTCTCCAACACGTCGTTGAGCAGGATATCCACGGAAGGCGCAAGGGACGACATCCTGATCGCAAGGGTTGCGGATAGCACACGGGGACCGACTGAGAGCGAAAATGCTGCGTGGATCGCATCAATCAGTTTGAATGTGTAGTTTTCGGTATTCTTTAATGATTGGCCTCTACCTTGTGCATGGGGCGAAGTACACCGACACTTGAACTTTGACAGTGTATTTCCTAGCAATTTGACATTGGTAGCAACAGACCAAGGTTTCTTAAGAGGGATACCATCGGCATTCACGATGCCCACGGCACATCCATCGAAATCACACTTGTTCAATCCGCGCTTGTCGAGGATGCCCTTCACCTTGGGAAGTTTCCAGTATGTGCATCCCTTGGGCCATTCAATGGCGATTGATGGGTTGAGATGCCCCATTTCATCCAAGAATGCCTCAAAAGATCTCCACAACAAGTTGAAAAACTTCCTGTGATTAGCAACCTTCTTCCTAGCTGAGGGAATCTTGTTGCTTATGAAGTTCCATAGTGTACCCCCCGTGCATGGTAGGCTGGCCCAAATCAGTACATGTTGAAATCGGCTCGCAAAATCAACTGCGTCTTTTCGGTTTTCACTTTGATTGAAATCGTTATTAAGGGTGAACCTGAATACCTGACATCCAGCAGCAGTGGATCTGCTCACGTCACCAAGCTTGGATTCCTCCCCGCAGCATACTTCAATGGTGCATCTGGGAGTTGGGCATGGTGCCGCGGCAGCAGGTTCCCCTGTGCGTCCGTCCGTCCTGGGGGACGATCCCAGATTCTTCGATGCATCTGGTTTGAGATTGGTATGACTGATAAGCTTGAGCGCCCGGTTCCTTTTTTGGAACTGTTCCGCTAACCAAGCTAAATTCATTCTTTGTGTTTTGTCCGTGTGACGAAATGCTGGGGATTTGCCGGACTCCAGGATCCTAATGGTCGACTGATTGTCTTCGACAAACACTCCTCTAAGACACTTGGGTCCAAACAACGAAATGCTCGCCGAACCAATCCTTTCGTCTCCCACGTAGTCCCAATCCGTTACGGCTTCCCTGATTTCGGTGGACTCGATTTGGTAGTCGACGTCAAACATTCCATAAACTCGAAATAATGTTCTTCCCGTCCACTCTTTCACAGGTTTGTAGGCTTGGAACCTCCAATCATCCTGCCTAAGATCTACCCCCGCATGTTCGTGCATCATGATGGTAGTTCTGGACCCACCTAACATTTTGCAATCAACGGGGCAGTCTTTGGTGGACTTGGGATCAAACAAAGTATTCCTAACGCGTTTGTGCACTCTTGACAACATAAATCTGTGTGGTTCGTAAATCCAATAGTCCCCAGAACTGACTTTGGTTACGACCTTGCCTTCCGGCAGGCTCTTCGTGCTAATTCCCCCCGCGTTCTGGAGGTACGCCCACAGACCGGCAGAAGGAAGTCCGACTGCACGAAGGCTCACGTTGGCTGCGACAACCTCACTTTCGGTGGAACTCATCAACACCGAGGTTTGCTTTTTGCTGAAGGCTGTCAACGGATAGTACGTGTTGGGACCAACCAACACGCACCCACTAGTGGATTTACTATCGTGCTCACCGGCATGGTCTGCGTCTGCAAAAATCCACAACCTGCATTGGGAGATAGGATCGCCGATGAAGCACGACATCTTGAGATCTTTAGTGGTATCTACATAGCACACTAGCCTACGCAGCGCCTTATCACAATCGGCAGACCACTTTGGTACTCTCGATGCAAGGCCTTGGACTGCTCTAAGCAAGTCAAAACGGGCCATTCTCGCAGCAAAGAGTATTTTCATCAGCACCTTAGTGGCAATAGGTGCCAAAACTCCTTTGATTTCTTGCTCGTTCTCAACGGGTCGAGCAATTTTGTCATCATGAAATGGTGTTGGAACCTTTTTGATGGTTTTGGCATTACCCCCCGCAAGGTCAACATACCTCTCAACGCAGCTTTCAAGGAAGGAACACATGTCGTACTCAACCACGGTTACCGGTTTTTGCATGGCTGGTTGAGCAAGGTAGAAGAAACCTTGCGCGCGGGCCTCGGGCTTCGCCTGAAACTTGCTCCTTGATTTCTTGGCGGCCGCTAGGGCTACCGTGGCATCACCTACAGAGCTGTCGAAGAAGTGTGACGTTCCCTGCCACAGATATGGTAGCGACGTCCTGGGGCAAGTTACTTCATCCCACACGTCTCCGGCATCCCCTTCCAGGGTGCAACCCCGGAATTCGGTGTACCTTTTGCTTGTTAGGCCAAGCTCTGAGACAACCTCATCATTTGGCCTCATGAGCTTGCACCTTGGCTGTATGTGATGGCAGGCTAGGACACCATGCTCAGGCATGTATTCCCAGTAGTCTTGGGTTCGCTTGGCTGGCGTAGCTTTCTTTTCAGCGGGGTCGGGTAAAGAATGCTGAAAACCATCGGCAAAAGGATGGTCAGTTACGCTGAGGGTTTCCCCTGGGCGCACCATGTGTTTGCATCCTAAATAATGTCCAATGGGCTCAGGCTCATCCATGTCTATTTGAGTCGAAATGAGCCTCCATCCTTCTTTCATGTGTTTCTCCGGGCCTGACAGTTTGAAATCGTCTACATACACAATAAGCAACAGTTGAAGTTCTTGGTGGTAGAACAACGAAGGCCACGTGCCGGGGTACAGCAAAACAAAGTTTACAACGCCCAACCTGTAGGTGCAATCGATCTCCCACAACCCCCCGGAGTCTGGATGCCCATAAAGCGCAAGCCTAAGCGGCACTACAGGGTCTTTGTACTTTCCAATCCATGACTTCGGCCGTCGGGTCCTAGAGAGTCTTACCGCGTGTACGCTTGTTTTCCATCAGCCTGTTCAGTGATGAAGCCAGGCTGGGCCCCATAGGCATCAACAACTTTGCCAGCCTCCATTGTAGCCGGACTCGAACCTAGTTCTGCAAAGAGTGCTGCCTCTGAGTTCTCGTCTTTGACGTCATTACCCTGGAAAACAGTTCGCCCTTTAAACTTTCTAAGCTTGTGACCTTTGGGCAACTCGCTGCCCTTCTCCACGCAAATTTCAAACACGCGTCCAACATGAGCTTTCTCACCAGATTTCTTGGCATCGGATGACACGTGGTCCCATTCCCGAATACCTTCGAGATCCCACGCTTTCTTCACACTGAGCTTTTCCCACTCAACATCTAGAGATTTCTGAGCCTCGGGATTCACGCGTATCTCAGCGGCATTGACTGGCCTAGCCACAGCAGCGTACATGTGTTCATGAAAACCCAGCTTCTGGCGATGCGCCTGCGACAGCCCCTTTACCGTCGGCATGGCGGGTGCAGGGTCTTCTCCCGAAAACATGATCAATTCCCCTGAGCATCGGCTATTGATTGTAATCAATAAAGTCATAGGGTTTGTTATTGATATTGATTAGCGACTTTTTAATGATTTTTTCAATAACCAGCAGGAGGCACAAGACTGAAGGTGTTTATTGATTTTTTTGCCGAGATACATGGAATTTCTATTGATTATGGTATTGATTCTTCTATTTGATTTGATGTTCTGATGTGTAGCTGGAATGCATGGTGATGGCATGTGCAATGCGTGTTAGCTTTTGGCTCACAGGTGAGAAGTCAGCCCTTGCCAAAAGGGGCTCCTTTCCAAAAGGCAGAAAGCCCTTGGGAAAAAGGGGTGAAAGGTCTTGGGAAAGGGCTGGCCATGATTTATTCTGGCAAAGGTGGAGCGAGACATTTTTCAAAACCAAAGGTGGACGAAGGCATTTTGCTCAAAATCTTCGCGAACCATAGCCCGCTACTTTCTGACTTTGGTGCGTATGAAAGCATCAGCAGGAACCAAGCCTGCCACCCACAGGGGCTGATCCATGAGAAAAAAAGTTGTGAGATCCACCAAGGAGCAATGAGGGCAGCCATGGCTAGAGCCTACCAAGAGGAACCCTCCCTGAACCAAACCAAATTCAATGGAGGGGTTTGGGTGGGCCTGAAAGTGGAGAGGTTGAATGTGAAATTGTACCGCATGCGAAGGCTCAAGAAGTCTGACCAGGAGCTTAGAGTGTGCTCTTCCGCAACAAGTGTTGGACCTGATTGAGTAAAAAAAAACCTGCACCACCTCAGAACCAGCCCTTGACCAAAGGGATGCCACCGCTAAAAGGCTTAAGAAGGAAGTGAGTGATGTTTCACTGGATAGTGAGGGATACCCCAAATGCTGGCAAACACCTGCAAAGAAGGAGAATGATAGCCCCTTGTCAAAAGGGAGGGGCAGGCCCTTGTCCAAAGGGGAATTGGGATCAAATGCCGCTGGCCTGTTGGAAGAAAATGCAGCAGAACAGGCACAGCCTCTCACACAACCTTCCTTCCCTGCAAAGCATGCCCAGCCACATGCTTCTGGCCTGAAAGAACAACTGGGGTTTGTGCATAAGAAGCCTGCAGCACTTGCCAAAAGTCCAAAAAAGGACCCAGCTCCCGACAATCAAGGGCAAGGTCTATCAAATATGCAGAACACATCGACACCATTTTGCGCAAGTTGAATGCAAAGAACCTAACAAAAGAGGAAGCCATCCAGCTCAGGGAAACTCTTTGCAAACAGGATTGACCAGCTTCTAGTCCCTTGCCAAAAGGGTTCTAGGCTACTCAAGGGCACCTTGTGAAAAGGTTGAGCCAAAGGTTTGCACATGGAATGGAACAGTTTCTGGCCCTTGCCAGAAGGGTGCAACTTCTAGACTAAAAACTCCTTGTCAAAAGGCCCTTTGCAAGGGCAGGTTCCTGCTGTTAACCTATGCCCTTTTGACAAGGGTTCCTGCCGTTAACCTATGCCCTTTTGACAAGGGTTTTGTTATGATTCTTACACATGCATGGAACCCTTTTTTGCCAACAGGGCAAACTGCATGTTTCACACTTGAAAAGCAAGGCCTGCAAACCAGTTTGCAAACATGAGCAGGAGTTGAAAAAGGGAGGGGGGTCGGGGGGGAGGCGTTTGAAGGTCAGGTCGTACAGTCAAAGTTGTTGAGCCCAGGCACTTGGAACATGCTCACTATGTTGTTGTAACTGGTCATAACTAATGCTTGTATGTGGTTGCCTTGACATGGGCATGCTGTTTGCTTTTCATGCGCATGAGTGTTTGCAGCTGTTTGCCTGGCTCAAGACACAGCTAGCTAACACAACCCCTTGTCAAAAGGGAAGTGTTCTACCCCTTGGCAAAAGGGGAGTGCACACATGGCTGACTGGGACAAGTGGGATGGGACCTACAACTGGAATCGGCTGAACAACAAGAACAGGCCCTTGGGGGTTGGGACAGTTTCCCAATCTAGGAGGGCAAGGATGAAAGCTAAAGCCCTTAGGAGAGAAGCCGATGCCCTGAACGCCCCAGAGGTGAATAAAGAGGAGGTAAAGGAAGAGGAGGTGAAGGAGGAGGAAACCCAGGCAGCCTCATCAGGGCAGCCCCCACCAAGAAGCCAAGGAATGGGGAGCCTGGTGCTGGAACAGTTGGAACAGTTACACTTAGCAAAAGTGGGATTGGGACCAGCAGGGGGGTACTCCTTGGGAAAAGGATGAAGCCACCCCTAGTCTAAAGGAGGAGGGGGGAGAGCCTACTCCTTGTCAAAAGGAGGAAAATGCAACTGAGGAAAGTGCAGCTAAGGAAAGTCCCCCTCCTGAAAAAACAGTTGACATAAGCAGTGTGGACTTCGGGGGTTTCAGCTCTACAAGCAGCAGCCCTCCAGCTCCCCAACCAGCTAAAAAAATGAAACCCACTGAGGAAATCCCCTTGCCAAAAGGGTGGGGAGGCAAGCCAGAATGGGGTGGCAAGCCAGCCCTTGCCAAAAGGGTTTGAGCCACTTGACAAAGCCCCCTTGCAAAAAGGGCCTGTGTGGGTCCTGAAGCAAAGCAAACGGCCAGGGTCTGTGTGCATTGGTACCAGACCCTGGAGCTGCCGGGACAAGGAGTCATAGACAGGAGGAATGAAGTATGGAATAAGGTGCAACAGCTAAGGTTGCCTTGCGATGGCTGCTGCTTCACCAGCTACAAAACAGGACCTGCAGGTAAGGCAGCCTGGTGTGAACAAAACCAGGTGGGGTTCATCTTCGATGACAACCCAGACATCTGTCAAGAGTCCTTGGCAAAAGGACTGAGGGTCTACCCCATTTGCACCCCCAAGGAAAAGTACCTCTGGGCAGAAGGGAACACCAAAACCTTCCCCAACTTTGAGGCAGCTGCCGAAGAATTCCTGATCAAGGTGATTTCCCAAGAGTGAAAGCCTTTACCAAGCAAGGGCTCCAGCCGAGCCTAAACCCCTCGCCAAAAGGGGCAGCAAACCAGCCATCACCCCTTGCCAAAAGGGTGCAACACATTGGAAGAAGCTTATATGCATTGTTGAAAGGGGTGTTTGAACCAAGACCCTTGCCAAAAGGGCAAGCTAGCCGATCCCATATCCCTTGCCAAAAGGGATGTCTCACAGCACGCTTGAGCCAAATGTGCTTGGAAAAAAAGCTGTGTGGGTATGGGGTGGGGGAAGGGCTTGGGGGAAGGGAGTATGGGAATGAAGGGCTGGGGATGGACATTGCCTTATGTGTCTGTGTGAAATTATTCAATGTTATATGAGTTGGGGCCCTTGCCAAAACCTTCGGGGGAAAGTTTGTGCTTTCAATTAGGGGCGCCCTCCAAACATTTGCAAGTGTTAAGCCCACTCCCTTTTGCCAAGGGGCTAGTAAAATAAGGAATCCATAGTTCATGTCATGTCAGCATTGCTTACCTTGATTTTTACAAAAGCTTTGCGGTCTTCATCCAACCCCCTTCAAGAGTTGCCCTTCCAAGGCATGTGTGTGCTGACTTGGTTGTAAGGGGCTTGAAATAGGTTTTACCAAACAAACCAACCAACATAGCAAGTCTGATCAATTCTGATCAATTCTGATCAGTTCTGATCAATTCTGATCAAACCATGTTTTGATCAGAATTCAGCAGAATTCAGCAGAATTCATCAGAATTGATCAGAATTGATCAGAAGAATTGATATTTTGATAACGTGGGCCAAAAAATCCTTTTTTCAAGGATTGACACTGACTATTCTGCAGCTCGGTTTGGTTCGAGCACTCATCACACCATGGCCAGATCCATGAAGGCTAGTTGTAAACCCTTGAAAAAAGGGAACGCCACTGGAAGTTCAAAGGACAAGAAGCCCTTGCCAAAAGGGAAGGCAGCCAAGAAGCCCATGAAAAAAATTGAATCTTGTTGAAGTCTACATCCTTGGCTAAGCTGGGGAAAATGACTTTAGCCGAAAAGATGAAAAAGATTGGTGAGACTGCTAGTACCCCTGAAGAAGGAGCACACATGCTCAAGGAGGCTGTCAGCAAGCTAGAGGGTTCCAACATGTGGAGCCAGCACAACACTCACTTGAAGCACAATGCTGCTGATAAAGAGGAGTTTGATCAGCTGTCCAAGAATATGTGGATGTTGCAGAAGAGCATCCCCAGGTTCATGCATGTGTCCGAAACCCTGGAACAGTCAGCAACCCTTGATAAAAGGGAGAAATGGGAATCTGAGCTTGAGATGCTTAAAAAGTTCACAGCCCAGGAGCTGGAGCTCCACATTAGCTCTGGGCGGGTTTTGTGGAGATATGACCCCTGGACACCTACCTGCTACCAGTACCAGGACCAACAGGACACAACAAAGATTATAAGAGTCAAAAAGGCACAGGTATGGACAGAAGGGCAAGAGTACGAACAAACAGAAGACACAGCCCAGCAGTGGCATGACCTGAAATGCAGGGACTTCAATGCCCATATGTTGGATATTCAAGGGTGGGGTGGAAAAGGGAAATCCTTGCCAAAAGGATTGGGGAAAGGCAAAACCTTGGGAAAAGGCAAAGGTCAAAAAAACACCTTGCAATTGAAGATGGTGACCCTGAAGATCCAGAGGCAACAGAAGAGCAAGAGTGGCACACCTGCTTGGACAAGGTAAAGAAAGCAAGGGATGCTGGCAACAGTGTTTGGAGCGACTTGGAGCAAGCTACGCTCAAGTGCAACCAAGTCAAAAGGCTTACAAAAGCAGCTAGGGGGGAGGCTGACGCGCTGCACAAGGAGCTAGCCCAACAGTTGTCCCTCCTCAAAAAGGTTTTGCTAAAAAAGCAACAAGGAATGGCCTTGGCCAAAGTGAAAAGCTTGCTCCAGGACTCAGCCCCAAAAATCAAAGAAGTGAAGGAAGAGGTGAAGGAACTGAACCAGTTGGCCAACAAGGCTGCTTCAAAGGCAAGCAAATCGTAAGCCCTTGAACAACAATCCTTGCCCAAAGGATGGGTTCAAGCCCTGCAAGATATTGCCAAAAACCCTTGCCAAAAGGGATCAAGTGTTTGCCACTACCATTCCTTGATAAAAGCAAACTGTCCTTGACAAAAGGATGAGCTCCCTTTTAGCAACAGGTTTTGCTGCGCAAGGACTAGAGTGCCATAAAAGCTTGGCCTTGGACTTGAAAATAGGTGCAAAAAAGGAAAAGGCAGCTGGGCTTGCGTGGGTTTGCATGATTGGTCAGGGTCAGTTGGGGGAAAACGAGAGGGGAAGGGATTGGCTAGGGGTTGGGATGGTTAGGAGGCCAAGGGCTTACTATAAGGTTGGTGATGCACCAATAAGTTCCCACCAGTTTGCACACCCTTTTGAGATATTTTCAGGGTTTACCAAATTGTGATTGTTGCATTTGGGTTCAAACCACAAGCTGTGAGTAAAGAAGGGCAATGCCCCTAACACCCTTGACAAAAGGGCCATGGAAAAAGAAACCGAAAGACCTGCCAAAAGGCTGAGAGGTTGGCAATTGGAGAAAGAAAAGCACCAGGGTAATCCTTGCCAAACGGATGAAAATCAACATTCTGCCCTCTGCACAAGGTTGCTGGAATTATGGTCCCAGGGCAAACTTTCAGCATGCCAAGTACAAGAGCTCAGCCATTTGGCTGTGCTAGATGGCTGCAAGTCATTGGAGTTGGCCCAGCTAGCCAAATGTGGAAACTGGGGGCAGAACAAAGGCAGCACACATCGGGACATGGTTGCATTACATTGCTCTTCTATGAAGATCTGTGAACCACCCCATCCAAGTGCCCTTGTTTGACAGCAAGACCCAAAAGGAATGCAAAGAGGAGGTGCCTCTCATGTTGCCACACCTTCTCTTTGCATGCCTGGGGCAGCATTATGGAGAACAGTTCCAGGAGTTCTTTGCCCTTTCTAATTGTGAAAGGTTTTGGAACGGGGTAGAAAAAACAAAGGATGAAAGGTTGACTTGGCCATTCGCCCTTGACAAAAGGATGGTGAACCCAAAGGCCACAGTGCCAATATTCATCCATGGGGATGGAGTTGAATACCAAACAAGAGATTCCTTGATGACATGGTCATGGGGGCCCATGTTATCAAAACATGGCAGCCTGTCCTCCCACTTGCTTCTTGTGGCAATCCCCAAATCTTGCACCTTGCCAGGAACTTGGGAGCCTTTACATGAATGGACCAGCTGGTCTTTTGCAGCCTTGTCAAAAGGGGGCCACCCAAGTAAAGACCCATGGGGAAACCCCTTGCCAAAAGGGATGTCAAAAGGGCACCACAAAGGAATAATATGGAGCATACAGGGGGATGCCGAGTTCTCTGCAAATGTGCTGAAACTTCCACATTGGCAGAACAAAAGCCCCTGCCATGAGTGTGATGCCCAAAGGCCTGTTTTCCAAAGAAAGAAATGCCCTGATGGCAAATCAGTCAAGACCCTAAAAGAAGCAGAGCAAGATTTTGTGGAAGTCAGTCCTACCCAAGCACTCCTTGTCAAAAAGAAGCAACCACCCATTGTTTTCAATCGAAGGGGTGTCCACTGCCCTGGTGAGAGGAGACAGCCTGCATATATTATACTCGAGGGGGGTGGGGTTCTCACCTTGCAGGAAGCCTGCTCCACTATTTGTGCTAGTATGATGGCACAAGAAAGCAAAGAGTTGCCCCAACCCAAAGACTCAACATGTTGTTCTCCAAAATAAATTCAGAAGTACACCCAGCAACATGTCCAATCAAGAATGACCAACTTGAGGCTCAGTATGTTCACTGACCCCAAAAAACCTCACAAGCAGTTTACCTGCCTGGAAGCTAAGGCTGCAGAAACCAAACACATTCTACCTGGAAGTGCTGATTGAAGCCCTCCCTGAGGGAGAGCTTATCCATCGCTTGGCCAGCTTCAACGAAATCATCCAACATTTTGATGGAATTGATCTGTTCCCTACCGAAGCAGAGAAAGGCCTTGCAAAAGACCTTGCTGAAAGGTTTTTCAGTTCTTACCAAGATTTGAACACGTGGGCCTTGTCGAAAAGCTTGAAGCTCTTCAATGTCACCCACAAATTCCACAGCATGATGCACTTAATTAAGAATGCCCAATTCCTCAACTTCAGAATCCACCACAACCTCAGGGCAGAGGATTTTGTGGGCCAGGTGAGCATCTTGGGGTCAAGTCAGTCAGGGTATGCGCAAAAGTTGCAATTAAGTATCGTATCCTTTTACACTTGCAGCTGACCAGGCCAGGTTTTCGCTACTTGGAGGAAGAGGAAGAAGCAGGCCACCCTTGATAAAAGGGAACGCCCTTGTTGAAATTGATTTTTGAGTTTAGCTCCCTGTTGCACCTATCCCTTGCAAAAAGGCCAGCATGTTCAAAGCAAAAAAGCATGAAATTCAGACCGGCCTTTCTATTGATTTTATTATTGATTATACCTTGACTAAATGAGTGTTTTTTATAATTGATTTCACTATTGAATTTGCTGTTGATTCGGCATGCTGAATAATCAATTACAATATATTGAAAAACCGCTCTTCAATAGCAATGAAAAGTTATTGATTACAATCAATAGCCGATGCCCAGGGTCAGTCAACTGCTTAACGGACAGACCGGCAAGACCTTCCGATCTGCGCTGCTCCTTGGCTCCGGCAACAGCCGCCTTGCGCTCCTTGCTGGACGCCGGTCGATCGGTTGCACTGGGCATTGACTCGACCAGTTTATCCTTCTCGTACTTCTGTTTAGCTTCCCTACTCTGCTTCTGAGACATAGACTGCCAAATGAAAGATGATATGGTGGGTGGTCTTTTTGTCCCCTTATATTTCCTCACTAGAAAGCCTCCCGCCTCCGAGAACGAGGAACCTTCTTTCGGATTTCAACTGACCTACCCGTCTTGTGATCAACAGTTATGATGGTTTTCACCTTGGACGGAGCGGGTTCATCGAGAAGTGTGTCATCACCCACATCGGCAACGGCCTGCGGATCTTGTCCAGCCTCTAAGAGAGGAGCATCCTGAACCGTGGGACCGGACTGTAGCGATGAGACCTTGCCCTCACGAAGGGCTTTGCATCGGTCCTGCAATGGGAAGACAAAATTCCCTTCGGGTCTCGTGATCTTGAAAACACGATGCAATTTCACGAGATCATCGAAGTCCGTTTCATTTAGTTCTTTCAGCGATGCAACGAGGTAATCACCTCTCCACAGAAAGCCTGGGTGGATCACATATCCAACAAAGATCCCCGGATTTGAAGCGGGGTCAAACTTCAAGTCCTTCTTTGGTTTCTTGGGCCAATCCAGTAGTCTATGCGACATCCGAACGGCAAGAACTGACCTTTGAATTTTTCATCGAACCGAAGATTCCAAGGGGTCCTAGAACCAGAAGGTGGTTCACAAACGTTCTGTCACAAACACCAATGCCTTGCGGCGCGCGGCCAATATGAATCAGCAACCGCGTTCGACTTGTGAATGTACTCTTGACTGAGGACATGCCTCCAGCCCATTTCTTCTGCTGCAGCAATTAGTTCTGGGGCGTTGCCGGGCGTTGTCACTGTAAAATGCGCCACCCTCATCCGATGGGGATGCGAAATGCTGAAAAGCCTTCACGGTGGCTTCGGTGTTTCTCTTAGCAAAGGGATATGCATATTTGAAACCTGTGGCAACGTCACTTATGACAAGGGCAGAGTATTCATCATCTATGCCCAACTCTTGTTCATCTGCAGTGATTATGAAATCGGCTGTGATGTGCTCAGCAAATTTTCGAGCATCAACTTGTCTGGATCCCCCCTGCGAGCGAGAGGGAGACTTGGTCATCTTGGCGCATTTGCACACTTCGCAGAATGGGTTCTTAGGCTGGTGCGTCATGAGATGCTTTCGTGATGCTGCCTCCTGCCTAAGGGCACTCTCTGCAAGTGATCTAGGGGTTTTCTGATCAGGGTTACCAACAACATCCTCCCCCGCCAAATCTTTACTCTCTATTGGCTCCACATGCACGTTTGGGTTAGCGTCGCCAGGGTCATCTGCCAGAAGTTCATAGCATGCACCTCGGGATCCTCTAGAGGAGCGATGCTAGGCGTATTCTCTTCTTCCGGCACGTCTTCAGACCGCACGGAAGACTTTGAGGTGTCACTGGATGCACTGCTTTCACCGACCTGACCTTCCGGTCGGCTTTGCGGCTTCGTCCTGGCAGGACATGCTGTGGATGACTCGCTATCCCATACGTCATAGTACGGGACATAATATCCCACTGTGAGATATATGTGCGCCCCGTCGGGTTTGACAAAGAATGGCTTCTTGTTTGCGTGCCACACGAAGTCATAGCCCTGATTCATGCACTTCAAGCCAACAGAAAGAACAGATGGGGTTTGCGGCAACAAATATGGATTCGTGCCCCCAAGATCGCCTGCGGCCATGTTGGCTTGCTTTGACGAATCACTTGGCCCGTTGGCGGTCATCAACATCACGGGGTCATTTGACTTATACATTGCGAATTCGGGGCAGTTCGCACGAGTAAAAAGGTCTGTTCCACTCCCTGTGTCAATAATCCATGAACCGTTCGGAGAAAATCTTTTGCTCGGAAGCGCATGCTTGGCTGCCATGTCCTTTGGGGTGCAATGCTTGCAACCTATCTCGCTATCACACTCGTACTTGCAGGCGGCCGGGTGGCCTTCCAACTCACGTCTGACAGTGTAAGCGAGCATGACTGCTTCAAGCCTGGCGTCATCCATCGTGACCTGATCATGAAAGAAAGGGTGGTGTAGACCTTTGAATGCACGCGTGGTCTGTCATCGATTTTCCATTGCTCGCCACGTGCTGGTATCTTATTCACTTCAACCCTTGAGCTAAAAACGCAGATTTGGAAGGGCAGGCGCTTGCTTCCAGTCCGACATGAGGTTCCCCTCAGCGATAGGGGCATTCATCATGGATGACAGCAAGCATCAGAACACACACACGGCAGCGGGAGAAGGCTTCCCGGAAGATTTCCCTTTCTGATTCTTCTTTTTGTCTCCTTTCGAGTCACGGGAGGTGGATCGAGAGGTCGACTTGGAACGATCCCTACTTGACTTCCTATGCTTCCGATCCTTCTTCTCCTTCTTTTGCTTGTCCGCAAGTGGTTCCCTGGATCCGGGGACGGCCGGCTTCGGGTAACGTCAGCCCGTGAACGATGTCCTCACTTCTTTCATGCGTAGCTGGGAAGGCGTTCTTGCAGGAATGAATGCCAAAACGCCGGATGACTCCATGCTTGAGGCTCTGTTCTACAATCAGCTGAAGAAGAGCAGGCAAATGCAACACCATTTGAACGTCTATTTGAGCGCCTCGGAAGAGTCCGCCGAACACACATATACCTACTTGATAGAATCAGTGAGGCAATACCTGTCTCGAGCCAGGCTCGAGCGCAATCGAGAGCGAGTTGCTAGGCAGAACGGAGGTAGGCCATTTTGCATCGCTTTTGTCAAGAGTGGATCGTGTCAGCGGGACAATTGCACGTACAAGCACGAATAGCCATCGAGCAACCCTAGGGGAAGGACCCCATCAAGGGACGCCAAGCCAAAGAAGGGTAAGGGTAAAGGCCGGACAAATAGCCCAAAGGGGAAAAAGGAATGCCGTTTCTGAGGAGATCCTCCATGGCGTAGGTAGCTCCGTGCTTGATGTTCGTACTGAAGTGCTCATGTACCATAAGGAGTACTTGTCTTCCACGAACAGGATTTCCCTTCTGCGCCTCGATTTAATTGTGTCAAGCTGCCTCGCCAGGTCAACCTGGATGATGTTGGTGAGGGCGGATAGCAATTTGGCGTCCAAGGTGAGGAAGGCACCTGGATCCTTGAGCTCTTCAATCGTGACGGCTGGCTCACACTCTGCTGATCCACTTGAAGGCATCATCGGGTCGATCGGACGCCGCACACACGGCCTCCCGAACCTTGGTGCGCCAGTTCCTGTAACTCTCAGGAAGTGGAAAGGCTTATCGTGATCAGCGTCCACTGCGGGCGCCTGCTTGCCCAAGATCTTGTTGAGCTTTTTGCGGATCGCACGGGCTCTCTCCGATGATGAGGACGAGGAGGATGCTAGAGGATGAAGAGCTAGGTGAATCAGAAGGAGATCCACTCTTTCGCTTCTTGTGGCTCTTCTTCTTCTTCTTGTCCTTTTTGCTCTTCTTCTTCTTGTCCTTCTTTTTCTTCTTCTTGTCCTTCTTGCTCTTCTTTCCGTCATCATCTCCCTCGTCATCGCCGTCGCCAGCATCATCATCATCATCATCAGGATCGCCGGCAGGTGGTTCCCCACCGCCTCCGCTCTGGCCCTTATCTTTGCCCGATGGATTCTTGTCTCCATCATTTGGATCCTGAGCTGGGGATGTCGGTTCATATTCCTCGCCATCACCATCCGGATCATCAGCAGCACCTGGCCCATCACGGCGGAGTTCGGTGGAAGTGACCTGATTCGTGTCTTAGAACTAAGGTCCAGGCCGGGAGGAGGAAACGACTGTACAGGAGAGGCCTTTGGCCGGAGTCCGAAAATCGGAACATTAGAAGAACTTTGCTCACTGCGAGACTTCAGCTCATGACGTAGTGCCTCAATGTCCCTCGACTGTTTCATGATGATCTCTCTCATCTCGGCCGCATGTCGGCATCCTCCTTCTGCTTGTTGCTCGTGACCTCCCAGATCAACTTGAGCTGTTCGTACTTCTTCCCGGCCTCTAGACGCTCTGCAATCCATTGTTGTCTTGCCTCGTTGAACTCTCTTTCTTTCGCCGTTGATTCTCGTTGACATTCATTGATGCGGTTCACTGCGTCCTGGTAAAGTCGGCCTTTTTCCTCAACATGGCCTGCTTGTAGTTGATTGATTATGGCGTCATGGCGTGCCGAAGCATAGGCAGCCACTTCTCCCGTACTTGGACCTGTGTTGACCACATTCACCGTCTGACTATGTTGGTATATGTTCGGGGCACACACATGATGTTGAAGATGGGTCTCATTCTTCGTCATGTGTGCATGCATCTCTTGCCTTGGCTGATGTCCGGCGAGAGGTTCCCCTCCGCTTCCCATTGAATCCTCCGGAAGGACGACCGAGGTGATGGGCACAAGCGCATCGCCTTGGTCGGACTCAGGAAAACTGCTTCGTGAGCGCTGTGACGCATTGCATGGCGTTTTCCCTTCCGGATGTCCACCCTTGATCAATTCGTTGGCCACTGCTTCGTTCATTCTCGCTATCACGGGGTGGCATCCGTTGCCGCTTGACGCCATGGCGGCGCGGGTGAGAGCTGACTGTACAAGGTACCAGCGATACGGCTGATAACCTGTTGAAAGGTGAGAACTACCTAAATTCAGCACCAATGTTATGACGGTATGCCACTACCAATCAACAGGTTGGTTTAGGGTTGGCTCAGGGTGGTTTAGGGTTGGTTTGGTTGGCTTAGGGCCCGACCGACCTGTCCACCGACCAACCGACCGACTGACCGACCGGCCGGCCGGGGCGACCGACCGACTGACCGACCGACTGGGGCGACCGACTGACTGGGAGACAGACCGGCCGAGCCAACCAGCACCACGCCAAACCTACGAAGAAAAAACCCAGGGCCCCAACCATACAGCCCAACAAAAAACATTAAAGGACCGGATAACCCCACATGCTATGTTTTTCCCAAGGATGTGAGTTCAAATGTCCACACACATGTACCGTGCGCCCCTTGTATGGATGCGATTACAGAGCACCCAGATGCACAGAATGCTGCGCCTGCCACGACTTCGGCAACGGCATCGCCAAAGTGCTGCGCCTGCCACGATTTCGCAACGGCATCGCCAAAGTGCTGCGCCTGCCACGATTTCGCACACCCCCCGCCGCGCGCGCGACAACATCCTGTCCCTCTAGACAGCTGCCGAATGCGACCCCTGCCACACAAACACACACCCAGATGCACAGAATGCTGCGCCTGCCACGACTTCGGCAACGGCATCGCCAAAGTGCTGCGCCTGCCACGATTTCGCAACGGCATCGCCAAAGTGCTGCGCCTGCCACGATTTCGCACGCCCCCCGCCGCGCGCGCGACAACATCCTGTCCCTCTAGACAGCTGCCGAATGCGACCCCTGCCACACAAACACACACCCAGATGCACAGAATGCTGCGCCTGCCACGACTTCGGCAACGGCATCGCCAAAGTGCTGCGCCTGCCACGATTTCGCAACGGCATCGCCAAAGTGCTGCGCCTGCCACGATTTCGCACACCCCCCGCCGCGCGCGCGACAACATCCTGTCCCTCTAGACAGCTGCCGAATGCGACCCCTGCCACACAAACACACACCCAGATGCACAGAATGCTGCGCCTGCCACGACTTCGGCAACGGCATCGCCAAAGTGCTGCGCCTGCCACGATTTCGCAACGGCATCGCCAAAGTGCTGCGCCTGCCACGATTTCGCACGCCCCCCGCCGCGCGCGCGACAACATCCTGTCCCTCTAGACAGCTGCCGAATGCGACCCCTGCCACACAAACACACACCCAGATGCACAGAATGCTGCGCCTGCCACGACTTCGGCAACGGCATCGCCAAAGTGCTGCGCCTGCCACGATTTCGCAACGGCATCGCCAAAGTGCTGCGCCTGCCACGATTTCGCACGCCCCCCGCCGCGCGCGCGACAACATCCTGTCCCTCTAGACAGCTGCCGAATGCGACCCCTGCCACACAAACACACACCCAGATGCACAGAATGCTGCGCCTGCCACGACTTCGGCAACGGCATCGCCAAAGTGCTGCGCCTGCCACGATTTCGCAACGGCATCGCCAAAGTGCTGCGCCTGCCACGATTTCGCACGCCCCCCGCCGCGCGCGCGACAACATCCTGTCCCTCTAGACAGCTGCCGAATGCGACCCCTGCCACACAAACACACACCCAGATGCACAGAATGCTGCGCCTGCCACGACTTCGGCAACGGCATCGCCAAAGTGCTGCGCCTGCCACGATTTCGCAACGGCATCGCCAAAGTGCTGCGCCTGCCACGATTTCGCACACCCCCCGCCGCGCGCGCGACAACATCCTGTCCCTCTAGACAGCTGCCGAATGCGACCCCTGCCACACAAACACACACCCAGATGCACAGAATGCTGCGCCTGCCACGACTTCGGCAACGGCATCCGCAAACTGCTCGCGCAACGGCATCGCCAAAGTGCTGCGCCTGATTTCGCAACGGCATCGCCAAAGTGCTGCGCCTGCCACGATTTCGCACACCCCCCGCCGCGCGCGCGACAACATCCTGTCCCTCTAGACAGCTGCCGAATGCGACCCCTGCCACACAAACACACACCCAGATGCACAGAATGCTGCGCCTGCCACGACTTCGGCAACGGCATCGCCAAAGTGCTGCGCCTGCCACGATTTCGCAACGGCATCGCCAAAGTGCTGCGCCTGCCACGATTTCGCACACCCCCCGCCGCGCGCGCGACAACATCCTGTCCCTCTAGACAGCTGCCGAATGCGACCCCTGCCACACAAACACACACCCAGATGCACAGAATGCTGCGCCTGCGGCACGCGCCTGCTGCGCCTGCCACGATTTCGCACACCCCCCGCCGCGCGCGCGACAACATCCTGTCCCTCTAGACAGCTGCCGAATGCGACCCCTGCCACACAAACACACACCCAGATGCACAGAATGCTGCGCCTGCCACGACTTCGGCAACGGCATCGCCAAAGTGCTGCGCCTGCCACGATTTCGCAACGGCATCGCCAAAGTGCTGCGCCTGCCACGATTTCGCACGCCCCCCGCCGCGCGCGCGACAACATCCTGTCCCTCTAGACAGCTGCCGAATGCGACCCCTGCCACACAAACACACACCCAGATGCACAGAATGCTGCGCCTGCCACGACTTCGGCAACGGCATCGCCAAAGTGCTGCGCCTGCCACGATTTCGCAACGGCATCGCCAAAGTGCTGCGCCTGCCACGATTTCGCACACCCCCCGCCGCGCGCGCGACAACATCCTGTCCCTCTAGACAGCTGCCGAATGCGACCCCTGCCACACAAACACACACCCAGATGCACAGAATGCTGCGCCTGCCACGACTTCGGCAACGGCATCGCCAAAGTGCTGCGCCTGCCACGATTTCGCAACGGCATCGCCAAAGTGCTGCGCCTGCCACGATTTCGCACACCCCCCGCCGCGCGCGCGACAACATCCTGCCCCTCTAGACAGCTGCCGTGAGTCAGCGAGTGTGAGTGAGTGTGTGAGCGAGTGAGTGAGTGAGTGAGTGAATGAGAGTCAGAGTGTGAGTGACTGAGTGTGAGTGAGTGAGTGTGAGTGAGTGAGTGTGTGTTGAGTGAGTGTAAGTGAGTGAGTGAGAGTGAGTGAGTGAGTGAGTGAGTGAGTGAAGGAGGAGACGCGGCGCGCGGACGACGAGCGGAAAAAGTAAGAACCCCACACAAAGATGTGGGGAATCAGCCCAACAGCCCGACAACCCAACAACAGCCCAACAACCCAACAACAGCCCAACAGCCCAACAACCCAGCAACAGCCCAACAACCCAACGACCGAACGACCCAAAAGCCAAACAACCCCTCAACAAAACCAACAAAAACCAACAGCCCAACAGCCGAACAACACAACCGCCCAACAACCCAACACCAGCCCAATAACCCAACAACAGCCCAACAGCCCAACAGCCCAACCAACAGCCCAACAGCCCAACAAAAACCCAACAGCCCAACAAAAACCCAACAGCCCAACAAAACCACTAGCCCAACAACTCAACAGCCCCACAACAGCTCAACAGCCCAACAGAGCCCAAAAACTTCTTGAACTTTCAGGTTCAAATGGGCAGTCACACACACACACCCAGCCTTGGCAACGTTCCAACAACTACCTTCCACCACCACGCTTCTCCAACGCCACACCCTGCAAAACAACAACACAAGCACGGGCCCCGCAGACAGCCACAGCCCCCAACCCCGACCTCCGCACACAACTGGCCCGCAGTGCACAGGTGAACGAGAGCATGCGCCTGCGGCACAAATGCCCGCCGCGCGTTGCTGGTACGTAACGCGATCTTTCGCTCGGACTGGCTACAAAGCGCGTGCACGCACGACCAAAATCCGAGTGCACAGGCGACCGACTTTGCGAGCGCACAGACGAACCCCTGCCCGGTAGGGAACTCCAAATACTTTTTCAAGCAATTCTCCTCTTCTTGGAATTAGATCAGCTAGGGAACCACAGCCTGACATGTGCTGGAATATTTTGACCGTTCCCAGAGAAATGGGTGCCTTTTCTGGGCTGTCTCCAGGTCGCCAGCTAAAAGTGACGAAATTTTAGTGGGTTGAAAGAGCTATACACCTAAGGAACCGGGTGGCTGGCATCCACCAAGTTTGGGTTCCAAAAAGCTCCAGAAGCATCCCTTAAAGCTGGGGATTCCCGAATCAAGGAAACCACCAGGATGGTTTTTCTGGGGGCCATGCGCCATTTCTCGTTCCCAGTGTTTGCAGATTCAGCATCTGCATGAATAGCACATGAAGGATTGGAAGTGGTTGCTGCAGAATCGACATTGAGTGCTGCCTATCTTAAGGCCATCACCTAGTAGTCTATTGTAGTAGTCTATTTTACTAGCGGAACCCTCCCCCCCAAAAAGAAAAAAAAAAACAACACAAAAAGAAACGGGTAAAAGTTGGCGAAACCCAGACCCCTACAACCACCAGCAAACCCTCAGTTGCCCAGTTCGGACCTGGACATAACAGGGTGACCACCTGTTGGGGCCCACGGCTTCAAATGGTTGCCACATCACCACCAAAAGGTCGTCAACAGGCCGATTCGCTTTAGCGAGAGTCTCTCTGCCGCGAGCGGCAAAGGCCCCCTTCGTCGCGGCCAGCTGCACGTGGCCCGGGATGGCCTCGATCCGATCCCCGCTGCGCACGCCGGCCTGGTGCAGCGTCTGGGTCAAGCTGAGCTCGCGGCTGCCTGGCGGAAGCCACACGCACCCAAAGGCACGCCCAGCCGGCTCCGAAGCGAAGCAAGCCCTGGCCTCCAAATTGCTTGACCCCTCAACTTGGCTGACGTTAAGGGAGCAAAACAAATAAATTTCGGCAAACTGTGTCCCAACAACAACCATGTCAAAAGCAACATGCCCCCACAATTTGCAACAAGAATTGGATCCCAAAGTAAACTTGGCGGTTGTCCCATCTGCAAGAAGCTGAACCGTGTGTGCCCTCCATGTATTGGACTGTTCGTGGGTCCAATGGAAATCCGCCGTTCCCAAAGCTAAAGTCCAAAGACCCAACCAGCTAAGAAGACATATATGTTGAAACCAAAAGGCAATGATTCAAAACCCCAAACATGACTTCACCAAACGAAATGTGCAAAGTGACCCAGAAGGCGATGTTTACACAAAGCACAAGTGCCATTTTCTCGAAAGTCAAGCCCGAACTTGATTCTGCGTGTACCAGGGTCCCATTTACCTATTTTTGACCCAAAGCCACATCTTTTTGCATGGGGCAAAGGCCGGCCAGCTAAGTTGTCAGAATGGCCATCCCCAATTTGCCACAGCTTTCTGTTCGGCGACTCCGCGTCGAAACCATCATGCCACACAACCCGGGGACCACCCCCACCTGCAGCCAGCCGCAAGAACCTCGGTGAGATTTTCGGAGACCAAAACGCAGACAGGACACAAACGATTGGCGTGTTGAGCGGTAGTCATGTCCATGTTTTCCCATTTGTTGGCTTATCAGAGGATCCACCAGGTGAAACATGTCCCAGCCGAAAACAATGACCCCCGAGCTACCTGAGCTGTCGCCCTCACCCAAAGCAAGGATCATTGAGTCTAGTCACTTGGTTACCTCAGCGCAAGGACGCGTCAGCTTGCCCGGACCTACACCATGAGTTGCCGCTCGCTTCACCGCAAATCGGTGAGCTCGCCTGAGATTGACCAATGGCCACTGCCCGAAACCCCTGTTGGACCTTCGTGCTCCGAACTGAATGACAAGCTTGTCCTGTTTCTACTATGTTCCCTTCGTAACCAGCCTTCCAAGTGGGACCCTCCAGAAAAAGGCGATGGTTTCCTCCCCTTCAAACCAACCTAAAAAAAGCAGGACACCCCGCCCAAAAAAAAAGAAGAGACCCCCGGCCCCACCGGCCCATCCCCTGGCAGCGTCATCCCCCCCCTCCTCCTTTGCGCCCGCGCGACCGGCGCCAGAAGTGCTGCTGCGCCGCCGCCTTCAGGTCACGCACCAGGCACTCAGGCGGCCGCGTCACCGAGCTGCCGCTGCCGTTGGGCAGATGCACCTCGAGAGCCCAGGGCCGCCGGGGCTGAGGAGGGGCTCCCATGGCGACCGACATGGCTGGGATGGCGCGGTTGGGGTGGAAATTGGTTGAAACAGGGCTCCCTTCAAATATCTGCAAACTCCACTGCAAGGGTTGGGGGGCGGGCCTATGGCTCTTTCCAACTCACTCTCAAAAATAGTAGCCAAATTGTGTGTTTGCCACCTTTGATTGGTCCAAACCCAAAAAGTGACTAAAGTTCAGCAACCCAGGAACCTGTCATTTGCCTTTTTTGCCCGCAGGAGAAATATACAAATGTGTCTACTAATGATAGATCCCCTTTAAAACCAACAGGGAAAAAAGTGTTTTCTTTCAGCAAATGGAAGGGTGCCCTGTGAAAAAATAGATGCTACCCCTCCTTGTAGCTCTCCTTAGCTCATTCGATACCCCAACTCTTGGCTCCCTTCCAACCAACAGCTAGGATAGGCCTGGAGCAAGCGGTTCCCTTTTTCTCGGATCCCGTCCTGTTCCTGTTCCAATGGCGGAAACACAAATTCCCAAGTTTTTCGAGAGCTGGATCCCCCCCATTTTCGGGCTGTGGATCGAATTTCGCGGCGACTTGGCCCTTCTCACCAGCCTAAGAAGGGCACCCCCCCAAAGAAAAAACATACCCACATGTTTCAAGGGCCACCAGCCCCTCACGACCCCAACCTCCACTCGCAGTGCGCCAGCGTAGCCGTCGCAGTTCTCGCCGTTCTCGCGGCTGCGGCTGCGGCCGCGTCGCATGGCGGAGCCCTACTTCCATCTGACCGGCGGCTTCGGTTTGCTCGCCTTAGCCAAACCTGTCGACATGCAGCCACTGAACATGAACCCAGACAATAAACTGAAGAAACAAGAAACACCAACGCGAGTCGCAGTTGCCTGCTGCTGGTACTCCTGCCTTTTTCTTGAGGTGGAAAGCAGAGGCAGAAGCGATGCGAAAGCAGCTTGTGGGCATGCAGCTTCATCTTAAGTTTCAACGGCTGACAGCTCGAAAACCCCTCATCAACACCACCTTCTCAGAGAAATCCAATAGCACCTTCTCTGCCAAACCGAGGTGTCCTGCAATCTCTCTGCCTCCACAAAACATGAACAGAACGATTCAACAACAAGAAGGAAGACACAACACCATGCCGCGAACTGCCAAGTTCAGCTCAATGAGAGACCTCCCCTTGATTGAAGTCCAGGGATTGCCTCACTTGCTGAGTGGATGGCCCGAAAAAAAAAAGTCGAAACTTTATATTTACCACTAAAATGGTCCAAACCCAAAAAGCGTAAAAAGCTCATGAACTCAGGAAGTGAGTGCCGAATTTGCGACACCGGGTTAGCCGACTGCCTCGAGCAATTCGAGGCGAATGCCTCGCTGTCTGGCCTCATGCTCCAGCCATTGGCTGCTGAAGAGCACCAGCCGGTCCTCCAGAGGCTCCACGTCCAGATAGGCCTCCGAGTCTCTCACTTGGTTTTCCTTCATAGGTGGCCTTTTGACGAAAAATCCATGGGTGTCCCTGGGAAATGGATGGCATAAACCCCAAAACCCACGCGCTCGATGTTTTAATGCAAACCAAGAAGGACACCTATGGGTACCCTCCCGCCAATCTGCGCGGAACCTGACAAGTAGGTTCCCCTTAACGAGGAAAATTGTCTTCCAGGACCCCTCCCCCTGTCGGGAGGGCAAGTAGACGCCCTGGCGAACCGATTGGGATGGCCTGTGGACTGATTGGGACGCCTTCCATGCGAATCTCGGCCTTGCTGGAACCTGTGATGAACGAGCCCTTCATGGGCCCCCGGCTGGAGGTTGCCGCTGAGCTTTCTTTGACAAGGCAGTGCTCGTGGGAAGCAATCAGACCCTCCCCAAACCCACCCCCAGCTTTTCCTCCACAAACCGCTGGTTCCGGCCCGCATCTAGTGAGCCTTTAAATTCGCACTCATTTCAAACAAAAAACACCCAGGTGAACGGAAACCAACCAAGCCAACCAGCTCTTGAAAAAAAAATCAAACACAAAAACCCCAAAGGAGGAAGAAAACAAACGAAAAAGTACCCTTTTCCGCCGGGTAGGGCGCTGTTTTTCCGCTTCCCCCGCTCCGCTCGGAGGCGTCTCATTCCGCCGCCCCCCCGCGCAGCCGCGGCGGCCGCGGCTCCCGGAAGCGCGCCGGGGCAGGGCGCACGGCCGGCGGCAGCACGGGAGCCAGCGGCGCGGCGCCTCGGCGAGCGACCGAAGGCCATGGCCATGGCTCTGGGGAACTTTTCCATGTCCATGTCCTAGACCCAAAAAGCTGATTCTGTTTTTCAGGGGGCTGAACCTTTTTTTCAGGGAGCTGAACCTTTTTTTTCAGGAAGCCATCAAGTACCCAGGGAAACAGATCCGGCTTTTGATAAAAGAAGGATGGTTGAAGAGAATGGGGAATCAAGCCCTAGAATAGTGCGGCCCAAACAAAAGGCCACCGCCCAAAAAAAGGCGCGGCTTCCCGGCGGCTTCTCTTTCACCGGCAAGAAAGCCCTCAGACAGGACGCGCAAATGGCCAAAGGCCTCAACTCAAGGCCAAGTGACAGCTGGTTTTAGACCTTCGGCCCCGAAAACGAGGTGGCCACCGAGCTTTTGTAAGAGGAAAATGCGAATCACGCCTGTCTTGCCTTTTCTGCTCCCACTTTCACAGCCCCCAACTGCCCGGATTAGGCAACCACTCTATCACCCTTATATGATATGGCCTATTTGCCTATTTGGGTGCGTCAGTTCTTGAGACCCCCCAGAATCCGGCTTTCCAGCTGGCTTCTCTAGAAAAAAACACCACAAAAAGGTGCTACAACAGACATGAAATGGGCGTTGGCCAGGAATTTGAGTTACTCCCACATAGCACCTGTAGATGGGCTCCTGGAAGATGAGTTTCCTCAAGGGATGCCTGTCAGGTGCTACCTGGGAGGGAGGGTAAATCTTTAAGCGCAAAACGGCTTCAACAGAGCTCCCAGCTCTGCCATGAAAAGGGTGTGCGGCATTGCCTGCCAAGAATAAAGAAACCTCTTGCGAGCGATCAATGCCAAGTCTTGAAGTGTGTTCAACAAACTGGTGTATTTTCAGGGCCCCATCCAAAACTACGTACAGAATCAAACGAGCGGCCAGGTGGTGATGCCTGGCACGGGTCAAAGAATAGCTTCAAAAAAGGATCCCAAAATGGGGCCCAGTTCTTATTTGGAATTGAAATTTAGCTCTATAACTTGGCCTTTCCAACAGACGCTGTTTACGTAGCAAAAAAAAATGCTCCCCCCCCCCCTCCCGGCAAGAAAATGAACAGAACCGAAAAACAAAAAATGCGAATAGCAGTGAAGAAACAATTCTGGGTTGCTCAACCCGGCGGATGTCCCGGATATAAGGGCGTGTTCCCCAACAAAGTGATCCGTATACCCCCCAACATGGAGTTGCGCCCTACCAATTTACCAGGCGTTTATTCATCAACCAGGGTTCGCATGACAAAGATATCCGTAATCCCGGGTGGGCGCCCCTAAAAAAACGCTCCGCTGCCGCTGCGCAGCGGGGGCACTTCTTCAGCAGCAGCAGCGCGCTGCTGCGGGACCGCGGCGAGGCGGCGTACTCCGCGCCTGGACTGAAGGACTGGGCGCCGGCAGCACCGAAGCCCGAGAGTGGAGCGAGGCTTGGTTTTCCCCAGTGCCGTAACTTGAAGAAAGGGCACCCTTGAAGAGAGACACCCTAGGAAAGCATATATATATATATATACACGCAACTGAATGTATTTATGTACATAGGAAGTCCTTCTTCTAAAAGTGAAGTCATCATGACCCATCCAAGCTTACACACTTGTTAACTTTCTTCATCATTTTGGTCAACATCGGACAAGTTGTCATTTGACAAAAACCGAAGAGATAGGGAGGAGTGCCCAGGTTTGGTGCACTCCCACTACCAATCAGCGGGTTGTGCGGGCCGGGGATACCTCAGATCCGTTGATTTAGCCCCAAAAAGGCGGAAACTGGAGACCTACATGGGACTCGGCACGCACCTTTGCTTATTGTCCAGAACAATTGTGCTTGCGAAAAGGGCCCCAAGTTGAAAACACCAGTTGAACTAGAACCCTACCCCAATCCTGCCCCCCTTTTCCCCTCAAACACATTTAGGCATGAACAGTTGTGTTGTTTTTGGGAATGCGGTTGCCATCTGGAGTGTCCACCCTCCCCCCCGTAAGAGGGAAGAGTATGTATAATGTGCCGGGGAGAGGTCTGGGCATCAACATCACACTGAGGGCTGGCTTTCAGGCAGATCTTGTAGGAATTGATTTCATAAAAATTGCAAACCTTAGTCTGAAAAATTGGCTTCCAGTGGAATTTGGTAGGAATCAAATTGCGAATATTACAAATTAATTTGTAAAATTTGTTAAGTAAAGAACATATTTTCCAAAATTACAAATTTTACAAATTCTAGTCTGAGAAATTAGCTTCCAGGGGAATTTGGCAGGAATTAAATTACAAATTTTACAAATTTTACAAATTTTACAAATTAATTTGAAAAAATTGTAAAATATCAAAAAAAATCCGGCCCAAAATTACAAATTTTACAAATTAATGCAAATAAATTTGTAAAATTTGTAAAATATCAAAAAAATCTGGTCCAAAATTACACATTTTACAAATTGTACAAATTCGAGTCTGAGAAATTAGCCTCCACGGGAATTTGGTAGGAATTAAATTACAAATTTTACAAATTAATACAAATTAATTTGTAAAATTTGTAAAATATCAAACAAAATCCGGCCCGAAAATACAAATTTTACAAAATTTACAAATTCGAGTCTGAGAAATTAGCTTCCAGGGGAATTTGGTAGGAATTAAATTACAAATTTTACAAATTAAATTGTAAAACTTGTAAAAATATCAAAAAATCCGGCCCAAACTTACAAATTTTACAAATTTTACAAATTCGAGTCTGAGAAATTAGCTTCCAGGGGAATTTGGTCGGAATTAAATTGCAAATTTTACAAATTTTCCAAATTAATTTGTAAAAATTAAAAAAAAAAATATAAAAAAAAAAAAAACCGGCCCAAAATTAAAAATTTTACAAGTTTTACAAATTAATTTGTAAAATTTGTAAAATATCAAAAACACCTGGCCCAAAATTACAAATTTTACAAATTGTACAAATTCGAGTCTGAGAAATTAGCTTCCAGTGGAATTTGGTAGGACTTAAATTGCAAATTTTACAAATTTTACAAATTAATTTGTAAAATTTGTAAAATATCAAAAAAATCCGGCCCAAAATTACAAATTTTACAAACTAATTTGTAAAATTTGTGAAAATATCAAAAATATCTGGCCCGGAATTAAAAATTTTAAAAATTTTACAAATTCGAGTCTGAGAAATTAGCTTCCAGGGGAATTTGGTAGGAATTAAATTAACAATTTTTACAAATTTTACAAATTAATTTGTAAAATTTGACAAAAATATCAAAAAATCCGGCCCAAAATTAGTAAAATTTGTAAAATATCAAAAAAATCTGGCCCGAAATTACAAATTTTACAAATTTTACAAATTAATTTCGAAAATTTGTAAAATTTGTAAAATTTGTAATTTAATTCCTACCAAATTCCCCTGGAAGCTAATTTCTCAGACTCGAATTTGTAATTTCGAGACAGATTTTTTGCTATTTTACAAATTATACAAATTAATTTGTTAATTTGTAAAATTTGTAAAAGTTGTAATTTTGGGCCATATCTTTTGATATTTTACAAATTTTACAAATTAATTTGTAAAATTTGTAAAATTTGTAAAATTTGTAATTTTGGGCCGGATTTTTTTGATATTTTACAAATTATACAAATTAATTTGTAAAATTTGTAAAATTTGTAAAATTTGTAAGTTTGGGCCGGATTTTTTGATATTTTACAAATTTTACAAATTTATTTGTATTAGTTTGTAAAATTTGTAAAATTTGTAATTTTGGGCCGGATTTTTTGATATTTTTTCAAATTTTACAAATTAATTTGAAAAATTTGTAAAAGTTGTAATTTTGGGCCATATCTTTTGATATTTTACAAATTTTACAAATTAATTTGTAAAAATTGAAAAATTTGTAAAATTTGTAAACTTTGTAATTTAATTCCTGCCAAATTCCCCTGGACGCCAATTTCTCAGACTCGAATTTGTATTAATTTGTAAAATTTGTAAAATTTGTACTTTTGGGCCAGATTTTTTTGGATATTTTACAAATTTTACAAACTAGTTTGTAAAATTTGTAAATTAGTAATTTAATTTCTACCAAATTCCCATGGAAGCTATTTTCTACAATTTGTAAAATTTGTAATTTTGGACCAGATTTGTTTGATATTTTACAAATTTTACAAAGTAATTTCTTTTTACACATGTACTCGCGAAATTTGTGAAATGCTTAATTTTCAACCATATTTGTTGGAATTTGGCATAGTTCAGAAACTAATCTGCAAAATGTGTATAACTTGTAATGTAACTCCAGCCAAATCCCCCCGGAACCCCAGAGTACGTTTCAATGTCAGAAAACATCCGATCTAGAATTACAAGCTGGATTTGAACAAACATTGCTCGAGGGTTGCAAATTGCGCAAGCTAGTTTGTAAAAAGTCGGTCCAGAATTTCAGAAATTACAAGTAAAGGTGTAAACATTGTAAACTTGATAAAACTTGATCACCGTCCTTCCCTTAACGGCTTTTTTGGGCCAAGTTTGTTTTCACTTTGAATCGGTTGAAGTTTGGTAAGGAAAGGGGGAGGAAAGCATACTATCTTTTCATTTGGAATCTCTCTTTTCTGTTATTTCCATGTATTTGTTTTTCTTTAGGATCTCAAATTCATACTCCTTTCTTTGTCTTTCACTCTCTCCCCTGACCATTTCTTCCTACAATCAACTCAATAAACTAGGATGGAAAAGACAGGGATAAAGAAATAAACATAAAATAAGTAAGGGAGAGAGGACATCTTCTGTAACACGCTTCTTTTGGATAACTTTCATACCACACATACCTGATGGAGAAAGAGATGGAGAAAACCGTACAAATAGAAAGACATGGAAAGGCTGCTGGGATTGTTGGGATGGAGTGATACGTCCTTTCCGTCAAGCTTCATTTGTATCTCAGAGATTTTATCGCATACCAGGCTAGACCAAGCGATGAAGGTAAGGGAAAGGGAAAGGTGTGACAGAACAAAGAATGATTAAGAAAATCTTCCGCCCAGACATCACGCAGAATAAACCAGATAGCCTGTCCGTGAGACTTGGAGGATATGATGATTGAAGATTCCTTTGTAAATATATCCCTTTCCAGCCTGTCTTTGGGGCCTATTCCAAATCATTGCCTGTTTCCTCTTGTCCATCCATCCCCATCCCCCATTTGCATTTTTGGATGGGTAAGAAGTGACGAAAGCATTTGCAGGCAGTATAATTACGGTAGAAAACGTTATATCCTCCCTTTCTTTTCAAAATCCTGTTTTATACAAGCTAACGTAACTCAAAAACATAAAAAGGGCGCGAGACAGTTATGACAAAGCTAAAGATAATTATGGGTGGTGCTTGCAGAAGCTATCTAATTTATTACGTGCTAATATATGCTTCTAATCTTAAAACCATACTTACATTCCCTGTTTTTTTTTAAATTATTTTATTCTTCTCTTGTTGAGATTCATTACGCTATCTTTCTTTGTGAATGCTTTTGGCTGTCCGGTCGTCTCTGGGGCTCACCGAAAGGAAAAAGGATTATGAGTAGGTCTTACTCATATTATTTTGCTTGTGTTTTACTATCTTTTGGACTTTGCATCCTTCACCTTCTTCTGTTCCCCTTTTCAACTGTTGAAGAATGCCAGAAATCGAGGGGTGAAGGAAGGAGGGAGAAGCTAGCCCCCCGTTTCTTCTTCTCCAACTGTATCGCTAGTGGGGAGAAGATAGGAAGGAGATGAACCGTTCCATCTTTACCTTTCCCTTCCCCACTCCATGCATACGTTCTGGAGTTCTGTCACTACGAAAGACTCACGATGGAACAGTCTAAAAGTGGGACGAAGGAAGGGGATATTGGCTTTATTTTTGGTTTACTTGTAGAAAAAGAAAGCCACTTTTCCACACCCCGCTTCTCTCTGTAAAACACAGATGGAAGAAGATGACCTTTCCTTTCCCGGCCCAGCCAACGCTTGTCATTTTCCTTGCCTTGTCTTTTACATTGCCATGTGTTGGAAATGAAGAAGTAAAGCGTCTGGCAAGGAGGTAAGCGCCCATCAATACTAATTGCAGATAAAGAATTGGATGGGCACTTACCATGTCTTTCTATCACCTCTTTCTTTCCTTTTGATGAAATTGAAGATTGAAAATGGGAAGTGAGAAGCCTCTCTTGACTTCTTCCTCAAGCATAGGCTGCTGTTAATCTTATGCCGTGTGATGCTTGGGACGAAGAAGAAGAGAAGATAGGAGAGGGTGAACAGAAGTAACGTGATTCTTTCTTTTCCTCCGATCGCATCCTGATTTTCCCATGTAACCTCCCGCCAAAAGCTGGCGCAAGCGAGAGAAGGAAGCGGAGGTTGTGGAAAGATGTACATAGCTTCGTCGCTTCCTTCTGTCTTGGTTTTACATGCCATCTCTTCATCCTTTATATGGCCACGCTCTTGGGCGTCCCCTTCATTCACAAGGACATGCTCAACAACAAAGCTCAGAGCAAATGGTCTGCCCCTTTCCCGTTCCCGCTGTCACCCACCAACATCTTCAACCCATAAAGATTTGACTACAAAATCCTTACAACCTTTTTAATAGCAAATGCTAGCGGCCTCTCTCTTTTGCTAATAATCTTCTGGAAATGAAAGGACAATAATAGAGTTTTAGATCATAGGATGGTGTAAGGACTGGGTTCTTCTCATCGCTGACGTCCTTTCCTTGTCCAAGTCATGGAGGAAGAGAGGTTGGTTTGTGGCCCCAAGAGCTTATCCTTCCCTTTCTATCTCTTCCACTTCATCCAGGAAACATTTGTGGATGGACATGTCGTTACTAAGATCATTGCCTTTCGGTTTACCATCCCATTTATTGCTTGAATGTCTATCTTCGTTGTCTTCTATTTACAATACTATCTGAGAAGTATAGACATGCTTCTGGGTGTGAGGTTGAATAAATTTGCGACGCAAAGAAAATCACGATGGTTGGAACAGAAAGTAAATCATTACCAAGAATAGGTTCATACTCTCTCCTCTGCTGGTTGCATTCTCATGTACTTGTTCACTTTGCAACCTTTCTACTTGTTTATGTATCTTCCCAATCTCTCTTTCTCTCTCTCGCATTGTAAACGTTAGAAGCATCTGGATGGGGGAGAAAAACCCGGGGGGGTAACAACAAATATGAAGAAGAGGAACTGGCTAACACTCCTTCTGCTCTCCCGTCTCTCGCGGCTATCAGGAGTCGTAAGAATTACGAAAAAGGCCTATGAAGAAACATAATAGATACGTAAATAAATAAATAAAAATCAATAAATAAATAAAAATAAAGAAATAAATAAATAAATAACCAAATAAATAGACAACTGACAGAACCAAGAACATGAAAGTAATAAAGAATATTACTGAATGAAACGGTTTATTTGGAGACAAATTATGCGTGTCCATCAAGAACCCTCTCCAACACAGTGAAAAACCTAGAGTGGACAATGATGGATAATAAGATAATAAAACGAAGTAAGCTATGGGATTACAAAGATTCTGTAATTATTGCCCTTAAATTCACCCCGTGACCACTTCATCCAGCCTGCACAAATATACAGAATAAACGCAAACTATAACCATAGATAGATTGCTTGGCTCTGAAGAGGCTGTTGGTCTTTACTCATGGAGCTTATTTATTTGTATCTTCTTTCTGCTTTTGTTCTATTCGAATTTCCTTGCAAAATCTCTCACTCACTTCCTATCTTACCCTTAGATATGTGCAATATTCTTGAGTTTTAGGTGAGAATGAAAAGGATATTAATAGTAAAAGTTGCTGGAGAAGGACGGAACACTATTTACGAAAGGCTATCTATTTACTAGAATCTCATGAGTAATGCTAACTAATTTGTATCGGTTGGGGTTCATTTCTCACCTTCTCTTTTTAATGGGTTTCCTTTTGCCTCCCAAGCTACAGCGCTCGTAATAGTTGTCAAATCCTACTGAATCTTCACTAATACTATGTTCATCGCTGGAAGTGACCGAATGAAGTTAATAGTTTTCTCAGCAGAATATTGCCTGTCCAGATAGAGTGATGAATGAAGAGACGCTTGACTGTTATTAGTGCTTAAGTGACGTCTCACGGACAGGCTACGTATCCAGACCCTTTTTTATATCTCTCTGATTGTTCTTTCCATTTATGTTTAGTTGACCAGCATTTGTTTACTATTTACTTCTTCCTCACTGACATTCGATCTTCTCTAACTCTGTTATCTGTTACTGTGATCTTTAATCATTTGATTAGCATTTTCCTCTTTCAATTTCCATGCTCTATCTTTGTGAGCTAGCAAACGTTTAATTTAGAAAAGATATGGAAGTGATAGATAGGAGGACACCATTATTTGTTTCCATTAAGACTACTTCACGAAGGTATACCATTACTTTTATCACACTCTCTCACAACCAAAGAGAGGATGTTCATCTGGTCTTCATCACCCCTCACCCTTTTTTCTATTACTACAAACTAGCTGGTTCTGATTCAGGGTGAGGCGTGCCAAGACATTCCTTTCTACTCTTGGGATTGCACCAAAAGAGTCCATGTGCAACGATGAACCGTTGTGCTCTTGAAGGCGCGCGGCGGCACATTGTACGTAATCTTCCCTGCCACCCCTCCCCCCCCAACTTCCCAACTTCCCCCAACTTCCCCCGCCGCCTCGGGGCGCCCGCTGCGCAGTGAGGCGCTGCACTGAAAAAGGCAGAGCCGTGCCCGCCAGGGGGAAGAGCTCGGCCAGCCTCCCGCTCCGCGCGGACCGCGCCGCGTTTGCTTGTTCGAGTTGGTACCACCGCGGTTGGCGCTTTTCTCAAGGGAAGCCAAGCCCTGTTTACCCTCAGGTCCGCTAAAAGCTGAACTTTTAGTGGGTTAAATGAAACTACCACTGAACACTAAAAGGCTAAAAAGCTAAGGGGATGGCTGGGAGCCACCAAGTTGGTACCACCCGTTTTTGGTGGTGTTTTTCAAGGGGAAACCAAGCGGAAAACCACCAGTCCGGGGGTTTTCCCTGAAGACCAAACATATCTTTGGAGTGTTGCCTGAAAACCTGGGGCTGTTGGAGACGGTTGCCTTGTTAGAGTTGAAGCGTGTTCCCCCCCCCGGGCTGAAATACCACAGGATGACCAGGTCTTTGGACTCTGGTCCACTGTGCCAAGCTGCCAATGTGGATTGATGGCAGCGAAGATCGCATTTTTCTCTAACCGGGGAACGACACGCGCTTGCTCCCCAGCAAACCGGTGATGTACAACCACTCCTCCCCGATGAAAAAGACACTGACCCATGTCTGCATGTGCGTATTCATTTCTTCTATCTATGTTATGCAGTTATCTTTCGAGTTGCCCCCGAACGTGGAACCAACAATACTTGGCAAAGGAAACTCCTTTCGGGAACTGGAGAGCATTTGCTTCAAGACCTGAGTCCCCCCCCCCCGCCCAGGACGGCAGCCTACCAGGGCTCAGGTTCGCCACATCCTCCGGTGGAGGCTCCTCGTGGTTCCGAAGGAACTCGTGCACGACGCGCCTGGGGGCCGAGTTAGGTCAGGCGCAAATGGACCAAAATTCTGCACCACGTGGATGGTGGTTTATCCAAATCCGAACTGGCGCAAACATGTGGTCCAACCACAGCTGGATGTTGGCCGACTCTTCAAAGATTCCCCGACGGGCCCCTAGACCACACAAAAGCAGAAATGCTTGTTTACCCCTTAGCAGTCTACCTTCGCATGTATGGTCCGAGGCTTAATGAAACCTTGTTCCCAGTTGGGAACAAGTTCTCCGTTCAGTTGCGGCACCAAAACCCCTGGTTTTGGCCCTTCGGCAAACTTTCCGCGGAATGTCTCGACACACTTTTTCCGCGACAAATTCATTGCCCCACCGATTTTTATCAGAACTGACACTCCAAAAATGGCCCCACCGGTTGATCAGAACTGCCCCTCCTTCCTCGGAAGCCCCCCGGGAAGGGATTTTCGGATGTTCGGATTTTCGGATCCGCCGAAGCCGCGCCTCTCCAAGGGGCTGAAGGTGAGCACCGCACAGCGGCCCCCCACTTTCAGCAGCCGCATGGCCGCCCCGAGGCCTCCCACGCGCGAAGCTCCGCAGCCGGGGGGTCGCTTCCCGAAGAACCCGATGGGTGCCCCTCATGGAGTGCGCCCCCCCCCGCTTCAGGGCGCCAAAAACAAAAAGGAACGGGTCTAAATAATATTAAATGTATTGAAAGAAACAAGCTACCCACAACGAAACTCTGAACACTAAGGGCATTTGCATGCAGGTCTTTTGGATGTCTGCTTCTCAACAATCCAAGCAAGGAACCCCCTATGTCAAGCCAATCTCCCTTGCAAATCATAGGGTGGACATGCCCAGCGCAGGCGCTGGAAGTTCCTCTGCCTCCATTTGCTTCTTCGCCCCCTGGAAAAAAAAAGTCCAGTGCTGATAGGGGTCCCACGGAAAAACAATGAGTATCCTTCAGCAAATGCAAGTCTCGTCAAAATTTGCAGGGAACGCTAGGGAGAGCAACCCTCTGGAGCAGCAAGTGGCGGCCTGCGTCTGAGGCACGACAGCTGACGGTCGGAGGGTGGTCGGAAACTACCTTCTTCTTTGGGGGGAAACCCCAAAACGTCCACTTCCATGATCTGACTGGAAAAAGTGTACTTGCTATTTCTTCTCGCCTTGCTTTCTGTTATTTATCTATTTCTTGGGTGGTGGGTGGTGGTTTCTAAGGGAACCGAAGGAGAACCCACCATTTCCCTGGGGAATCCCATCCAATCCCCGAGCTGGGACCTTCCCGACTCTCCCACCTTCCTCGAGCTGCTGCAGCTCACCTCGCGCCCAGCCGCGAGGCGCTGGATGCAATTGCCGTATTCGGATCATTCTAAGGGTACCTTCCACTTCCTTACATTCTAAGGGAAAGAATCCTTTGGCGCCCCCCCCTTTTGCAACAGGCCAACTTTCTAGGAGGTACCTTTTCCACCTCCATTCTAAAATTCCGGGATCCGAATCTTTCTAGAAAAACCTTTGAAACCCGGGGAAAACGGATCCGGTTTTTGGAAAGAGCGATGGTTGAAAAGAATGGAAAAGGAATCAGCCCCTAGAATCATGAGAAACTCCCGGTGAAACGACCCCGAAAAGAACAGCTCCCAAGAGAAAAGCCCACCTTGCGGGTAATCAGAATTTGGGACCCTCTGCTAAGACATCAGAGAGTGGCGGGGGAAAACATGTCCACCACTTTTTGAGTTGGCTCGCCATTAAAATTCGTGGCTTTTGGGGGGTGGGCACCTGAGTTTGTTGGACATTTGGGACCCTTTGATATTCTGACACAAGGCGAGCGTTCAAAGTGCAGGGATGTCGCCAGGGACAAAGAAGCGGCAAAATGCAACACATCACAAACCGGAGTGAAGGAGTTCCCCAAGTAGAAAACCTTCGTCATGTTTAAGCTTGACACCCCCACTCTGGGGCTGCAATTCTTCTCCTATACTAACATGTGGCATAGATTGTTCTGCTTTCCTTCTGGTCAGATACCAGGCACGCCGTGGCGTAAGGGTTTGAGTGGAGAAATCTTTAGGGAACTACACAAACCCCAGCTTATGAATATGGGGGTGCTTTTCCCTGGTTTCAGTGGGGATTTCTCGCTTTAGGGGAACAGTCCGCCATATCGACTAAAACCGGGGTTCGTTCATCCGGGGAAGACCTGCCGATCTTTGTCCCCTTGCCGGGCACCCCTCTCCCGAGGGGCGGTTCAGGAACACGCGGATGGCGTTGATGGCCCGCTTCGCAGGGTTCACCTGCCATTTGGGACCCCGGCAAGAGACTTTTTTTTCGGGACACGGAGCAGAGGGCGTGGCCCCTCCAAAAGTGGGCTGAAACCCGCACCAAATTTAGGGACACCGTCCGAAAAATGGCTCCTTTCTGGGAACAGCCGAATTGAAGTCTACCTTGGAGAGTCCGAAAAAAAAACCAAACCCTGCGTGAACTGAACCATTGCAGGGGCAAGGTACTCCATCCTGCGCCACAGCATTTGCTTTGCCAAAGCGCTCGAGGTGTCAGAGGTGTGGTGTGCGGTGTGAGGGTCTTTGTTTGGGGACTCCTGGTGTTGTTGCTTTGATTTCTTCTTCTTTTTCTTTTTTTTTTTGGGGGGGGGGGGGGGCGGGGGGGAGTTTTCAAGGGATGCAAATGGAAAAACATGGAAAAACGCGTATACCTTGCGGGGATCCCCTCAGTTAGAGACAAACACGTTCGCGCGAGTCACTATCCAAGCTTTCTAGGCAGCTTTTCGCCACCAATCGCCCAGAACCTGTTCTCAGCCAAATTTCTGAATGATCCTGACCCCTAACTGGGACATGAAACCTACCCGAAAACAGCCCCAAACCCTGGAGCTAGTCTTGTGTCACGCCCTAACTTGCACCGAATTGGCCCCAAGAAGGCTTGTGGCGAAGTTTGACGCCCCATCACCTGGCTGCTTGGATCGCGAATCGCCAGCCACCGGGTCTCCGGTTTTCGGTTTTGCCCGCCCTCCACTCCGCGCTTCGGTCTTCGTTGCCGCGCGCCTGGTTGGCGTACTTCCCCACGACGGAGTGCGAGGCCGGGAAGCTGATCCGCTTCACCGACTTGATCACCTCGGAATCTGCGAGTCGCCACTCAGGTCGGGGGGTCGACCGCTGGAGTCCCATGCCCTCCACATGGAAACGATGCCCAAAGCGGGCCAGACTTACCCGCAAAAAGTGATTGATCGCTTTGCTGGTGAAATGAATTCATGAAGGACCACGAAAGAGACCCAAAAGTTAGAGAGGAAGCCGAGCTTGGATATGTAAACTAAGCCAAATTAAGATGCATGTAGAAATACCCCCCCGCCTCAACCTGGAAATCTTCCCCTCGCCCCCCGATTATATGTACCCGAACCTTGAAAAAGCATCAGGCCCTTCAATGGGTGGACAGGGGCCCCTCTAGCAGTGGCCGAAAGAAAATATAGCAAAAAGCATACAATGGGTGGTTCTTTGACCTACTTCTTAGTAAGAAAAGGGGGCAATGTGTGACCATATTATTATCTTATGATCATGGCTTAACTTGGCTGCGATGTGCCCCTCAAGAAAGGCCCTTGTGCCCCCAATTGTAAGAGAGCCCCGGAAAAGCGCAGTTTGCGAGTTTCTATGGCTGGTCTCCTGTTTCTTGTTGTCTTCCCGTTTCCTGTTTCAACGGCTGGCCACCCTCTTTCAAAAAGGGGTAAACCATTTTGAGAAAGTCCCAACAAACCACAAGGTATTTTATAGTTCCCCTTGTGGTTTTAAACACGTTGGCGAACTCAAGGTGTGGTCCCTTTGATGGGGTAGGAAACCCGGAATCATAAACCCCACCCTCAAAAAGCCCCTTTACAACGTATGTGTGTGTGTGTGTCTATATTTGTGGGTGGGCGTTTCACCTTGGCCTACTTTGTGAAACCAAGAGGAACCTTTTCACCCATCGCACCTTTTGGGGTCCCCCCCCCATCAAAAAATCGGAAAGGAACAAAAAAAAGAAAAGGTCCCCCCAATACCAAAAACAAAACAGATAAAAAATATAATAAGAAAGGTCCCACCCACCCACCCTCCCCCCCCAACCAAACAAAAAGAAGAAGGAAGAAAACGGACGTCTCTCCGTCCCAAACCCAAAAACGACTCGACTCCCCCGGCCTCCGAAAGCTCCCCGAGGCTTCGGAAGGGACAGCTCCGCGTGCGCCGCTTCACCCGCTCGGCGATGCGGTCGGCAACCACCGGGTCCTCCTGAACCGGGGGACCCGGGGACCCGGAACCTTCCATTTGCTGAGATGAAGTTTCTCTCTTTTTGTTATTATCCTTCTTCTTCTTATCAAAAATATTATTATTCTTCTTCTTCTTATCATTATTCTTATTATCATGATTCTTATATTATCCTTCTTCTTCTTCTTATCATTATTATTATTATCATTATTATTCTTCTTATCATTCTTCTTATTATCATTATTCTTATATTATCATTATTATTATTATCATTATTATTATTCTTATCATTATTCTTATTATCATTATTCTTCTATTATCATTATTCTTCTTATCATTATTATTATTATCATTATTATTCTTCTTATCATTATTCTTATTATCATTATTCTTCTATTATCATGATTCTTCTTCTTATCATTATTCTTATTATCATTATTCTTCTTATCATTATTCTTATTATCATTATTCTTATATTATCCTTCTTCTTCTTATCATTATTATTATTATCATTATTCTTATATTATCCTTCTTCTTCCTATCATTATTATTATTATCATTATTATTCTTCTTATCATTATTCTTATTATCATTATTCTTATATTATCCTTCTTCTTCTTATCATTATTATTATTATCATTATTATTATTCTTATCATTCTTCTTATTATCATTATTCTTATATTATCATTTTTATTCTTCTTATCATTATTCTTATTATCATTATTCTTATATTATCCTTCTTCTTCTTCTTGTCATTATTATTATTATCATTATTATTATTATCATTATTATTCTTCTTATCATTATTCTTCTTATCATTATTCTTATTATCATTATTCTTCTTATCATTATTCTTATTATCATTATTCTTATATTATCCTTCTTCTTCTTATCATTATTATTATTATCATTGTTCTTATACTATCCTTCTTCTTCTTATCATTATTATTATTATCATTATTATTCTTCTTATCATTATTCTTATTATCATGATTCTTATAGTATCCTTCTTCTTCTTCTTATCATTATTATTATTATCATTATTATTCTTCTTATCATTATTCTTATTCTCATTATTCTTATATTATCATTATTATTCTTCTTATCATTATTCTTATTATCATTATTCTTATATTATCCTTCTTCTTCTTGTCATTATTATTATTATCATTGTTATTCTTCTTACCATTATTCTTCTTATCATTATTATTATTATCATTATTATTCTTCTTATCATTATTCTTATTATCATTATTCTTATATTATCCTTCTTCTTCTTATCATTATTATTATTATCATTATTATTCTTCTTATCATTCTTCTTCTTATCATTATTATTATTATCATTATTATTCTTCTTATCATTATTCTTATATTATCCTTCTTCTTCTTCTTATCATTATTCTTCTTATCATTATTATCATTATTCTTATATTATCTTCTTCTTCTTCTTATCATTATTCTTCTTATCATTATTCTTATTATCATTATTCTTATATTATCCTTCTTCTTCTTATCATTATTACTATTATCATTATTCTTATTTATCCTTCTTCTTCTTACCATTATTATTATTATCATTATTATTCTTCTTATCATTATTCTTATTATCATTATTCTTATATTATCCTTCTTCTTCTTATCATTATTATTATTATCATTATTATTCTTCTTATCATTATTCTTATTATCATTATTCTTATATTATCCTTCTTCTTCTTCTTATCATTATTCTTCTTATCATTATTATTATTATCATTATTATTCTTCTTATCATTATTCTTCTTATCATTATTATTCTTCTTATCATTATTCTTCTTATCATTATTCTTATTATCATTATCATTATTATTCTTCTTATCATTATTCTTGTTATCATTATTCTTATATTATCCTTCTTCTTCTTATCATTATTATTATTATCATTATTACTCTTCTTATCATTATTCTTATTATCATTATTCTTATATTATCCTTCTTCTTCTTCTTATCATTATTATTATTATCATTATTATTCTTCTTATCATTGTTCTTCTTATCATTATTATTCTTCTTATCATTATTCTTATTATCATTATTCTTATATTATCCTTCTTCTTCTTCTTATCATTATTATTATTATCATTATTATTATTCTTATCATTATTCTTATTATCATTATTCTTCTTATCATTATTATTCTTCTTATCATTATTCTTCTTATCATTATTCTTCTTATCATTATTATTCTTCTTATCATTTTTCTTATTATCATTATTCTTATATTATCCTTCTTCTTCTTATCATTATTATTATTATCATTATTATTATTCTTATCATTATTCTTATTATCATTATTCTTATATTATCCTTCTTCTTCTTATCATTATTATTATTATCATTATTATTCTTCTTATCATTATTCTTCTTATCATTATTATTATTATCATTATTATTCTTCTTATCATTATTCTTATTATCATGATGTTCTTCTTATCATTATTCTTCTTATCATTATTCTTATATTATCCTTCTTCTTCTTATCATTATTCTTCTTATCATTATTATTATTATCATTATTATTCTTCTTATCATTATTCTTATTATCATTGTTATTCTTCTTACCATTATTCTTCTTATCATTATTATTATTATCATTATTATTCTTCTTATCATTATTCTTATTATCATTATTCTTATATTATCCTTCTTCTTCTTATCATTATTATTATTATCATTATTATTCTTATCATTATTCTTATTATCATTATTATTATTATTATCATTTTTATTCTTCTTATCATTATTCTTATTATCATTATTATTCTTCTTATCATTATTCTTATTATCATTATTCTTATATTATCCTTCTTCTTCTTATCATTATTCTTATTATCATTATTATTCTTCTTATCATTATTCTTCTTATCATTATTATTATTATCATTATTCTTCTTATCATTATTATTATTATCATTATTATTCTTCTTATCATTATTCTTCTTATCATTATTCTTCTATTATCATGATTCTTCTTCTTATCATTGTTCTTATTATCATTATTCTTCTATTATCACGATTCTTCTTCTTATCATTATTATTATTATCATTATCATTATTCTTATTATCATTATTCTTCTATTATCATGATTCTTCTTCTTATCATTATTATTATTATCATTATTATTCTTCTTATCATTATTCTTATTATCATTATTCTTCTTATCATTATTATTATTATCATTATTATTATTCTTATCATTATTCTTATTATCATTATTCTTCTATTATCATTATTCTTCTTATCATTATTATTATTATCATTTTTATTCTTCTTATCATTATTCTTATTATCATTATTCTTCTATTATCATGATTCTTCTTCTTATCATTATTATTATTATCATTATTATTCTTCTTATCATTATTCTTATTATCATTATTCTTCTATTATCATGATTCTTCTTCTTATCATTGTTCTTATTATCATTATTCTTCTATTATCATGATTCTTCTATGATCATTATTCTTATCATTATTGTCATTATTTTCCCCTGGTTCTAAAGGGAATCTATCACTACTGGAAAATGTGCTTCATTCTTTCCAGGGGCCTTAACCAAATGGAAGAAAGCTCTGGGCAGCTCGCCCTTTTTTGGAGTTGCCCCCCTCCCCGATTTTTTCAGGGTGGCTTGCAGCTTTCGAAAATTCAAACCAAAAGGAAAACCATCAATTTTGGAGGGGGAGTCCTCTCCCCTTAAACATGACACACCCATATGCGTGTCTACCAAGAAAAATGTGCGGAAAAATGAATACGTGCATAAAGTGGAGGCACTAATTGAATGTCCCGCGTGTGATGTTCATTTGTGTAGGAATGTGTGTAGATGTTCTGCATTTCTGTGCTTAATTCACTAATTTGCGTAGCTGTGCACAGGATGTCCGTTCAAAAGCCGGAACAAAACAAGGACCCCCATTCTTGAGACAAAATACAAATGGAGAACCCCCTTCTGGCTTCATCTTGTTGCTTACCTCAACCCAAAAAAATGGGATCCCGTTTTGGGGTAGGTGATTTCACCACCCATTTTAGTCTATTTTAGTGGTTGGATTGGCTGATGTTCACTGGTACCCGATTTTGATGGAGCCACTGGCCATGCCCATCCCCCGTCTCCTCGCCGTAGCTGTGGATGACCCAAGCCAGCTCCTAGGAACCCATCCGGAGGCAAACCGCGCGTCAACCGCATGGGCAATAAGGGGGTGCAACCGCAAAAAGCCGCCGAACCAGCGGAAAGCTCGCCAGGGGGAAGATCAAAACAACGAATGAGTCCGCACGAAAGGAAGCCTCCAACACGCGCACATGGCTCCAGGCGGTCCTCCACAGAGACTTGCTGCAGCCATTCTGAGGCCGAAACCCCCTCGGACGGGTTCAGTCCTCGGCCCGAGCCACCGACAGGGGCGGGGTTCAAAGGGGTCAGCAGCTCCAGCGGCCATGGCCAAAACGGGGCCTCCGGGCTTCAAGCCGCTGATTTGAAGGGGCGACTCTAAAACGCCACCTGCCATTTGCCTTCAGCCTTCCCCGCTGGAAAAAAAAAAATGTGCTTTTTTGGTTGTTTATGAAGTAATATGTCCAGTAGTGATAGATTCCCCTTGAAAAAAAAACGGGGGAAAATAAACAACATCCTCGAGCAAATGAAAGCGGCGAACTGGAGGTCTGAGTTGAAGCGGGGATGCCGGGAAAGGAGGGTTCAAACTAGTTCCGATCATTTGATTGGCCCGTGCAAAGAGAAAAGGGGCGGCCAGCAACGGACTGGGGGGGGGGGGAAGGCGGAATCCCTGTCCCCAAATCTACAACTTAAAACAAGAAAACCTGCAGGTTAGTTATTTGTCTCAAAAGGGGGACCACCAAAATTGTTGGTTTCCCATCGGTCTCCCTTTAACACCAGCAAAAAGGGGGTTTGCCGGAAAAAAGGCAACCACCCCCAAATTCAACATGTTGATGGACCCAGATGGATCAGCCACCAAAGTCCTGGAAACTCCAGTCGGTGACCTCTCGCATCTTGCTGTTTCAAGGGGATGACCCCTGAACAATCCCCCCCTTTCAAAGGCTTAATGTTTTAAACAAAAAATGTTCATTCCAATGTTGGCCTCGCAGTGCTTGTTCTTGCCGGGCCTCCATTTAAAAAATAAAAATAAAATAAAATGAAAAACAAATAAAAAAAAAAAAAAAAAGTCCTACTGACCAACCCGGTCAACATTGCATGCCCCCCCTCCCTCCCCCAATTTACTTTTCGCTCCTCTTGACCCAAAATGTTCGCCACAGCAAGCAAGACACCCGAGAGGCCGGATCCGGCCGCCCCATGTTCGCCAAACCTTGTTTTTTTTGGCACCCCCGAAGAAGAAGAAACCCATGAGCCCGCAAAGCGAAACAGAAAAACCGAACAAACCGAACCTGCCGCATGAGAAAGATGGGCAACCGCGAGCTGCCTCCCACCAGCCAAGCAGCGCATGTCCACTGGCACGTGGTCAGAGATGCGGAGACCCTCGTCCGCCTGCCGAGAGTGATGGCGGTTGGCGAGAAAACATGGGCCGCTCCTTGTCTGGGTTCTCCGTTTCCGATCCCCTGCCAAAAGTGACGAACTTGTGGGTGAAATGGACACACCCACTAAACCTAAAAACTTCAAAAAAAAAGCGTCAGGGAACCGCCCAATGACCCTCTCCCCGATGACCCACTCCACCACTCCCCCAACCACTCCCCCAACCACTCCCCCAACCACTCCCCCAACCTCTCCCCCAACCACTCGCCCCACCACTCGCCCCCTCCCACTCCCCCCCTCCCACTCCCCCTCTCCCACCCCCTTCTGGCCTGGTTGTTGGACACCCCCAGGTCCAACAGCACGCCCTCCGCCTCCGGCGCTCCCGGCGCCTCCGATTCCGCCGCGAGCGCCGCGTGCATCTCGGCGAAGGGCCGGTGGAAGATGGTGAAGCCTCGGGCGGGGGAAGCTCGAAGAGCACCTGAACCAGGGGAAGATCGAAGGTGAAGCTTCTTGAAACTTCGACCCTGCACCTTGGGGGTTCTTTCTGGACTTTTGGACTTTGCACTGCTCCTTGTTGCCTAGGTCCTCCAGTAGAGAGGTTGGAACAAGGGTACCCGATTTTTTCTCTAGGTCTATTTTAGGTGAACCCTCACAACCCCCCAAAAAAAAAAACAAAAAAAACAAAAAAAACAAAAAAAAAACGGTAAAAGGGCACTACTGGGGGACCTAGTCAAAAGATGGGTGTCCCCGTTTGAGAATCCGGAGCCTCGAGGATCCGGAGCCCCACCAAAAAGCGACCCCTAAAACTCAGCCTCCCCAGGTCCCGGGCTGCAAGTCTTGTAGTGATCTGGTGGGCCACATGGAGACGACTAAGACTCTAAACCAATGAAAACCAAAAACCTGCGTGGATGGCTGGGAACCACCAAGGATACATGTGTTTCTTAGCTCCCTGCTTAGACGCAAATTTGGACACCCCCAGCTCCCTCCCTTCCAACCAACAGCTGGCAGTTCACCTGCGCTGTTTCCATCCGGAAGTGGATGGCTGGGAACCGCCCAGGCTATAAATGTATATAAAAATATATAACCGCCCCTCCCCCCCCTCCCCCCCCCCCTCAAAAAAAAAAGGAAAGCAAAAGCAAAAAAATCGGGGTTCCACATACATATATATATATATATATACACATGTAACCCCCCTCCCCTCCCCGCCCCCCCCGGACAAAAAAAGAAAGAAACAAAAAGAACGGCCCAAAGAAACAATAGCAAACCAAACAAGGGTTCACGAATCCAACGGCCCAAGGCGCGCGCATCCTCCGCCTCCAGCTCCCGCCCCGCCGCCACGGCCCTGGGGTCCACGTCGAAGCCGCAGAGCCGCCCGGAGGGGCCCAGGCGCGCCTCGCTCGGGCGCTTGCAGCACCCGACCCCTCGCTGGCCTCCGAGCGTCTCCAAAATCCCCAGATGGCCATGGGTCCAAAAACGCGCACCCCCAGTGAACCTCCCAGTGGGTGGTGCACCTACCCCAATATGGCACCAAACAGGACCAAACATCTTGATCCCGACTAAAACAGACTAAAATGGGTGGTGCACCTACCCCAACATGGCACCAAACATCCCGATCCCGACTAAAACAGACTAATTAAAATGGGTGGTGCACCTGCCCCAACATGGTACCACTGGGTTTGACCCACAGCCATAGGTCCCTTGTAAACCTCCAAAAGGGGAAATCCTGTAAAAGGAAGGTCCAACAAGGTAAGGTCTGCAAGGTCCACCCCACCGAACGGAAAGCCCATGCCAAAAAAAGAAAACTTTCAGAAGGAAGGTGTTTGCCGTCCCGCCGGCTATCAAGGCAGGCCCCAACGACCCCGATTAGGTTCCATGTTGGTGGTCCAAAGCTTCTGGTTGGTTTCCCCTGATGTTTTTTTGTCCTTTTTTCTTTTCTTTTCTTTTTTTTGGGGGGGAGCTTCTTTAGAACACCCACTCACTCTTTTGCTTCTTGCTTTTTTTCTTTTGTGGGGGGGGGGGGGGGCAGGGTCGTAGGGTGGACGCTTCGGGTCTATTTAATAACCCACGTTCCCAAGACTCATGGCTGCAAAACACTGCCCTACGCATCCATGGCACGGAGGGGGGGGGGGGGCTGGAGCGTATTTTGAGACAAACCCCGATGGGTTTGGAGACGCAGGGCTCCCCAGAGGACCCCCTCTTGGTTTGAGGCATCGCCGTTCTGGGCCAATTTTAAGGGACCTTCCTTTTGGCGGGGTGGACCTTTTGGACCTTCCGTGTTTTGCAAGTTTGGCGGTTTGGAGGTTTGGAGGGATAAGCTGCCACGCTCCAGGTGCTCCTTTTCCTCGACTGGTGGGTGACTTGGTGGCGCAAAACTCCTCTGCAAAACGCTGGCCCTGTTGTTTTTTTTGTTAAAGTACCAACCCAAAAGCAAGTTGAGAAGGGCCCTGGCTATGTTTCTGATATTGCAGCTTGCGGTTTCAAAAAGGCAAGGCCGGAAGTTGGGGCCGGTTGTGGAACTCCGGTGGGTAGTGAGCCCTACATCTCCTTAAGTTCCCCTACATTTCCTCGGATTCCTTGAGCCTAAACAAGGAAAACAAAGCAGCAAATGCAAGGTTAGGGGGGCGAGCCCCCCGCAGCTTCCGAGCTTTCCCGAAGTCGAGGCGCCAAGATGGACCTGGCGTGGCCCCCGCGCCCAAAGGTGCCGTCCACGTACAAACCTTCGGCGCCGTCTTCGCCGGTCACCGTGTTCAGCAAAGCTTCCACCGTCTCCAGCTCCTGGAGTCATCGGTTGTCACTTTTGACTTGGTTTCCTTTGGTTTCCTTTGGCTTTCTGTGGTTTTTTGGGTTTTCTGTGCATTCCTTTGGTTTTGCGGTTTCCTTTAGTGTTCTGTGATTTTCTGTGGTTTCCTTGAGGGTTTCTGTGGTTTCCTTTGGTTTCCTTTGGTTTCCTGTGGTTTCCTTTTGGTTTCCTGCGGTTTCCTTTGGTTTCCTTTAGTTTCCTTTTGGTTTCTTTGGCTTCCTTTGGTTTTCTGTGGTTTCATTGTGGTTTCCTGCGGCGTCCTGCGATTTTCTGTGGTTTCCTTTGGTTTTCTGTGGTTTTCTGTGGTTTCCTGCGGTTTTCTGTAATTTGTTGCGGTTTCCTTTCGTTTTCTGTTGTTTCCTTCGGTTTTCTGTCGCTCCCTTTTTCAGGGCTATCAGTTTTCGAAGTCAAAGTTGTGGGACACGCCCCTGTGATACCAAACTGGTTGATTCCCATGACTCTTTTCACACTCTAACTCACTTCCTGAGTGGATTTGGATTGGCCACAAAACGTCCAAGCTGTGTGTTTACCACTAAGCTGGTCTTCATAAAAACAAATGTCCATCAACTCAAAGATGAGCTAAAGGGGATTCACAGAAAGTATCACAGAAACCTGCCCTAAAACCCTAGGTTCCGCAACCATGGCCGGGAATCAAAGTCACCCTTTCAAAAGTTCAACTGCACCTCAAAACGCCCTGCACCCAGAAGACCCAAAAGCGCGGGTACTCATAAGGCGGGGGAGGGGAAAAAAAAGAGAGGCAAAAATAACGAACCGACTCTGTTCTTACCAACGCTCGGCATGTTGGCAGTTCTTTGCAGCCCAAAAATTGAACAGGACCAAAACACCCAGAAACAAACTAAAACAACTTGCCGAGGACAGTGACTCGCCTCCTCAAGATTGGCAAAAAATAACACAGAGTTTTTGCTTGCCAAAAGGTCTTCCCAAAAAGCTGGAGAAAAAGTCCAACCACGAACTCAATCAATCCACCCAGCCAAGCTGGGCTGTAGCTAGAGGTTGGGCCCTCGGCATCCATTTGCGTCGTCCCCCTTGGAAAAAAATGGAAAATGCGCCCAGAAAAACATCCGGGGGCCAACATGCTGAAACGCAAATGGGATTTTCGAGCTTTCCCTTCAGTTTGACAACAAATGGAAGATTTACACATAAGCCAGAAAAACAAATCTTCAGCAAATGGAAGTTTCAGGGTTTCCCTGCAGTTTGACACAAACCCCAGCTGCAAATGTTCTTTATTTTCATCTAAAACCCATGCAACAGACACGGTTTAACCCCAGCTGCAGCTCGATTTCTTTGCCGGAAAACCAACCCGCGGCTTGGATCTCCTGCACGGGCTGGTGGCCTGCTGTTGCCGCGTGGCTCTTGCGGCGCTTCTCCTCCGCACGCAAGGCGTCCAGCACCTGTCCGTGGTTTTCCACCCGAACCACTGGGGGGGGGGGGTGCCATTGGGCATGGCTGGAATTAGGACCCCTGCAAAAAGAACCAAAGACTTATTGCTTGGTGAGTGGAAAACAACGGGGGCCCCCAACAAAGCCAAAAAGAAATCGAAAAGGGGAGCTGATTCTGGGGAACCCCCAAACAAATGGGGTTAGTTTCAAGGCCAAAAATGGGGGCACCCGGAGAAAAAAGCACCTTCGCCTGCGGGGTGCTTCATGATACCCTGTAACATACTGGCGATATAGTGGCCGTGTATCTCATTAAATCTCGGTGGGGTTTGCTTGGGGATAGTGTTTGGGGGTAGTTGAAGCCATCTTGGACTGCCAGACTTTGGGGGGGTGGGGGGGGGATTCCAGGGGGTACCCAGTACCCACCAGCAAAAAGAATTAAACAAAACTTTCTGGGAATACTTAAGCCCAACTTCTACTAGTTGGGGTACCCGTCTAATGTCTACGGGTTAATCCGAATATCGAAGGCCGTTTTCCCGGATGCGAAGGCCTTTCTCATGCAGCACCCTCCGATCAACATCAAACGGGTTAAGCCTGAGTTTCAGGGCTTGGCCTTTTGATGGAGGCGTGAACTGCTAAATGGGTAGGGCTTCGTACCGTAGGCGTTCCGCGAATATTCCCAGAAATGTTGGCCCATTCCCCAAGTTCGCTTGGTGAATTTGCAGGAGGGCCACCTAAAAGGGCAAGGGTTCCGCGGGAATCTGAGGGCAGCTCCTAGGCTTCCTACAGGACGCCTCTTTTCATTTCAGCTCGTCACATTTGCAGGGGCCTTCAATCAATCAATCATACAAAGAGCCACCAAGCTGATCGTCATTTTGGCGTCTCAGGCCAGAACCTGCAATACTCTTACCAGCAAGTGCCTACCACCTGCGCCCCCTTGTGATGATTGCAGACCCAAAAGAGGCTCAGCAAACATGGGAGCATCTACCGTTTGCCCACGAAAATCACAGGATTAACCCTTCACTTCCGCGCCCGGGCCTTTCATTCCCATCCGCTTTCCCCTGTGGCAAGGCCACCCGGCGCGCCTTGTTTTTTTCCCGACGACTCCCCACTGAAACGGCTCCATGATCTCATGTTGGAGAAAAAGCGACTCGGTCGCTTTTAGAAAGTGTAAGCATCATATTATTTCAAGGTCGGAGCCACCGCCCAAGGGAGCAACTGAAGATGCTGATGCTTTAGGAAGCTCCAGCTTCCCCCATTGAGCTCGCCGGCTCTTGCGTTCGGAACGGAGGTCCAAGAACCCCTGGTAGGAAGGGGGAAAACCAACAGAAGCCAAAAATAAAATTCAAGAACAAAACAATGCGCGGGGCTTCCGCCCGGGGGTTCTCTCCAGGGCTACTTGTACGGTCCGGCGCTCAGCCGGTGACGCTGAGCCCCAGCGCGTTTTGGCCCAGGATGCCGCCCACGCCCAGGAAGTACCCGGCCAGGGCCGCCGGGCCGATGGACTTCACGTACCACCCGAAGGAGACCTTCCGCTCCATGCCCATGAAGGCGACGCCTCAGCCCACCCAAAAACAAACAAAACGTGGGGAAACCCCAGGAAGAAAAACCCGGAAGAACCCGAACCCGAGGGAAAACCAAAAAAAGAGAGAGAGAAACCCGCACCAGAGGGAAAACCCGAAAGAAAATGCAAAAACGAGAAAACAACCCAGGGAAAGGCCCCTGACATGAGTCGGGCGGGCAAACCCAAGCACAGTTTCGCCACCTGGCTTTGCTTGCGGCTATTTTGTGAGGAGGCCAAAGGGGCTCAACCGCCACTCAACATTCTACAAAATCGCATCAAAGTCGCAGGATTCCCACTGGGCGGGGGGAGGGGGTGGGGCGGAAAAACAAGACCAAAAACAACAACGCCACACTCAATGTCAGAAACCCGCCACCCCAACCTGGGACAATCCTCCTGTTCCACCAAGAATTCTTGGTTTCTTTTTCGACCACCCGTCCTGCGGCAGATCCGATCACCAACAAAGATCCGCCCGTGGCCGCGCAGTAGGTGATCATGTTCCAGAGGAATGCGTTGGAAGGATGCTCCTTGGCGCGGAAGTCCGGGGCGTCTCAACACTGGACCCCCAAAAAGAATGGAGCGACCCCAAAAAAGCTGTGGGTTTCCCCTTGGCTTCCCGTTGGGCACCACCCCCAAAAAAAGGATTCCGCAACAAAGCACGCACTCTCGCACAGATATCCGGAAGCTGATTTCCCCAAAGAGAACCCCTGTTGAAACGCAAAGTCCATTTCCTGGCAGAGGAATGTCCTTGGTCGCCATCCTAAGCCTCCATCACGCAGTGAAGGGGTTTCAGATGCACTGACAGGCTCAACTGAACGACCAAAAGTGTTAACTTGCTATGTTGGTTCTGCTGTTTAGGGTGGGTGTGGGTGTGGGGGTGCTTTTTTTTCTCTCTCTTTTTGTGTGGAGGGGGGGGGGGGGAGGCGGGACCTTTACGAACATGATCTAGACATCTACCCAAGCTGCAACAGTCTGTCTGGATTGGTCAGTCTTAGGAGCCCTGCGGGTTAAACCTTTGGCTGGCGAGTGGGAAAATATCCTTTTCCGAAAAGGTCAAGGGAAAATATCCTTTTCCAAAAAGGTCAAACCAAAAGCGAAAGAGATCCGCTTATTTATTAAAAAAGGCCTTTAACCAAACCATTTGAGACACCAAATGGAACCTTCTGAGAACCAAACAAGAATCTGGCTCTCAGGGAATCAGCGAATGAATGACCCCAAACAATCCATTGCCTAACCATTTGAGAAACCCCTGTGTTCCAAAAGGGAAACCAAAATCGGAAACCTTCTGAGGTTTCAAAACAAACGGAAAAGTTGCAAAAAAAACAAACGGTCTTTTACCAAAGGGCTCCCCTCCCCCCTCTCCCCTCCCCCCTCCCTCCCTCCCCCCCCGTTTCGGCCGACCCTTTCGGCCGACGTCCCGGGCGCCGCGATGTCGTACATCCCCTGGGCGGCCGCCACCAACGGCACGTTGTCCACGATGGCGGAGGCGAAGCCCAGCAAGACCGCCACCAAGGACTCCTCGGACGGGCCCCGCGGAAGGGTTCCCCGGGAAATGTTCACGGCCATGTGGCTGTGGGTCAAAAATAGGTACCCAAAATGAAACCCTGGCAAATGGAAAAATAGGCCAAAACCTGAGGTCGCTGGGTGACTTAATTTTGAACCAGAACCATATTGTTCCTCTTCTAACACATCGCACATCATCGCACCGCAGGAATTACCCCAAAACGAGGGACTGCTTTTTGGGTGGACGCGCTGGGTTTTCGTTGACGTGCACATGTCGGGGTCTCTCTCCATTTCTGATTTGCCCATCCTCAAGCTTCGCTTTTTCGGGTCGGCCCCGGCGCGATGCACAAACAAGATTACCTGCTGGCCAAGCATCAAGAGCCTTCAATGGAACCACAGAAACGGCACTGTGCCCTGCAGCAGGGCCGCTTCTTCCCCGCACACCCAGCGACGAGGGAACCCTTCCGAGGGTTGAGCCCATTTGGCATGTCTCCGAACCGAACAAAAAGTGTAGAGGGTGGGATCCACTGAACTGAGCAGTCCGGCTTGAGATCCATAGACCCACAGAAATCCCTCATGCAAGCAAGGCGACAAATGATCTCTGTTCTTGTTTGTCTGATCCTTCGGCAAGAAAATAACTGGACGTTTGGCGCAAAGTGTCAGAAAGAAAACGTGGACAGAACTTGTTCGTGTGGATTGATGTCCCACTTTCGAGGTGTTTCCAACTCTTAAACAAGGCATAGCCACATAGGGAGTACCCCGTTTTTCTCCCAGGAGTTCTGTGAAAAATCTTCTTAACCAGGCAATTCGATGCCAAGGGCTACCCTCCCTCCCAATAACATAGCACCTGACCTTAAGAGGAAACTGATCTTTCAGGTACCCTCCAAATTGCTTCTGTTTGTGGGAGAAAGGGTGCCCCATGTTCGTTTTTCAAGTGGTTCGGTGTGTCTGGAACCTCCCCAAAAAAATTGGACCAAATGATCCCCTGCTAAGAGTCTAGAATTAGTGGTTGAGTACTGCCACTAAAACCCTAAAAGCCTAAAAGCCTAACGGGGTGGGAACCGAGCGGAAAGCTCGGCTTTGGACCCTTGGAGGTCTTAAACCCCAACCCCCAAACCAACCCCAAGAAACCAAACAACCACCCTCTTCTAAACCAACCACTTCTAAACCAAACAACCACCACCCACAACCCACAGGACCACAAAAGCAAGGACAGGGGGGAGGGAACACCCCAAACCAGCAGACCCCCCCCCCCCCCCGCACTCCATGCATCCAACAACCCGGTCGAGCGTCATAGGGCACCAGGTTGGTGAGCTGCACCGCGAACTCCTTCAGCAGCCCCACGCGCTCCAGGCCGCCCACCGCGAAGAGCACCCCCAGGAAGAACAGGGCGTCCGGCACCTGACGGGACACCGGGGTGGGGGGGAGCTCCAAGGGCCAAAAAAAATGGAGCCTCCCGGGCGAAAAGAAATTGTTAAAACCTGGCCAGGCTAATAAGGGTCCAGCCATAGGTGACGGTTTCGAAAAATGGATGGCTGTTGTTTTGTGTCTTCCTTTTTTCTTTTTTCTGCAAAATGGATGGTGTCAAACTCATCTGGATCAGTGGAACCCATCTATTTCTAACCAAACTCACTCCTGGACACCTATGGATCCAAATCTATTTCCCCCGTAGGGGTTTTAACCATCACCTTTTGACACGAGCCACCCCAAAGCCACCACCTAACAAAATCCTCACAATGCAGGGGCACCCTAAAAACAAAGTACTCCCCTGCAAAGTAACGGACGGAACCGGGGCGTGATTCTCAAAAGGAGTTTCCTCCACAAATTGCTGTTGTTGGTGGGTGGGTGTTTTTTTTTTTTTTTGGGGGGGGGGGGGGGGTTTGGGGTAGTCCTTCGCATCACGTGGAACTCAAAAGGCCATCATAAGAGAATCTCCTCCCCCCCCGCCCTCCCCCCGCTGTTCAGGGTTTCATGTCCATCACTAGGTGGCAACCAAAGTGTGGCTCCAAAAGAGACCAGGTTGGCATGCCGAGCCCACAAGAAACCGCGGGCTGTGCTGGGTCTGTGATGCTACTTAGTGGCTGGTTCAAACCCAAAACCCTTTGGGAAAGACCAGACGGCTCCCCAATCTCGATGGAACATCAGCCCTTGTTCCGCCTGAGACAATTCTAGGACTTGTGTCGGGCAACCCTTGGAACTGCCCCACTGAATATATTGCAGGATTTGAAGCTAAGAATGCCAACCGTACTGATCTAACAGTGCTTGCGTGTGTTCTTCTAGGATGCTTTACCCTCCCACCAGCTAACATGGAAGTGCACAGACCCCTGTAGAAAGACGACTTTCCTCTTGGAAAGGGCCTTTTCTTGCGCTTCCATGTTAGTTGGTGGGTGCCTTAGGCAGTAAACCCCCGACCACGAGAAAACAAACACCAACAAACACCATCGCCAGGTCCCTCGCCTCCACTCGGGTGAGGGCCCCCTTGAGGGAGAACTTCTCGTCTTCGGGCCCGTGGAGCAGGGAGGTAATGAGCCCCAGCCTTTGGTGAGAAATGGAGTCTGAGCCCAAGAAAAAGACCCTCCAGCTGCTGGGCGTCATGCAGAAAACGTGTGGACTCAAAGTGGTTTGCCCTCTTGCTCTTTGGGGTCTCCTTTATCTTGCTTCGAGAGGCAGGGAATGAGACATAGAGTCTGAGCCCAAGAAAAGAACCATCCAGCTGGTGATCCCCAAACGGTTCATTCAACCAACACCCGGACGCGGTCATTCACTACGTATCACACCAGCAAGTTAGCCGCCTTGCCCCCCATTGGTTTGGATTTCTGGTTTGGAAGTGTGGGGCTTGGGTGGTTCCCAAGCTTACCCTCTAGAAGAGCTTCAAGATCAAACCACCAAACTACCAATCTCAAGGCTTACCTGAACCAACCCTTGGGATGCTGGGCAACAAACGGACGGTTTAGTGCCCCTTGGTGTTCCTTGGTGCGCAGACCTGTGCACCCCCGCCAAAACAAATTAAGAGAACCAGACAACAACGTTTGAAAAACAAAAAACAAAAACATGCAAAAGAACCAGCCAAGAATTCCCCCCCGAGAAGAAAAAAAAACACTAACGGGGCTGGCCACCTTTGTAGTGCACGGGACCCCTTTCGGTTGAACATGCGAGTTTTTCCGGTTGCCACTAGGGTTGGGCCAAGAGGTTAAAGGGATCTCCTCGCTTGAATAGATTGGCCGAAATTCGTCCAAGCTTCTGGCGGTCTGCCACGAAAATGGTCTTGACAAAAAGTACCCAGCAGACAGGAACGGGAGCGGGGTCCATAAGGGCACGTGTCACTTCATAACGAGTTAGAGTGGTCCTATTTTTTGGGGGGGGAACCCGAAAAGTTTCGTAATTCTCTTGGGGGAGGTCCTTTTTAAAACAAGCCCAAAAAAAAAAAGAAAACACCACCAAGAAAAACACCGCAGCCCCCCCCTTCGATTGCCCGAAAAAGACAAAAACTCCTTTTCTGCAAGCAGATCGAGGCGCAGGCCCAGCACCAGCATCATGCCGCTCCAGGCGGGGCACTGGGTGTAGGCCGTGAAGACCGGCACCGTGATCATGCCGAACAAACCACCCCAGAACCTCACCCAACTCTGTCGGGGGGGGGAGTCCAAACAAAAGCACGGAGCTGCGTTTGGCAGGGGGAGCTCACCCTCACAACTTGCAGCATGTTCCCACGCATGTTCCCACAAAACCTTGCGAAATTGGTGGTTTTTTAAGATGCCTTTTTTGGGAAGCTTCAAGGGAAACGAGCATCAATATCCAAAACTATGGGAGTCGATATGGGTGTGGGTCAATATTCTGGTGTGGAACGTTCCGCGGTGACGCGGACGTCTGGAACGAGTCAGTTACGTAAGGCTGGTTGTTCCGGACCTCTGGGAAGACATGTGTGGAGTCCTCAAGCACACGTGAGCGAGAGGCAAAACCTAAGACTACTTTGGGCGGGGGCTATATCGTTCTGCAATGTTTCAGACACTGGTGTGTTTATGTCAAGGAAGGGTGGAAGGGGGAAAGAGAAAGAATGGAGGAAGAGAGCAGAGGAAGAGAAACTGGGAGGAAGAGAAAGCAGGAGGAGAAAGGACGAAGGGAAGAAGGATGGGGAGGAAGGGATAAAGGAATCCAGGGAGTAAGGGAGCAAGGAAGGATGGGGAGGGAAAAAGGAGGGTGGAAGGGAAGGGAGGAAGAGGAAGGAAGGGAGGCAGGGCAGAAGAGGAAGGGAGGCAGGGCAGAAGAAGAAGGAAGGGAGCAAGGGAAGAAGGCAGGAAGGCAGGAAGGGAGGCAGGAAGGCAGGAAGGCAGGAAGGCAGGAAGGCAGGAAGGCAGGAAGGCAGGAAGGCAGGAAGGGTGTAGTGCTGCGCCTCCCCACAAGCTCCATGACATGCTTTTTGACGCTGGTTCCAGACCGCCCACAAGCATGGGAGGTGGAGCAGGGCCCACACGCTGACCACCACTGATTGATGGGTAAGCGGTGGCCCGCCTTTTGTGCTTTCCGGGTGTCGTTGAGGTATCGTTCAGGGTATCGTTCAGACAGCCCTCCAAAACCAGAAAATTTTGCCCATATTCTCTCAGTCCAGTCCGGTGACTTGGTAGTTGCAAACGAGACTTATAAACAACTTGAAGCACAGCAGCACCATGCGAGCACGAGGGGTGTACAAGCGCACAAGCCAAGCAAGCGCACAAGAGCCTTCTCTACCTTGCGGTAGTCATGTGATCAGCGGACTAGACTATGCTTCTGGCTCCCAAGCATTGGCGGCTTTGCTTGCTGGCTGCAACTTCCAGGTCGCAAGTCGCAACTTTCAGTACCAGCGCAGTACGCAAGTTACACTTTGGCAGCTCCAGCTCGAAGGTCGCAGCGTGCGCCGGTGCCTGCGGGCGCCTGTGCGTGTGCGTGCGCGCGGGTGCGTTAGCGATCCATCTGGGTGGGCCCATCTCGTGCACACATGTGCCCACCATGCATTGCCGAGGAGCATTGACAGGAGCTGTCATGGCAACTTACAGCTTGGGGCCAAAAAAGGCTCACACAGTGCAAAATAGAAGCGCGAAGCGCCAGTTGCACGTCATGCGACGTTATCGTTTTTGGGGCTTCGCTATATCGTTCCTGAGGAAAAATACAAAACAAGCAACGCGAAATCGCCGAAGACATATTTTATGACGAGAGAGTTTAGCCTTTTGCTCGTTCATTTAGTGTAAGATGGATAGATGGATGGATGAATGAATGAATGGGTAGATGGATGGATGAAGCGATCAGGGGCACGCGGCCGTACGATACGGCACCTCCTTGAAGGCTTCTTCGGCGGCATGGCGGGCCGCGTAAGAAGCGTAGCTACTGTGCATGTGGACTTGGTGGCAAATTGCTCCGCTGTGTCTGGAACACGTCTGGAACGGGTCTGGAACGGGGTCTGGAACGGTTACGCGAGTGGCTTGCACTTGGTAGCAAGCTGCATGTAAACATGGTCGTTTCAACAATGTGACGACCGAGAGCGGTATCGAACCGTTACCGTATCGTATCGAACAGATTGCGGCGGGGTTGACCCTTAACATTCACAGGCCGCTCCAAAAACACATCTGTCAACAGGACCGCTGCTTAATTCCATCCAAGTCCCAATGATTACAAGCCACGCAGCCCCAACCACCAAAGCTCGACAAGCAAACCCCATCGTTAGCACCTCAGGCTTCTCTCGAACACCAGCCTTGACGCGCAGCAATTGGCAAAACAAAGGGGGGAGTCAATAACCTACCAAATCACCTTACCGTAAATACTCTAAACTAGACATAAATATAAACAAGGTCTGGAACGGAAGGTCTGGATCATGTTTCTAGGCAAGGTCTGGAACGGAGGTCTGGAACGGAGGTCTGGATCGCATGTGGGTTCCGGACCCTGTTCCGGACCTTATAAATTGACTCGCAGCCATATGGGAATAATGCTTGACTAGCCTCATGGTCTTGCCCGGTTTGAAGAATCGTGCCCCCCCCCCCCCATCGAAGCCTTTCCCACCAATCATTGGTGCACAAAGCCCTTTTCGACCTTTGTCCTGGAAAGGGGGCAACTCATTTGGGACCTGGGCATATTTCAGGTGATCACCTTGGGATACCTCCAAGTACAAACCAAGCCAGATCCCCAAGTCAGTGAGATCCGGTCAGCTGGTAAGCTGTCAGGCTTTGCCAGTTGCATTTTTTTTGCCAACCTTGTCACCCCTCTATGTGGTGGCTGAAAGGGAAAGCACCCACCAGCTTCTGACTTTTACCCCTAGAAACCATCATAAGAATAACCCCAGTGCAAACCAAGGAGCACCACCGCCTGGCCGTTGGGGGTCTCCTCCTCCTCCTGGGAGTTCATCGCGGGGCGCTCGAAGGGCTCATCCCCCATGAGGAGCCTCAGAGGCGGGGTCCGCGTCTGGAAAATGGGCGCGTCATGCTTTGTTGTGTTTGTGTGTGGGGGGGGGGGGGGTGAAACAGGGGGGGGAAATGGCGGGCAGCGCCTGAAATCCAAAAATCAAAAAATGAGGCATCCTGGCTGCTTCGCAGAATTCCACAAAACGACCCCTCTCAGCGCTGTACCAGAAATATCCTTCCCTCTTTTTCTTTTGGGGGGGGGGGCCTCCCTTTATTTGCTTAATGTTGACCCAGGATTCATAAACCCGTCCCACTATTAGGGGGGGGGTTCCCTCCAAAAGTGATGAATCCCCACTAAAGGGGACACCCCCCTATTAATCAACCAGAAGTTTATTGATCTGGGGCTAACATTGAAACCTTCTGAGCCGTTTCCATGGTCGTTCGATTGGCCCTGAGGCGAAGGAGGCCCTGAGGTCGGCGCAGCTCATAGCCCAAAGTGCCCACCAAGCACAGCACGGAGGGCACGAACAAGTTGGCCAGCAGAGGCACCGTAGTGACCTGTGGATCGTTGCTTGGTGGGGTGGGTGGGGTGGGTGGCTTGGGTTGGGTTGGGTTGGGTTGGGTTGGGTTGGCTGGTTAGTTGGTTGGTTGCCTGGTTGGCCCATTGCTTCATAGGACATTCTCCTTATATACCATCCTTAACCCCCAACCATCGTAAACCCCTCCTCCCCCTGATGCCTAAAAGGGGCTGGTTGGGCGCAAACATGGTTCCCGCTGCCAAACCCAAACTACCCCCAATTGGAAACATTGGAAGTAGCCGCTGCACAGTCACAAAGGAGGGGTCTCCCTCTGCGTAGGGGTTTTTGGGACGGGGCCTATTTGATGGCCGATGCCAAAGATTTCTATGGCTACGGTCGGGGTTCTCGGAGCAAAATGCCACCAACGACGCCTGAGGAGTTCCCTTGACTCGCAGCCTAGCCTCCCGCACTCTCCTTTTCTCAAGAGGAACATCCGAAGGAGGCTGGGGAAGCCACCAACCTTTCTGGGCAGGGTGAGTCCCCAACCCAAACCGCCGCCAGGCGCGCCAGGCGCGCCCGGGCCCCAGTCACACAAATCGCGCCTGGCCGCCGATGTAGAGCATGGTGGTGGTGATGTCGCCGATGGGTGTCCACGCGCCGCCGGCGTTGGAAGCCACCACCACCAGACCCCCCAACTTCATGCGGAAGTCGTCTTCCTGGCACCGGCCGATCGCTCGCTAGACGTCTCGCAGGGATGAATTCATCCCATCTTTTGCGAACATCTGGACGTGTGTCCGGTTATTACGCGCCCCCCCCCCAAATGATGGCTTGCCTCCTGCGAGGTTCCCTTTAAGACCGCAAAAACGGGGTAATTACCAACTCCAAACACACACACACACACACACACACACACACACACACACACACACACACACACACACATCCGGCTGAGTACTTCGACTCTGCCCGGCCTTAACCAGCTTCTGCAGCAGAGAGACCATGACAATGACCACCGTCAGGTTGTTCAGGACGGAGGAGAGCAGAAAGGTCAAGACGCCGATGATGACCAGCAGATCGCGCTTTCGGGAGGCCTCGCGAGGGGGTTTTGTGGGGCCTTTTGAGGCTCGGTGCCCTTCCAGGGAGTTTGTTTTTGAAAGGGGGCCCAAGAAAAACCACAATGAAAACCAATACCCGGTATCAAAGACGTGCACCCAAAAAAGACATGTAAAGGATGAAAGGGCGCAAAGCCTGAAAGCACCTCACCAGGCTAACAGGTCCTATGAAAGGCACCCCCTAGGGAAAGCATCCCTCTGGATGAGTCGTACCTCGCCATGAAAGAATTCTCGCAGGAATGCTCGGGTTGGGTTGAAATCGGTGCCAAACACGGCCCCCTGTGCAACCAGGGGGGGGCGGCTTTCGGCTGATTGTGAGGGGAAGCCCCCCGCCCAACACCAAATGGAAAAGGCCCACAGGTCTGATCGGAACGCGGGATCTTCATTTCACCAAAGGCGTCTTTTGAGAAACTGCGTGAGGGGTGTCCCCTCCCCCACAGTTTGAACGATTTTCTGAGAAGGATCCTGAATGGGGGAGGTGCCCCTTCTCAACCTTGGCGGGCAGGGTTGCGGGAAACGACCACTTCTGCGACAAAAAGGGCTTTCCAAAGACTAATCCCATATAAAGGGGGGAGATTCCCTTGTATTACAGAAGTGAGAATAAACCCCTTGATCCCACAACCCTGTTCGTGTGCGACTGAAAGATGTCCGTTGATGTCCGGCACCTGGATGGACTTGGTGATGATGTCGAAACCCTTGTGCGCATCCATGATCTCCACAATGGTCAGGGCCCCCAGGAGGAAGAAGACCACCTGCGGAGGTCAAGACCAAAAAATGGCCAGTCTTGGACTCAACAATGGCAGGTACGGCTCGTAGCAAATGCACATATGGGTTGCCCCAAACCCGTTCCCGAAGGGTTTGCCCAAAAAACCCAAGGTCCATGACCACCCCTAATCCCAAAAGAGAGGTTTGATCTTGGCAGACCTGGTTTGCCTCTTGGGCGGTATTCTACGGGTGTTCCTTCAGTGTTTCAACATTCGCTCACAAAATGATGGCCCTTCTTATTTCCCGGTGGCCCCCAAAACACATTGGTGCCCTGTGTGAACATGGTTGGCGCGCAGATGGTCAGAACCAAACTCAAACCGGTGCAAGATTGGCGTGACGTATGTTCAACCAAGCTCACCAAGAAGAGCACCAAACATTATGCCTCTGAGAATGGCAGAAGCAGAAGGACACAGGCTTGGCTTCACTTAAAACTAGGTCTCTCTCTCTCTCTCTCTCTCTCTTTGTTGAGGCCAAATGTTTACCACATCTCCAAAACCTGAGAGGGATCAAGACTCGCACCCTTGACCGGTGATAAAACGAGCTCGTTTTCTCGGCCTTTGAAGGCCTCCCTCCCCCTCCGCCTCAGAGACGTCCTCCAGAGTCTCCTTGATGGCGACGTCAAAGTTGGCGGAGCTCATGTCCACCCCGGTGCCCACCAAGGCCCACACCAGCACACCCAAAACCTGGGCTTTTGCGCGCGACGCGCGCGCGCGCGTCGTTGGTTTTGTTTGGCGGCGCTGGTGCGAGAGATGCCTCTCCCAGATCCCTGAGAAATGGAGTCTGACCTTTAAGAAAAGCATCTAACTGGTGGCGTCCTTCAAGGGGAGCCCCTGAAAAAAATGAACCCACGCGCCCTACGAGCACCAGCAAGTGTTTGATGCCTGCGGAAAGCTGCGTGGGGTTCAAGCGGCACTGCTGCTTTCAAAGGGGTGAGTGAAGGGAAAATCGAAGGCTGTTATGTGATTCTTTTTCAACGCAGGTCATAAACTTAAGTCTGGCAATGGAGTGTTAACCCTTTCAAGCCTGTTCAGGAGAAGAGCGCTAAACCAGCAAACGAAAAGGAAAAAAGTCAACTGTACTGCAAACGTGCAGGGACACTTCAGGACCAATACCCTCTGCCAGAAGCCATTTCTGGGAGGCTTCCTGGCAGATCCATTCCTCTTCGGACCGGGTCCCGAAGCGTCAGGTGCCATGTTGGAAGGAACAAAGACCTCCAGGCTAACTTGGAAGCTCCCGAACGGACCCCGAAATGGAAGACTTGGTTCCATTTACAGAGGCCTTCTGGGAGCCTCCGGCTGTTAGTCTGAGGGAGGGTACCCCAAAAGAACCGCAGGAAAACGAAAAAGTTGCCAGCGATTGCCACGAAACCAGCGCCGTGGCCGCCTTGTTGATCTCGGTCTGCTCCTCCAGGACGATGACCGCGTAGCCGGCAATGAACGTGGCGACGATGGGGAAGTACTCCTTAAGCCAGAACGGTTTTAATTCAAGCAGTGATAGGAGACTGAAAGATAATATAGAAGATGTAGATGATGATACTAAAAATATGGTTAGACATATCACCCGCTTGTGTGGATTGGTGGTTTGGAGGTGTTCCGGTGGTGATTTTCCATCTAACCAAATCCACATCATTTCAATCCAAACCAGCCAAGGCTTCCCTGACCAGGACCAGTGCTATGGTCAAACCTGGCGAGGTCTGTCCCGTGCATCAACCTATGGTAGGGTCCACCACCGTCCCTAAGCGGCATATGTCAGCCCTGTGGCAAGTAGAGGGGCTGGAGGATTCGCTGAATTTCCCCCTTCAAAAGCGGCAGCGAAGTGGCACGTAAGCAAAACCAGGCCGTGCTTTGCACCCCAAAAAATGAAACTGAACAGAACCAAAGCAGACAAAGAAACAGAAAAAGAGAAAAGCATGCCAAGAGCCGCGAAGACTCATACTGGTTGCCCGTCAGGAACGGCACTCCCACCACTTGATGCTGGATGCCTGGCTTCGGAACTTCAGAGGCCTGGGGTTTGTTTTGGGGTCCTGAAATTCCGCCCTCTAGATGGTGGGCTTAGATGGAATCCACCCCCCAGTAATGTTGAGCCCATACTAATCAAACCCAGTTTTTTCACAGGGAGTGGTTTTGGGCCCCTCCAAAAGTGGTCTCATTTCCCCACGAAACCCAGAAGCACCCCCCTGTTAATAAACTGGGGTTGATGAAAATGGGGTCAACATCAATGGTGAGATGTCTCTCGAACTGTTCGCTTTAAGGGCTTGAAGATTGCTGGACTTCCATTCTTGGCTGAAGGGGGCGCAAACAAGCGCATTTGCGGAAGCCTTGCCCCCCTGTTGGTTTCGTTTTGAGTTTCTGTTCAAACAAAACAAAGGAACTCCAAATCATGGTTCTCCTTCTTTGGTTTACGTCTAAACCAACCCGAAAATGACACCCCCCCAAAAAAAATATTGTTGCGGTTTCTGAAACAAACAACTTGTCCTTCTAGAGGTAATGGGAATGCCTGCCAAACCTCCAAACTGGGTTCAAAATAAATGTCTGGAAAAACCACAAGCTCCCCATCTCCTTCCCCGTTTCCCAGCAAATCACGGGGGCTGAATGTACTGGTGGGCGCCAGGGAAACTGCCACGTCAGGCTCACGGGCGTGTCTTTTGACAGTGCGCCTTTTTTGAGGGTACCCCTTTTGGGCCGGTTGTAGAGGGAAACCGAAGGAAGTCCGTGTGTAGATGCACACATTTATTATTATTGTTATTATTATTATTATTAGTATTAGTATTATTAATTATTGTGATTATTGTTGTTTTTACTATTACTATTATTACTACTAGTATTACCATTGCTATTACTACTATTCTTCCTATGAGCAGTACTAATGCTAATATTATTCATATTCTTATGGGGGGGTTCAACCCTGGAAAAGACACACTCACATGGAGGCTCACTTGGCCGAAGCTGCCCCACATCAGCGCCAGCCAGCCCGCGAGCGCTGCCAGCACCGGCAGCACCACCCCGGTGACCTCCCCGCGCACATCCTCTTGCCTGGGCCAAACGGATCCGACGTTCCGACGGGCTGGCGCTGAGGCAACAACCCGCCGACTCCCCGAAAGTTGGTGGAATGGACCTGGCGATTCCCTGGCAGGAAGCCACCAGTTGGATGAGGGTTTTTTTTCTTTTGTCTTTTCGGGGTCATTCCATTTTTCATTCTGCAGGACACCCACCTCGGAGGAAACGATCTTCCAAGATGCCCCGAGTTGGGCTCCATGTAATTTGGGAGGGTACCTCTTTTGGGTGCGCATGCGCGTTTAAGGGAAACCAAAGGCAGATTCGTTGGGGTCCCGCCCATTCAGAACGACCATGAACTACCCATTCAGCCAACTTCAGGGCAAAGGTTTTTTTTTTTTTTTTTTTTTTTTTTCGGTTTTACCCCGTTGGGTGTCGTTGAGTTCCTGCATTTTCCGCTTGAACCAACCCAAAGCAAATCTATACTTTTGCCAGGGCATGTCAGTATGGCCATGTTGGGCAAATCACCCGAATGTCGCACCAGGACATTTTTCCATGTTCAGTTGTTTAAAGTGTTGGGGCGGTGCAGGGGCAAATATAGGTCCTGTTCGCCCGATGGTTCATCGTTCAACCCTTAACCCAGGATATGCATATCAATCGGTTCTACTTGGCATTTCCCGGGCACGGATGTAAGATATAACGAAACGTTTCAGAGAGACCAGCCGAGGAAACCCTGTGGTGGACAAAATTTAGGCGGGGGATTCATGTCCGCCAACCACTTGTGCGGTAGTGCCTCCCCCCCAAAAAAGAAAAAAGAAAAAAGGCACACAAACATAAATACCCCACCCCCCACCCACCCCTCCAAAAAAAAAACACACACACACACACAGAGCCACACTTGGGGCACCACGCCCCCCCCCCCTTAGTTCCCCTTGGGCCCCCCCCTTTGGTTCCCCTTGGGCCCCCCCTCGTGGAAGTCTCTCTCTCTTTCGCCGGGCGGCTTGGCGAGGGCCCGGCGCTGGGAGCTGGTGACCTGGCCGTAGAAGCCCTTGGCCGCCAGGGCGAAGAGCGGGGCAGTGGTGAGGCTCAGCCCCACGAAGCCCATCTTCTCCTGCGTGGCTTTCTTCCGACTCAAGTGCAACGCTTTGGAGTGAAGTTGGGAGTGGTTCGGAGTGGCTTGGAGTGAAGTTTGGAGTGGTTTTGGGCTGGGTGGCTTGGGAGGGGACCCCGGCAAATGTCTCTCCGAAACCGCCGGGCCTTTCAGATCAGCCCAAGAAGGGTACCTTTTGCCACCCAATGCCATTCCTTTTCCCGAAAGTCTCCCCAGCCCGCTTCTCCTTGCCCATGACGTGCGCTGGGCCAGGCGGAGCTCCGCCCGGCGTGGCCGCCGCCAAAGGCGCCTGCACCATGTCGCAGTCGGGCTGGGAGGCCAAGATGTCCGGGCGCCCCGGGCAGGCGAAGCCTCACGGACAGCTTTCCGGGGAACGCTCCGCTGGTTTTTGTTCCTGCTTCTGTTGTCCGCCATTCTGTGGAAGGGGAAGAATGAAATCAAGCCCGCACGGCAACAAGTGGAAAAGGTAATCAAGACTGATGGGTCGGTTGCAACCACAGTGGCCACCAACAGGGGGACGTTTCGGAAATGTTTCCGTTCCGACCCAAAAGCTTCAGCTAAGTCCGGCCAGCGCAACCTCCCGGGCGCGCGGCCGAGCGCGCCGCCAGCACGAGCAACAGGAAGACGGGGAGGGCGAGCACCCGCTTATGCGGGCGCCGGCGCTGGCTCGGAGAGGCGACGGTAGGAACGCCCATGGCCATTGACACAGGTCTTTGCTGTGCTCGCGGAGTTCGCGGTTTGCGGTCCGGACCACTCTGCTGCAAAGCTTGAGCGAGAAAAGGGATGCAGAGAAAGAAGTAGCGGAGCAATACGGCCAGAATCGAGCAGGTCACACCAGGCAAAAAGGGTTTGGAAAGCGGCTGTCGAACAAATATCCCGCAGCACCCTTTGCCAGCCCGCATCTACCGACAAGCTCCACCAAGACTCGGCAAGCATGTCCCAGGAAAGAGCAGTTGACATCCGCGAAATCTCCTGAACGTAACGCGGGCCTGCGCTTGTGCAAACGTGCGCAATTAAAAAAAAAAAAAGAGACTGCATGCAAACAGTGCAACTATACATTGGACTGTTCATACTTTTATGCGCACCCAGGCGGAGTATACACATATGTACATGCATGGTATGTGTTAGTGTGTGTGTGTGTGTGCATCCGTGTCAGGATTGATCAACGCAAACGCCTCAAAAGCTCTCTCACAAGCGCAAAGGCTTCCGTTGGAACCACGAAATGACCTTGAGACCAGCTGCCTCTTCAAGCGCCCCTGTGCAACACCCCCGGCTCCCCACGTTCCCCGTCGGCTCAACATCTCCGCCTCCAGCGGATCCTCGAACTCGGCTTCAACGCCTGGAGTTCGCGACCCAGGTCGGGCGGTTTGGCGCGGGGGCCCCCCAAAACACGCCCTTGCCGTGTGGCCTTGGCATAAATCAGCAAGGGGCTCCTTCCCCCTGCCATGGAACCCACCGTGGCAAAAAAACTTGAGGAACAAATGCTGGGAGGGCACTCATTCATGCAATGGATTGGCCCCCCGTTCCAGTGCCCGAACGGTAGAAAAGACGAGCCCTTTCTTTGGGGCTGACCATGCCTCCCGCCCCCCTGAACAGACGCAACAAACATCCCCTTGTGGAAGGCAATTTTCCTCTGCGGGTTTAGGGTTTAGTGTTCTCGTAAGGCTAGTCGCATTTTCACGATGAAATGCCCAGAGCACAAACGAACATAACCATACATGGGGACTGGGGTGCTCATGAGCTATTCGATATTCTGAATCAATATCGATTACAATGAGACAATAGCTAGCTTGGGGGCAGTCTTTCCACAGTTCCCCAAAAAAAGCATCCGTCGCATGAGAAGTGCGGTGGAATGCTTGCTTGCACTGCCCATTGGGTCGCTGGGATGGGGCAAATGTGCATATTGAGGGCCTCGTGGCTTCGCCTGGCTTTCGAGGCCGAGGTGACCAGGTCGGCTCAAGGGTGATCTTCTGCAAGAAGAAACTCACTTGCCAAGATCAGGTGAGCCGTCAAATTTGCGCCTTTGCCGCGTGGCACTACCCTACCCACACCACAGCATCCCTAGGTTTGAAGCCATCGGTGAGGTTCCAACCATTTCCAACCGGGGCCGGGCGGTGAGGGTGGCCGGGCCCCGCACCCAGGTCGTCCTGGACAAGGGCATGCAGCTGCAAGCGGGGGCACCTGGGGCGCATCTGGCTGCAGCCTTCCAACACGTGTAGCTTGGTGCGCTCACCCCGATGAGCGGACCCCTGGTTGATCTTACCTTTAGGGAGGGCACACCAACACACCAAGCTGCGGCGGGAGGGCAAAGCAAAACGAGATGGCCAGGGCAAAGATCCCCAGTTTCATCTCCGAGTTCCTTCCTCCTGCCAACTCTTGATGGATTTCCGGGCAAGTTCTGGGCGGCGCCCACATGCCACAAGTGCCCCGGGCAGAGGAGGCAGGTCATGAACAAAATGGCACACCCTAACCCTGCATCACAGATCAAGGAGATTGTTGCCTTTGGAAAATCAAAAATCAGAACAAACAAAACGAACCAGTACAGTACAGTTTGGTGAAAGTAGTATGTGGGACAAATCCCCCATTTGGGCTTAGTTGCCCCCTGTGCCACAGGGACTGGCGCCATCTGGTGTACCCACGTTCTACCCTTGTGGCTTGGCTATGGCTCGGAGGTTCGGGGCAACCAACCTGCAAGGCAGACGAAACACACAAGACGGAACTCTTGCATCCTCCCCCGCACATGTGCCAACCATGTGCAAAAAGAGGATCCAGCAAACCAAAGGTGCGGCAGGTTCCCCGTGACATCACCCCAAGACATCCAGAGACAAAAGCGGGGGCGAGCATCGCCCGCTCGCCCGCCACACGGCGCGAGCAAGCGAAGTCAAGTCACGTCAGGCCTCCGATCCAAACCGTCAGACAACATTTCATCCAGAGAAAACACAAAACCGCGCAGCGAAAAAGAAAACATTGAAGCCGGGCATTTCGCAGAAATTTTCACTGCAACTCCACAGAAAATGGCCCCCCGGCAGGCACAATGAAAAGCCCCCCCCCCCCACCCCACCCACACCCCGCCTCCATCGCGGCAGACTCACGAAGCCCTAGGCCGGAACTTCGCCAAACAGTTTGGCCCCCAGTAGCTAAACATGTTGTGCATTTTGTTTTAGTGTTTGTGGCCCATGAATGGTTCCCCTTTGGTTCCCCTTTGTGTCAAGAAGTGGATTGTTGCAACAATGTAAGCTTAGAAAGATTTGGTCACACCCTAAGGCTTCCTCGCATTAAGATAAGCGATCAGAGACCACCCCCCCGGGGCCCTCCTGTTGATTCCCAAAAGGCGGGCCCTGGAAAAGGGGGGGGTGAGCAAAGATAACAAAGCACTGTAGGCCTCATGAAGCCAAGAACCTGTGAGAGGGAGGTTGGGCTCTGTTCGTTGTCGCGGCGGCCCCTATCCACATGAAACCCCAACAAGCCAGCCGCTGATCGCGGCTTGACCTTAAGTGTCCGCAATCGCGGTCAACTCAAGTGTCCGCAATCGCGGTCAACTCAAGAGACATTATTCACCTCCAACGGATCCTTCATAAGCTCGCTGTCCATGAGCCGGTTGCGCATCCCAAAGAAACCCAGGGGCCAAAGCCCTTCAGCAGAGCACCGAGCAACTTGCGCGCCTTTTGTCGAACCCGGGAAGCCCGCTTCTAAAGAGACACACTACCCTCTCCTCTGTGCAGCAGTTCGTTGCGCTCATTCCATGGCAACCCAGGAATCCGCCCATAGCACATCCCCGTTTGAACCGCCCGGTTCTTTGCTCCAGGAACGCCCGCAAATCTAGGGGTTGATTCCCCATTCTTATCAACCATCACTCTTTTCCAAAACTTCTTCTGGGTGTTTGACCCTTTCCTTGAAAGAATGGGAATGCCCCACAAAATCGGGCCCAAGCTCAGCTTCCCTCTGGTGATATGGGGGTGGTTTCCCATGTGTCCTCTACAAGAACCAGGGGTTTAAATCCCCACACCACCAGGGGTTTTGTGACAAACTACTCTCAAGTCTACTCTAAATCCACCAAAAAAAGAGGGGAAGAAGAAAAACGAGAAACCCAGGCGCACCCCACCTTTCGCCTTTCGCCTTTCGCCTCGCCAAGACACGGAGCCCAGCCCCAGCAGCAGCGCCCACTTCCGCATGGGGAGGGCTCTGGGGTCGCGGGGAGGGCGGTTTCAATTTCGTCAGGGGGGGGGGGGGGGGTTGGGCTTTGGCTTGGTTTTGCTGATTTCTCGCAAGGGAAATCAAAGGACCCGAAGCAAAGCCAACCGCGCTCACTCTGTCCCAAACAGAACTTGGAATCCGGATGAAATCTGTGCGCAGTTTGGTGAACCGAGCGGCCTTCCTTTCGAGTCTCAATGCGACTCGAACGCCAACAAATGTTGGTCTCCCTCAGGCGCGCTCACTGCTTGCGTCGCTGGTGTCACGTGGAGCTGATGCGCTTGTTGAACAAGGCGATTTTTGGTTGAGCCCCTTGAGGAGAAACGAATAACCAGAGCCCTCCGTGGCGACGAAGCGGCGCCCTTCAAACCGCGCGCGCCCCGTTGAGCCGGCTCGGCTCGGGCGATTCCGTCCGCTTTAGGCTTCCTCCAAAGTGCCAGAAAGCGAGCAGAATAGTTGAACGCTTTTCCTGTCCTGTATGGGGTTGGCCTTTGACTGAAACTGGAAGGTTTGGATTTTGGCACAAACTCTGAAAAACCACATGCTAGCCAAATCAGGTCACAGACCTGCATGACCGCGCCCGCCCCCCCCCCCCCCCGAAACTTGTTCACTTGGTCCGACAAGGACTGGTAGAGGCTGATTTGGGGGCTTTTGCCAACCTGAAGGTGAGAGCAAACCAGCATATGGGTGAATCGTTTTTTGAGGGCACCCTGTGCGGGCTTGGTTTGACAGGGGAAGTACAGGAAGGCCACCCATGTTGAGGGCTCCTACTTTGAGACAAAGCCATATTGCATTGAGCCCCGTAACCCCTATCCTCACAGGAAACTCTTCAACCCAAATCCTTGGACAGATCCAAAACCACAAAACCATTGGGTCGCAAAGGGGATTAGGTGCTAACAGCTTCTAACAAATAGACATGTGGTATCAACACATGGACCCTCCAATGTGGCTGCTATCATCTTGTTTCCTCCTTCAAATCGGTCTGATTTTCTCGACGCCGCCACATCTGCCAGCCCTTGATTCTTGCATCCTTCCTGATCAGACGAGAATCCACGGTGATATCCAAAAAGAAAACATACCCCCACCTGAAAACCGCGAGGCTGGTGTTCCATCGAACGCCCTCCCCCCCCCCCCCCACAAAACAGAGAACAAGAAACAACCAACAAAAAAGCAGCAAACCCCCTCCCCCCCCAACAAAAAAAACAAAAAAACTCCGCGTTTTCAGGATCCGAACCCCGGCCCCGGCCCCAGCCCCGCCCCCCCCCCCAGCCCCGCCTCGGCCTCCGAGCCCTCCAGGCGCTTTGCCTTCGCCACAAGTTTCCCCACCGCCGCCGGAAGGTGCGCTCGTAGGCAGCCGCCGTGCTGCGGCCGGGCCCCGGGCCCCGAAGGAAGGCGCGAGGGGCTCCGGCTCCGGTTGGGAAGCCAAGGCCCCGTTTTTCGTATGGCGCTTCTCGAAAGAGGCGAGGGGTCCGCTTTTTCGACTGAAATGGGGCTGGCGAAACCATCGTTGAGAGACGTTTCTCCGAAGTAGGAATCCGGTTCTCCTAAAATGGATTGGTTTCCTTTTGGGTTGCCTCTTAGATGCCAACCGAAAGGGGTCAACCATTTTGAGAAGCCACCGAATCGGGTTGAGTTGATTGGGTGCCCAGATTTGCTGGGCCGAGTAAAGTATCACATCCTCAAAACTGCCCTCGAAAAGGCTGCTCAAAGGGAAGCAACCCCCATCAAAAATCGTACGGTGGACACTTAGGCGATTTAGTCTTTCCCCAAAACAAGGGGACGCCAAAAACCGCGCGGCTTTACGCGTCGTAGGCGTGGGCCCCTCCACAAATGGTTTCGTTGTACCCATGGAAATCCCGTTCCACGCATTACAGTTGTCAGAAGCGTTCTTGGAATGAAGAAAGCTAAAGAAAGCTGGGAACATACCTTGTGAAGGAAACCCTGGTTTCAAAGAAATGTTGAGTTGTCGGAGTGAATCTAAAATGGATTCGGGCTTCGGATGGATCTCCGTTGGATGGGATATCAGCCTGAGGGCAAATGGGAAACCCCCATTTACCTCGTAACCACCGAGCTCCAAACCAATTGAAGTAAGATTGAGAGAATGGATTTGGAACTAGCTACCGCCAAGCGCTGGCACTAGTGGAGTTCTTCAAGTTGAATCCGGAAGTCTCGGTTGTCAGCTGCCCCCGTATTGGGGGGGGGGGGGATTCGGGTGTGGTTTCCCATCTACCCTCTGCTGCAGAACGACTGAACCCCACACAACTAATTCGGGGGGTTACCTGAGCTTGCACGCTCGACTAGTGAGGAACCACTTCGCAGGTCTTGCAGGTTCTTTCAAACGTCATTTTCAGAACCCCTCCAAATGTGCCCTACCCCAGACTCAGCGCCCATTTTGCGCCAAACATACGAATTATCCTGAAATAGCTTCGCCTCCCCCTGCCCAGCACTGCGCCTCCGGCACCCAGGCGGGGTTCAGGTAGTACACCGCCGTCAGCCGCCGGCCCCTCTGCAGGGCGTCGCGGTGCCGCGCGTAGCGGGCGCCGGGCGGATAGCGCGCCACCATGGTGCTGAGGCGCTCGCACCCGAAGCGCAGAGCCTCCGGGAACGAGGGCATGGGCGTGGCTCGACATACAAAACCAATGAATTGGATCGTGTTAAGAGGAAGCCAAAAGGAAATCTACAGTTCAGCGCAAAAGGTTAGGGGGTAACTCAGGGAACGGGACAAGCTTCCCTCGAGGCTTGGAAAAATACCCGACACTGTTTCCACCAAAAGGCGACAGGGGTCCATGGTCCACCCAAAAAGCGATACCATGGCCCCTAGGGGTCCCCTGCCGTTTGTTTGTCCCAGAACTCTTCGGAGAGAGGCCTGAGTGCAGGTCCCGTTCCGTTTGTTCTCCACTTTAAACGAAGCCAGGAAACACGTGGACAAGGATTCAGCCTTTTGGCGCCATTTGACTGGGGAATCAGCTACGTGTGTGGACAGGACTCAACCCCCCTTGCAAAAAGATACTGTTTTCCCTGGTTGAAATTATCAAATGAAGGACACCCAAAGTTGCAAACGGGCAAAAAACATAAGCCCGATGATACCAGCCATAAAACGAAAAGCGGCAACCCTTAGACCCACAGGGTGGTGAACTGTGCAACCTGCCAAGCCTCAAATCGAAGCTTTGCTTGCGTCCCTCTGCGGCCCAAGCTCCATCATCCCCCAAACCAATACCGGGATCCAAGGCCTCAATTGGCAACGGGGGGGGGACATCATCTTGGGCTTAACACGCTAATTTTCATTTTGAACTTTAAACGCCAACCGCAAAGGGGCCCACCATTTTGAGAACCCCCCCCCCCATATCCAATGTGTCAGGTGTCAAATGCCCGCCCATGGTTGCTTGACCCACCTGTGTTTTTTTCCTGTGGGGCTGTTGGCCTTGGGGTTGGTTTCCATTTGAAGGAGGCCCCGGCGCCGCCGAACCCCCCCCCCAAAAAATAGAAGAAGTAGGGGGCCTGGGGGGAAGTCTGTTGAGGGTTGCCTGTTCTGGTTTTTATGTTCATCTCAAATCTATGTTCCCCCTTATTCGTTTTTAAAAGAGGGTTTTTAGGGAGCTTATTTATCGTTTTCGTTAAGGTAATCATTTGGGTAAATTGTCGCCTTGTTCATTGTTGGGCTAGGGGCAAACATTTTTTTCATTTGAAAGAGGTAGCCCTTTTAGTAGTTATCAAGTTCTGGGGTGTTGGTGGGTCGTTTGTTTCTTTGACGTTTATCTCTACAATTATTTATTTTTGTTCTACACTCTTGACAATATTTATATCTTCTTCCACTTTTTACATTTCCAAATTCATCATTTGTTTTATCATAAAGACATCTGTTGCATTTGAAGAATTCACCATAGTCTTCTGTTGCTTTTTCTTCTGTCATTCCATAATTATTCATTATAGTTTGCTTCACAACCATTTCTTAATATATCTTAACAACTACTTTTTATGTGATTTTTATGTGATTGTCTAGTTATGTTTTATAGGTTGAAATTACAGTATAATGAAAGGTTATAAAAGTTTACACTGTTTAATCATATTATAATTAAATATTATGATTAAGCCATGAAATCATTGTTTCTGGTTTCTATAAATTTCAATTGCAACATGTTCGATAGTAATGATTTCGTGTCGTTTCATAGTCTGTTTGGTTTCTTCAACTGCTTGTTCAATATGGTATTGTAATGACGCTCTACTTGAAATCTTATTCTGTTTAGATTATGAATAAGAACGACTGTTGCAAATATTATTATTATACATAATTTTTGAACTAACTACTATTCCAACCTGTATTTCTTCATCATACTTCATCATTCTTAATAATTCTTTTGGTGGTTTCAACGCATATGACAGCGCTTTATCACCTTTTAAGCATTTATTGCGAATCTCAACATAATATCTACTTTCTCCTACTCGTTCAGTGTAAATAGACGGTTTCCATTTCCTTTGTAATTCTCTTAAAGCATCACATTGTTTCAGTCTTCGCCACCCTTCACTACCATTATTGTAAGTAGTGATGATTGAAACTAAGCCTTCAGGTAAGCTAGCGCAATTCTCATCCATAAAATTATTCTCTGACATTTTACCCTTACTCATTTTTCTCTTAATATATAAGGTAATATTTCTTTAAGTAGTTTTGGCTAGGGGGTTGCTGGTCAGCTGGTCTGGGTTTCAGGTTTAATTTAAATGTCTGTGTGAGCCAGACCTTGCTGTGCGAGCCAGACCTTACTGTGTGAGCCAAACCTTGCTGTGTGAGCCTGACTGTGTTGTGTGAGCCTGACTGTGTTGTGTGAGCCAGACCTTGTTACTTGAGCCATTCTCCCCTTAATTGGGGAGTTCGCCCCCCTTAATTGGGGAGTTCGCCCCCCTTAAGTGGGGAGTTCGCCCCCCTTAATTGGGGAGTTCGCCCCCCTTAATTGGGGAGTTCGCCCCCCTTAATTGGGGAGTTCGCCCCCCTTAATTGGGGAGTTTACCCACCGTTTTCAAATCCAATGATATAACATTATAACCGAGCGACTTTGCTACTTTACCAACTGAAGAAGTACCACTAAATAGTTCTAATAAGTGCATATATTATTAGAACTATTTAGATATTAATATTTTCACATACATATCGTTGATGTTTTTCAGTTCTCTCGTGTCTTCTTATATCACATTTCCTGAAAACACCACCACATTCACATTCAATAGGTGCTTTTCGTTTTTCCAATATTGTTTCTTTGTTTTGGTGGTAGTGCTCCCTACTTTTATTACATATATGTTCTTTGTTGTTTTCTGCGTATTCCTTCCTCATATTTTGATAGTGTTCCTTATTGTATTCCTTCCACTCATTAATTGTTCTACCTACCACACATCTATTCACACAATCATTATTTTGAATGTAATAACCTTCTCTTTTCATTAACTGTTCTCTGTTTTCACATGGGTAGTCTTCTAATAATTCAATCTTACAGTTGTCCATTCCATATTCATCAAACAAAAAACGACAGTTTGTTTTATTATTCCATTGTTCTGCCTTGTTATAATTTTGTCTATGTCTTGCCATTCTTTGGCTCAAGCTTTCACAGGTGCTTCCGATGTAGCACTTATTATAACCAACATCTGTTATTTTGTAAATCTTTGCGTTTTTATATTTACTGCTATCCATTAATAACCTTAGTTATCTTTTCTTTAACGCAGTTTATAATGTCCATAAGGCAGTGAATTGAAAGCATCAATGTAAAACCTTTTATTTTCATAATTACTGAGTGATTGCTTGACTTGAGACATTGAAAATAATTGATGGTTGCGACTACGAATAAAATTATATGTTATTTCATGCTTTTTGTTTTGAAATAATGCTTCGTGGTAGTTTTGGTAAGTCAGTTCTTTCTTCACCTTGTGTTTCACTACACCTTTTGATTTCTTTTGTTCTTCGTCTTCACCGTGTATTGTAAAAGCATACGATTTAGGCTTTAACCCTATGAATTGTGTTATTGTTTGACCGTTGCACTCATCCTTGAAATAACCGAGTTTTTTCTTATTTGTTTTGTCATGGCAGGGGTGTTCAGGTGGATAATCGCTAAAGTCCATATATTGGTTTAATTCTTTGAAGTCCTTGTAGATGTCCTCAGTGAATGTTTGAATTACATAACTGTCAGTATCAGTATAAACCAGTTTGATGTTTTCATTGTATTTCTTCTTAAGAACATCATAGTAGAACTGATACATATGTAATTTACTGATGTCAAGGATTGTCATTCCTAAGAAAATCGGTTTGTCCAGTTTCAGCTTCGCTTTAGTTTTTTCAACTCCTACAAGGTTTTCATTAATAATAAATCTATTTTTGAATGTTGGATTATTAACACATTTTTCGTATCTAACTTCATTATCAACTAATTCAAAGTACATATGATTTCGTTTGTCTTCCATAGTTTTTCCATACACAGAATTATTCATTAATTTGAATAAATCTTTCTCAAAATCGCTTTTGGCTTCTTTCCTTTTACCAGTGTTAAAATCAATCCACGGTTTCAACCATGCCCTCTGTTGAAATTTTATTATCCTATGGACTTTGGTCATTTTCATTCCCATTTTCAAATAATACTGTAAAGTCTTGATATGAACCACATATTTTTCTTTATCCTTTAGATTTAATATTAACTTACTTGTTTTCTCATCCTTGGGATTTTTGCCATCATATTATATTTTGTAGACTTGCTTTTGATAATCAGAAAGCATACTAACATTTACATTCATTATTTCAGGCGCTAGTGGATAGTCAGAGTGGAAGTCGTGCAATGTTTCGGGATATTCCAAATCAACTTCCATAATATAACCGAACTCGTCGTGTTCATTCCATTTTTCAACACTGGGCGTTTTCTTTGCCCACTTGATATTTTTTAGCGGTAATTTCTGGGACATTGCTAAACCATACAAGTTATTAGCATCCAAGTAGCTAATATAATTTGATGGCTTGTTCTCATCATATGCGTCCTCCATATACTTATTATTTGCCACCGCTAATTTATGACTTACCTGACACATACCACCTCTCATTCCCTTTTCAACCATCTCAAACATTTCTAGGTCATGCAATTGTTCTATTTCAACACCAGTTTTTAGAAGCATCGCGTCCCATGCGAAATTTGGCAACGTATAATAATGAGCGGGGTCTAAACCATAGTATTCCATACACAAGTCTCTAAAGTTTTCAAATACATCGGTCAGTAGTAAAACATCAGTTCTTAAATACAAGTCGTGATACTGCCCGAGTGTTCTAATCCCGAAGTGCTTCAATACTTTCAGTGCCCTTTCATAATCTTTATCACTTACATGTTCCTCACTTAATTTACTGTAAAACGCTTCTTTCGGTGGTAAAGCCCTTTCCTTAAATCTTTCAAAATCATCAAAGTGGTCATAGGGATAAATACCCTTATCAGTCAATAAATCCAAATCTTCATCGGTTTTAACATACGGGTTTCTAACGCTGTATCTGAAATTGTTCTTCCAATTCTCACGCTTTTTATCATCCTCATATTTACTCAACCTGACCAACTTATCCAACGAAGTCGATAAGAAACTGAAACTGTCCTTGAAACAAAGATTTTTAAAACCAAAGGTTATAAACTTTTCGCTGTTCTGAGCGATACATTCTATTTTAGAATTCTTGTTCAATTCGTGAGCCTTGTTGATGATTAAGTGGGCATCATAGTTTTTAAGGTTATGAAGAAACACAGGGATTTTATAATATCTCATACTAAATCGTAGATTGCAGTCCTCGTGGGAGCATCCTCTATACTGCCCCGTAAAGTGGCAATGGTCCCAACACTTCTTTTCTCCTTCCTCAAATTTGTTTCCACAAATGAAGCAGTTAGTGGCATTATTGAAGTCCTCCCAGTCCTTCTCGGTTTCAATACGGTCTTTGTCCTCATTCATTTTCTCCAAAACTTCCTCTCTGACTTTATTGATTTTCTCAACAAATTTATCCATACAATCCTGACCTCTGTATAAGTAAGGCTCACTACTTCCGGTTATAGCATTGACTACATTAATCATAAAACCACACGGACGATGATTTTGATATGATGTAGTTTTAGCTATTGCCGATTTGCTTTTAACATCAATTGGCACAGTTAAACATTCAAAGTCGGCATAGATTACGAATGGAGCTTTAAGTTTCTTGAAATGGTTTTTGAATACTATTGTTTCACCTTCTTTTGGCATTTCTATTTTTTGACCCTCAACTGCTAGACATCCTTGTTCTTCGTGTTTCTTTAAAAGTTCTTCGGTCTTGAAACCATGTGAGCAGGTTCTACAGTGATACTTCTTCGCCTTCATCTTGTTAGTCTGACTACTCATTAACTTATCATAATTTTTGATATAAGCGTAATGGGATTTAACATCATCAGTCAATTTAATCAAATCGATTTTGGGTTGTGCTTGTGGGTTGTTGCTTCTTTTGTATAATAAAATAGTTTTACTATTCGTATCGGGGTTGATGTAATAAACATTGACCGATATGTGTTTGTTCTGTTCTTCAAATAGTTCAATCTCATCATTACCTACTGGAAAGTCAATATTATCCCATTTGATAAATTTGTCATCTACATATTTCTTATAATGATACATCTCGCAGGGATGTTCTTTTTTGAATAACTCATAAAATCCACATTGAACGGAATATTTAAAACATAAGTCGTCCTCATTTTTAATGTTAATACAAGCCTTTTGTTTGCCACCCAGTCGGGCAATGGAATAAAGGATGAACCACGGGTAGGATTGTACCTATCATAACTGATGACTAACTTTTCAACTTGACCAAGAACCAATCCCGACTGAATGTATTCGGTTATTACAATTTGTGTCTCAATGTCGTGCCCAATGTTGTTTAAGACGGTGTTCAACTCGTCGGGATTATGAATATTGTATCTTCTGCTTCTTAACCGCCTTTGATTAAGTTCGTTGGCGGGATTTTTGAATGATAAATCGGTTTCCACGATTATTTTCATGTTCGGGTTTCTGTTCAGGAATTCGGCCAGTCGTTGCTTCTGGTATTTTAAGTAGGATAAACCTTTCATTCCTTTTAACCTTATATCACTTACCGAGTAGGTGTTGGTGTATCCCTTGAACGCTTGTTGCTCGTCTGTGATTTTGGACTTGAATCGCTTGACATAATCCTGTAAGGGTCTGCCTCTCGTTAGTTTTAGATAATTAGCACCTTTCATTAAAAGGCCATGCTTTCTATATCCTTCACTCCTCGCCACTTCCTTGAGTTTCGTGTTCAATACGTTTGAAACTGGTTTGTTCTTATCATATCTGTAGGTCTTATCACCTATTTTGAGTTTTTGTGATTGCCTCCCTTCTTTTTGTATTAGTTCGCCTTGTTGGCTGTTTAAAATGAAATCTTTAATTTTTCCTTCTGTCATGGAAACCATAATACTATACTCTATATAATATAAGGTATTTTCTCTTTAAGTAGTTTTTCGGGTAGGGGGTCAGTGTTGGAGAAAATGGGTTTCGGGTTGAGAATGAACGCATTAATCTCATTAAGTGTTTTTAATAAGATGAATGATTATTATTTTTTTCATAATGCGCATTGTCGCGAAGCTTGCAAACAAATTTTAGATTTCTTGTGTTTAGATAAATTTGATTTGCTTGATATCGTCCTTCCGCAGTCCTCACAAGTGTAAGACTGTTTTAGGTTATTGTTGTAGTAATTCTGGTGGTAGTTCTTCTGGTCGTCCCTCCACCTAACGGGTTGCTCACTGTCATCGCTCGAAGTCTGTTTCTGTTCGCTTATCATCTGTAAGACTAAGTCGTTTTCTGCTTTCATCAGTTCAACCATCATATCAAATTCGTCATTCGTTATTCTATGCCGACTTTTACCGTTAATAAAAATTCCTGTCATTTTACTATATTAGGGCGTTTTGTCTTTAAGTAGTTTTTATTTTTTCTTCTTGCCTCGGCTACTTTTTGTATTTGTGCTTTCTGGGCTTCTACTCCTGCTTCTTGTTTCCATTTGTTCCCTCGTCCATTCACTACCTCTAGCTATTTCTTGGGGTGAGTTGCTCCTGCTTCTTGTTTCTAATTGTCTTCTGTTCATTTGATTACCTCTTGCTCTTTCTTCTGGTGAGTGGCTTCTGCTTCTTGCTTCTACCTGTCGTCTTGACCAGAATGATGCCCTCGGTTGTTCTTCTTCCTGTTCCCTTGATTGTTCTGATGGTGTGGATGTCTTCTTGTCTCGTTTGAATAGTTCAAATACGCTCTTGTCTTCTCCACCTAAAAATATGTTTCTTAACGATTTTATTTCTCGGCTTTCCTCTTTCTTATCTTTTTCGGTTGATGCTGATGACGATGATGATGTTAAATGAAGACTTTGTAAATCTTCCTGCTTTTCATCTTTTGGTTCATCTTTTGGTTCATCTTTTGGTCCTGAAATTGCATTACTATAAATTTCATCAGCAAAATCTTTTGCTATATATCGTGTTGTTTGTGCGTCTGCCTCGTTGTTTTCATATAACTGTGATGTTGGCGCTACTTCATCAAACATATCAGGGAACAATTCGTGTTGAAGAACTTGTTCATCAGTTTGAACCCTAGCATTCAACCGTAGTCTCCTATCGTATTTTGAAAGGTCAAAATCGTCAAAATCTATATTGTTGATTGACAAGTCAATTACCTGTCTTTCGGGGATGATTTCAATTTTTAATCTGTGCGTCATCGCTTCCTTTAGCATTTCTTCAAAAGTAGGACGTCGGCGTAATCCATAATATTTAACAGTCATATTAAATATTATATATTTTATTAAACTTCCGCGGGTATTTCTTTAACTGAACCATCCATCACGGTTGGGCTATCTTCTTTTTCCTTAGGTCGTGGGTGGAAAACTGTGTAATACACTTTATCATTGTAAAACCTTACTAATTTCAATCTGTGTTCCTTCTTGATAAAATCACCATCGCTATTAATTAAAGCATTATATAACTCAGTGAATTCTTCATGAACACTGTCTTTAATCTTTTTAAATCCTTTCAGTTTGTCCATGACATCTTTCATCTCTTCTGGTCTGCTTGCAAGATAAGCGGGTGTTATTCAGACGCTCTTTTCTTAAACTCGTTGTAGCCATAAGCGTCTTCTGCTTTTGGTTCTACTTCAACAACTGGGTCGTCTTCTCGTTCATCTTCTTCTTCGCCTTCCTCTAATGGTTCTAATTCTGGCATTTCATCAGCGGACACCATTGAATGAACTTCTACACCGGCAGGATATGAACTCTTTGAAACAGCGCTTGCCATTTCTTCGTGTTGTTCTCTCCAATAGTCTCATTTTTTCTGCAAGTTCTTCTTTCTGTTTCTGTGCTTCCGTTAGTCCTTCTTGAATGAAAGACTGGTGTTGTTTCAGTGTGTCAGCAAGTTTCAACTCGTCATTAAGTTTATCTCTTACTCTGTCAGAGTCCGACATTGCTCCTTTCATAACTTCTCCTCTCCGGTCTAGTTCTTGTTTCTTTTGAATGTCTAAGGCTTCCTTATTATCAAACTGACTACCGTATTGGTTTAATCTGTATCTTGTCGCTTTTCTGTCTATCACATTTTCAATTGATGGACGGTTCTCATCTCCTACCAACGTTTCTTTCAATAATTCATCATAAGAAGGTCTCAAATGTAGTTGTGATTTCAATGACCCTACTCTGACCGGTCCTACTGTATTCAATCTACTAATTGATTTAATCATAGTATATTAATTATTTAGAAAAATAAATTAATCAGAGATATTCTTAATCATTTCTTCTAAATGCTTCTTTCTTACAGTTAGTTGTTCCTTTGTTTGTATTCCATCTGGTGTCCGTGTGTTGTCTAATATGTTTCTTATTCTGTCTAACTCTTTTCTATAACTTTCGGTTCTGTTGCTTTCAACTAAATCGTTTCTATACTTTATTAATGCTCCTTGTGATTGTTTCGCTTCCAGTGTGTCCTTCAACTGTTTAAAGTAATTCATACGCGAGGCAACTCCCCATAAATCTGAAACGTCATAATGACGTTCTACTTGTGGCGCCCTTTTAAATTCTACATTTCTATGACTTCTCATAAGCATGATTAATATATATTATAATTAGATTATTATTTAAAACATTGATGAAGATAATTTGTTTATTTTTTCTTGTTTATCTTGTTTTTTCTTCTGTTTAAGTTCTTCATAATGTTGGTTTAATAGTTCTGTTGCCGTGGGTTTCTTAATAGTTTCTTTAATCACTTCTTGTTTAATCTCATTCTTAATCTCTGAAATAACTTCAGGTTGTATCTTTCTAATATTCTTTTGTGGATTGACTGGTAATAACTCAGTAGGTGCTCCCTTACAATTTTTGGGATGTGAGTGTCTCAAACTTTTCAATGTCATCTTTTTAGAGCATTGTTCACATTCTACTAATTCAACTTCTTTTTTAGTTCTTGGTAATGCTTTTGCTTTCGCTTTTGGTTCAGGAATAACTTCTTCTGACGTTGGTTCTTCATTAACTGTTTCATTTTGTTCAACGACTTCATTATTAACAGGTGCTTCTTCTGTTTTAGTTTCATTATTAACATCTACTACCTCAATACTTGACATATAATATATATAGATTTTCCATATGGAAAATCTATATATTATTTAAATAATATCGCTTTTTACGAAAAGTAGACTCAGACTAACATTTACACCGTTTAAATTAATTTCATTTCCTAATGAATTAGACAACCAAAAGTCTAACTGTTTAAAGCTTCTATTTGATACATCCAAGTAGTCGAGAGGGTTCATTTCATTATCAAAGACAATTCCCGCGTGTGGTGCTGAGACTGGCACTTTCTTAACAACTGTGCTATCGCCTGTCCTTAAATTTACTTGATTATAATTAGACAATTGAGAAGAATGAATATAAATATTTCTAATGGGTTGAAGATTAACGAAACCAGAAACATAAGGATTATTATATTGATAAACTACCATTTGATAATTTCCTAAAACTTCATTAACAGACTGTAAGTTATTAACATTAAAACTTCCATTCCATATATAATCTGCATATGTTAGTTTCATTTGTTCATCAGTTAATACAGCGAACTTTCTATCAGCATAGTTTGAATAAATTGTTATTTTATTAGTTTTTACACTGTAAGAAATTTCATAAGTATTTGAGAAATTAGCATTATCAACAATACCATTTATTTTTGCCTTTAATTCTGTCGCTAGTTCTGTGCCAGTATATACTCCTTCGTCCAATTGTAACGCTAAATAATGGACATTAGTATTATCTTCATCTGGAACTAACGGAGAAGAATAAAAGTATAGTATATTATTTAATCCTGACTGTATTGAATACCACGAGTTAGGTAATGTTATTTCGTGAATGTAGCAATGTACTCCGTTGTCTGTTTGTAATGTTTCCGGCAATTCAACTTTGAAATTTGATGATGTACCACTAATTCTATGAGCGCTGTCAATATAGACCTTCTTGTAAGTCAACATAATATGTTTGATTAGAAAATAAATTTTCTAATCAAAAAATATTATGTTGCTTAGGACTACGTCGTAAGTCAACTTTTCTATATGAAAAGTTGCTTAGAGCAAAGCTGTAAGTCAGCATTATTAATTAATTGAGAAATTAATTTATATCTTTATTTATATGATTAATAATAAAAAGTTAATTTATGAAATGAAGCATGGGACAATTAAACATTATCAACCTTATAAGAAAACAGCTAAAATAACTGATGTTATGAAACAAACTGACAAAATATTAAATAGTTATTATCCTAATTCAAATTTAACTGATGCACAAGGATTGAGTAGAGCATATGGCAATGGTCAGGGTTTTTATATTGATGGTGATAAAATGTATATAAGCGGAACATTTGGAAAAGGAACTTTTGGAGGTGCTATTAATGACATTCTGGCAGATGTAGGACTTCCCTTTAAAATGACAAAATATTCACAACGATATAAAGACACATCAACAGCATTGGATGAAAACAATGAAGTTAAACATCTTATAACACATAGTCTCGGTTCAAGTGTAGGGGCACAGATAACAAAAGATTACCCTGAAAGAGAATTAACTTTAACCACTTATGGAGCGCCGTTTATATCACGAAGGTCTAAAATTACCGATGATTACATTAATTTTAGAAGTATCTTAGACCCTGTCAGTATTGCTGACCGTGGCGCTATAACTGTTTATACTGGTTCATTAAATCCATTTACTAACCACGATTACATAACTGGATATGGAGACCAAGGCAAAGATGTTTCAAGAAGCATTGAACCGGTCAGGGAGATAATATAGTTAAATAAGTACTTAAATATATAGCTATATAATATTATATATGTATAATCAGTTAAAAGAAAACTTGACAGAAAGTGAAACAAACTTTAAACCATTAACACTTGTAGAAAGATTAAGGGATTTAAATAGAGATAATAAACGAACACATGTAAAATGTCTGTGTGGATGTTTCATTATTAGGAGTGTCAGAGTTAGACCTGACTATATTGATTATAACTGGATTACTTCAATTTATAATATGATTGTACCAAAATATATAAATGGTTATGTCCTCATCAATGACAACACTAACAATTGTAATCACACTCAATCAGACCTTGATGAAATAGTAAAAAGAAAAAACGCAAAACTATTTTCATATTATTGTTATGATACAACATAAGAAATATGACAATGAAACAACGGATGATATGATTAAGAATGAAAATAAAAAGTATAAGAAAAGTTCATATGATGAAATTAGAGAGATTGTTTTAGAGAGAGAAAAAGGGAATACTCCAGTTGAAGATAAGATTAAGAAAAAGAACATGAAAATATTTAAAAATAATAATAATTCTAATCAAAAGGATTACACTAAATTATTCAATTTGTAAATCATAATTCTTAATTATGATTTAGAAATTAATGAAATTACAATTTCATCAATTTGTAAAAAATGTATTTTTTAGAAATTAATGAAATTACAATTTCATCAATTTCTAAATCATAATTCTTAATTATGATTTGGAAATTATTGAAATTACAATTTCATCAATTTGTAAAACATATATAAAATATGTTTTAGAAATTAATAAATGTATAAATTTATCAATTTAGTTTAGTTTAAATTATTTCTAAATTAAATTATATATAGCAATGGAAACTTTTAGTGCCGAAGATATTCTAATTGACAACCTCTCATTCAAATTAAATAAAGGTGCAAGTTATATCAACGACCGTCGTTCAGTCTCGTTTTTCCCTTCTGGAAGTAATATCTACACCCCTTCATCTGGTCAACGTGTGTTGAAAATAGCTTTAAATGCTGAAGATAATACTTGGCTTGACCCGCAGAGTGTAATGGTTTATTTCACTGTTGAAAACACTGACTCGTCAGACAATAAACGCTTACGTCCTCTGTCTCCTGCTTATTCCTTTTTTAGAAGAGCAAGACTAATTGCTGGTAATCAACTTGTTGAAGACATTGATTATTACAACCGAAATCATCACATGATGAGTTGCATGATGTCAAAAGGAGCAAGAGACAATGAAGACGCCCAGAGTTTTGGTTATAGATATGATGATGATTTAAACACACGTCGTGCAGTTCCTGCATCGGGTCATATTGGTCCTGCATATGACGCTTACACAATTCCAGGCTTTAACAGAAAAATGGTTGTAGGATTTAAACCGATGCTTGGTTTATTCAATCAATTTAAGTATATCCCGTTAAAAGCGTGTCCTCTTGTTTTAGAACTTGAATTAGTTTCAAATTTTACTGATTGTGTTGTTTCAGCGGGCGGGTCGAGGTTTCCAGAAAGTGGCAACGCAGACTCAAGCCTTCATACAAATGAGCAGTTCTCAATTAGTAATGCATTCCTTCAAACTGATTTGGTAAGCTTGGACAACGACCTTCATAATAAATATGTTGCACACCTACTTGATGGGAAAGAATTACCTATTACTTATAATACTTACATTTGTCAATCTAATCAAGTTCCCGATGGTTCGTCGTCAATTAACACTACTGTTGTTCGTTCAGTGTCTAAACTCGCTACCGCGTTCATCTCTTTCAGTAAAAGCGGAGTAGGTGATATTCACGTTATGAAAGAATACAACAACTTCTATCATCCTATGTATTATTTGAACTACCAAGAAAGCGGATACTACAATCACGACCTTGATTTAGAATTTCAACTTCAATTAGGGTCAAAACTATATCCTGAGTATCCATGCCGTTCATTAACACAAGCATTCTATTATTTACGAAAAGCATTAAATTTACCATTGTTCCATCAACACCATTTATCGATTGAATATTCTGCTTATCGTGTTGATAAGTTTATCTTTGCTATGGATTTCGAAAAGGTTCCCGATAGTTCATATACTGGAATTAACACAAAAGCAGGGCAACAGCTTTTAATTCGTGTGAAACCTGTTGGAAATATGGTATCAGCAAATATGCCAGACACGATATATATAACATTAGTATCAGAACAAATATTATCCATTCGCGATGCAGGTTGCCAGATACTTGATTAACTCATTCATTTTTACTTGAAAACATATATAAACAAATATCATCTTATAATATATTATAAGATAATATGCCAGTTAAACCCATAGATTACTCAAAAACTCATTTTTATAAGATTGTTTGTAAAGATTTGAATATCAAAGATTGTTATGTAGGACATACAACCGATTTTACCAAAAGAAAGTCAAACCACAAACGAGCATATACAAATGAAAATGATAGACACTACAATATTTACTTATACCAGTTTATTCGTGAAAATGGAGGACTTGATAATTTTGATATGGTTTTGATACAAACAGTGAAATGTGAAAATGGAATGGAGGCAAGAGCAAAAGAAAGAGAATACATTGTAGAACTAAACGCTACATTAAATAAAGTGCAAAGACCCATAGTATCACAGCGAGAGGAGCAAGAGAGAAAAAAACAATGGAAGGAAAACAATAAAGGATATGTTAAACAAAGAGACCATCAATATTATGAAAACAACAAAGAAAGATACGCTGAAAACTCTAAACAATATAGAGAAAAACATAAGGAAGAACTGAAAGCAAAGAAAAAACAATACTATGAAGACAACAAACCTGAACTATTAGAAAAGCAACGGGAGAAATACCAAGAACAAAAAGATGTAGTCAATAAACGAAGTAAGAAATGGAGAGACGAGCATAAACCAGAACAACAAGAATATTTCAAACAATATAGAGAAAAAAACAAAGACAAAATGAAAGAATGGAAAGAGACTAAAATCGAATGTCAATGCGGGTCTGTTTATAGACAAGACCATAAAGCACAACACGAAAAGACTAAAAAACATCAAGAATACATTAACGATAATAATTAATATAATTAATTTCTACAATTAATTATATCGATTATGCCTTCAATAAATTTAACAAACTTTGAGAATGTTGTAGCGCACACAATTAGCGAAATCAATTCTACAAGTGGGATAACAAACATTAGAAACATATATGCTAATCAATCAGATATAATTGATTTACTCAACAATAAAGCAGACCAAGTAGATACTTACACAAAAGCACAGATTGACGCTAATTTTTATGATATAAATCAATCATACAATAAGACGGAAGTTAATGTATTATCAAATAATATTAGTTCAAATACATTTTTAATAGGTAATCTAACAATAACTTCAAATACAAATTTTAATAATATTTCATCAAATACAAATTTAATAAATAATTTAAATTCTACTATAACATCTAATTTTAATAATATTTCTTCAAATACTAATTTAATTAATTCAAATATTAATAATATTTCATCTAATACACATTTAATAAATAATTTGAATTCTACTATAACAACTAATTTTAATAATATTTCTTCTAATACACATTTAATAAATAATTTAAATTCTACTATGACAACTAATTTTAATAATATTTCTTCAAATACTAATTTAATAACAGGATTAAATAGTACAGTCAGTTCACATATTTCAGCCATATCAGATTTACAGAATGGAGGTTCACTTAATGAAGCAGATTATTATAATAAAATAACGACTAATAATTTATTATCAAATAAGTTAAATACATCAATATTAAATAATACATTAATACATAATATAACAACTAATTCAACTTTCAAAATAGCAGAATTTTGAAATTATAATTATTATCATGAATTATACAATAATTATATTGATACTTATGTTTATGGAAGTTTAACAGGAGCGACAATGTTTTTAAATCAAAGAGGTTTTGGAGATGTAGAAATTAATAATTCTTCAACTTTTCAAAATGATAAAATAATATTAAATCATAATACTACAATATTAAGTAATTTACAAGTATCAGGTTTATTTTCGTGTTCATCTATTTTAGATATAGCAGGTTCTGATGCTCGTTATGTTTTACAATCAGATGGATTAAGTGGATTAATAACGGGAAATACAAATACAATTAATTCAATAATTACAAATGATAGCGCACAAGATACAGTAATAAGTCAAAAATTAGACAAAGTTAATACAACATTACAGACAGTGAATTCGCCATTAATTATTAGTTTAACAGATAATACTAATCCTATATTAAGAATTCAAGATGCTGTAAGTAATCAACGTTTAGAATTTAAAAGAGGTTGTCAGTTGGACTCTTATCAAGGACTAACAGGTGCTACGCCTTATCGATTATTACTTGGGTGGAATACGGGAGATGTCATTATTGGAAGGCCTAATAATGCTTCAAGAATTACAATTAATGGTAATGTTCATACTTCATATAATTTTGCGCAGATGCACGGAACATCATATTTTGAAGGTGCTGTTTATATGAAAGGAAATTTATTTACAAATAATGATTTTTCAACGGATATTAAAACAAAAATAGATAATATCAATACTTCAATAAATGGATTAGAACCATATTTAGAAACATATACACCAGATGCAACAGAAGGTTTTTATATGCATCATCCTAATTTTGTAGCGTGTAGTGTCGGAGATATAACCAATGCTTCTAACCAATATTTTATGGCTGATGGGCTTGTAGGAAAAACAATTTTTTCCAAGCCTATTGATGTGCTAGGTAATATTTATACGAATGCTGATGTTAATTGTGATAATGTTAATATTGATACTGGTGGTAAATTAACAATTGATACAAACTGCGAATTATATAGATATGTTAGTGCTTTTTCATCTTTTGATATGAGGAATAGCGATGCTAATTCTTCAATTAGATTTATTTGTGGAGACCCCGCTGTTCAGTCTAACATAGTCGGGGCAGTTAATATTACCAGTGGATGGACTTTTAACACAAGCACTGTTGATGTTATGGGCAATTTATTTGCTGACGATGTTTATATTAAAACCAATGGAGCATTAAGAAGCAATCATTTATCACCCAACGGTGGAACATTAATAACCGTTGATACTAACTTAGCAGTTCAAAATGCTTATTTAGCAACTAATACCATTCAATCATTTGATTTAACAACGGTTTCATTTTTGAATAATATTTCAATGACTACTGGAACAGACTTAAAGCTTGGTACGAGCGAAATATCAACTTATTACGATGGTACTAATTTAAGCACAATTGATGTAATATTCAGAACGTCAAATACAGCTTTTAGAGTTTCAGATAGTTCAACTACACCTTCAGTTTTATTATCTATTGATAAGACATTTGGAACAACAGTAAATACCGGAAGTTTTACAAATAATGCCTCATCAACATTCAATGAAAATGTAAAAGTTGCAGGAACGAAGAAATTGTTATGTAATTTAATTGAGCCAGCAACAGGGACAAATATAGATTTAACAGCAACAACCGTTACGATTAACGGAACGTTTGTTGATTCATCTGATTCGCGGTTGAAATATGACATAGACAATGTCAAATCTAACTGTATGAATATTATTAAGAAATTTAAGCCAAAGAAGTTTAAGAGACACGATAGAAATGATGGTGGTAAAACTCATATAGGATATATCGCAGATGAAGTATTGAAAGCAATTCCTAAAGAGTTTGAAAATATTGTATGTCAGGACAGAGAATATTTAGGATTAAATTATTTAGTTTTACCCGTGTTGGTTCATAAAGCAGTATTAGAATTAAATGATAAAATAGATAAACTTGAAAAAGAAGTTAAGGAATTGAAAAAAGAAAAATCTAAATAATAATATATAATGGGTATTGGTCAAAGCAAAAACGAAGAAAATAACAGTATGGAAGACATCAAAAATTTAAGAGTAGATGAAAAAACGAGAGCGGATACTTTAATAATAAAATCTATTCAAGAATGTGTAGCGAGAATAGAAAAGTTAGAAAATCAAAAATCGGACAAACTATTATATAAATTACCTGCGTTGAATTTATGCAACGCTTCATTGATTTAAATTAATAATATTAATATGATTCATTAACATTATTAATTAAACAAATATGAATAAAATTTACTAATAAAACTTTGTCTTTCTTAATTGATGACTTTAATGGTTATTTTTCTAACTTGTAATGAAATAAAATTAACCACATTGTCCCTATACACTAAATTAGTTTTATAAAGGTCTTTATTAAGAAAATAATAAATATCAAATAAATTATTTGATGTTAAAGTACGATTACGAAGATGATTAAAAAAAGTAAATGAGGTAGATTTAACAAATATATCATATTCAATTAATAATTTTAATGGTTTATGTTTTTGATGTAATTTATCTAACTCGCTTAAGTTAAAAATATATGATATGCCGTTTTTGATAATATTTTTCATAATGATATTATCAATTTCAAAATACTGTGAATTCTTTAATTTGTAAGACTTATACACTGGTTTAAATTTACTAATATAATTTTTAATAATATTATTATTTTTTATTTTTAATAATCTAACATCACCTAAATTATAAGATAATACAAGGTTTTTAATGTCTAATGGTAAATCATAAAATATCATAATATATTTCAATCTTTATTTTATTTTAAATGCTTTTTCAAATCTAACATAAAACATATTATTAACATCTTTGGAATTCATATTAACATAAAAGAAGGAGTATGGTTTATCATCTACCGCTTTATGATACATATTTAACAGTTGCTCTTTATCAACAATGGCGGAGTTTTCCTCAATGAATGACATTAACTCTGATACATTCTTTAACTTAAAGATATACAACGAACTAGAATTCAACCTAATGATTGGAGCAAGGACACGATATTTTTGAACACTTAAGCAAAAACTAATGGCGTCGTGTCTGCCTCTCGTTGCCAGTCCATGTAATAACTTGCTGTATCTAACAAATTTAGGGTCGTCTGCAAAATCATCAACAATGATTAAAATTGAATGTAGTTTCTTCATCTTCTGTTCTTTCATATAATGAATTATCTTTCTTTGTGTGTTAATTATTTCTTCCAGTTCTTCAGGTTGGTAGGTGTCATAATATAACTTTTCTTTTTCGTCATCAACCTTCATATTATCTTTTTGATATTTCTTGACTTCAACGAAGGTAGGGTCATTATGAACCGACGGGCTAAAAATGAATATACGGGCGAAGCAGTCCCTATAAACATTTAGGATAAGGTTTTGAATTAAAACTGTTTTGCCACCCGTTGATGAAGCAACAACAATTGAGCGAAAAGGTAGTTTTGGTACATGTTCATATTTGGATTGTTTGAAATCGTAATCAGTTATATTTATTGGTTTTATTATTGGAACATCAGACATAATAAAATAATATTAAAGTTATTTAGAAAATATTTTATATTTATTATTTTATATGAATAGAAGTTATTCGGATTATATTGATATAATAGATAAAGTAGAAAATATAGAACAAGTAATAATAACCGATAATAAAATTAAGAAATGTTGTTATTATTCATTAGAATTAATTAAGTTAGGAATACAATATATTAAAAATATAAATATTAATATAGATGGGAAGAAAGAAAAAGAATAAGTCCGAGCCAGTTGTTTCTTCGAGTGATGAAGAAAAAGAAGAAATTGTTAAAGAAACATCAGTTATTGAGTTTGCTTGTCCAATGTGTAAAAAGATGTTAGAAATGAAAAATGAATTAGAAATTCAAAAGAAAGGAAATTGTAAATGTTCGTGTATTCCGACAAGTTTCAAACTAAGTAAAAACGATAAACGAATAAATATCGATAAAACCAAAGACAGTATCAATTTAGAAACAGATGTTCATAATATAACTTTTAAATGGGGTCGGCAAGCATCACCATCCGATAGTGGCGATAAGGAAACTCAGGAAACTGTTAAACAAATGATGAAAAAATAGTATTTAAAGAGTAGATTTAACATAATTGCAACATTTAGTTTTAAAAGTTTAGTTTTATAATTTAGTATATATGGAGGAACATTTAGCGAACATTGACAGTAGTTTAGAGTTGTTGTTTCCAAGATTAGAAAAAGTGTTGGAGCAAAATGAAAACATACTGAACATCTTAAAGAGCATGAATATTAAACCTACATATAATAACAATAACAATTATCAAGCAAAAGAAGTAGATAGAGACAGTAGCGAATACAAAAATAAACGAAACATTTATGTTAAAAAACTGAATGAAAAAATCATAAAAGAACCTAAACAATCAAGTCTGGATTACTATCAAGTCAAGTATAAAGAAGACACCAAGAAATACGTTTAATCATTAACTAACAAAATTTCGTGTCTCAAAAGCGGTTTGTTTATTTCTGCTACTTTGTAAGTTTTATTACCCATAATATCATATTCAATTTTATCGATATTGAATATTTTATTAGACCATTTAGAGTTATACTCCTTTCTGTCGGTGTAATTACCCCTTTTCTTTTGGAACACTTTTACCTTGTCATTCTCCTCTATTTTGGGATACTTTCTTTTGTTTTTTTCTCGTAGTTTAAGATTGACCTTTACATTTATTTCATTGTCGTCCTTGTGTGCATCGGTCGGTGTCATCCTTGTTGATGAGTGAGATGTGCTGTTATACTGTTTCAATGCCGGCGTTAGGGCGTCGGTCCATTTCATGTTGTTAAACCTAACTCTATCGTGAATTTTGTTTTTCATCGTTCTAATAAAACGCTCGGCCACATTTGCGTGGGTCTTCGTAACGATGTGGTTTATTCCCTCACTTTCAAAAAACTTTTGGACATTGTTTTTGTTAGCGAAAGCGCCATCGTCATCGGAATACACCGACATACTATATCCCATTCTTTTGAAACTCTCTCTCAATGCTTTCTCAACACTTTCACCATCTCTATTGAACATAGGCACTACATCCGCTAATTTACTGAAAATATCAATTACAACTAAAGCATACTCTGGTGTGTCTTTATCCTTAACAAGTGGTGTCATGTGCATTATATCTATTTGGTATTCATATCTGGCAAACGGTGCGGTGTAGGAATTGGTGCCTCTATAATTTTTGATTTGTTTATTTGGTTGTTTCTTTAAGAAAGACTTTACATCGTCTAATGTTATTGTTGGGTCTTCTTCCTTTGCCTTCTTGTGAGTTGCTTGAATACTACCATACCCAGTATCCAGATTGTAATAGACATTACTGATAATCTCGTCTTTTGCTAATCTTCTTACCATTATATTATTAATTAGAAAGAAAATACTATAAAGAAATGATAATTAAAGATAATTATGGAGAACCGTTATAAAAATGGTAAGATTTACAAAATAACCGATAATGGTTATAACAAATGTTATATAGGAAGCACTTGTGAATGTTTATGTATGAGAATGGCAAGGCATAGGGACAAATACAAGCAATACTTAAGAACTGGAAAGAAACATACAAATGTTGTTTTGTTGTTTGATGAGTTTGGTATTGAAAATTGTAAGATTGAATTGATAGAGACATTTCCGAGTGATAGTAAATCAATGCTTCAAAGACAAGAAGGCATTCATATCAGAAACAATGATTGTGTTAATAAGAAGATAGAAGGAAGAACCAAGAAAGAATATCGTGAGGACAATAAGCAAAGACTAAGTCAAATAGGAAAAGAATGGTATGAACATAATAAGGAATACTGTGCCGAAAGGGCAAGAACAAAACGAGAATTATTTAATGACGAAGTAAATGAACAAGCGCGGAAAAGTTATTACAAACACCAAGACGAAATAAATGAAAGAAGAAGAGAACACTATCAAGAAAATAAAGAAGAATTAACCAAAAGACAAAGAGAACTTTATGAAACACGTAAAGTTGCCCTTAGTGAAAAGAACAAAGAAAAGATTGAGTGTGAGTGTGGGTCAATTACAAGAAAAGCAGATATGAGCAAACATATTAAAACTAAGAAACATCAGGAATGGTTAAAGCAAAACCAACCAGAACCCGAACCCTCAACATTAAATAAAATTACTTAAAGGAATAGCACCTTATAATATTAGGAGAGTATGAGTATTGAAGAAGAGGATAAAGAAATAATGGATTTTGTGAATAACCACCCTTTGCCTACAACTGGAGATGAGGAATTCTGGGAAGTTGTCATTAACAGGTTTAGAGACAATAGCGGACTAAACTTAATGACGATATACTCCTTTGTTAGGTTTGACATCATTAATGAAATGTATGAAAACCTAACAGACGAAGACATTATAAAAGAGTGTGGTAAAAAGTTAAACCGAGATGGAAAGTGTGAAGCAATGATTATTAACCACTATATCTTATCAGGTGCGATACGGAAACTAAACAAAGAAGACAGTCTAGTAGATGGACAGATGCGAATTATTGAATTCTGGTGGGATGGAATAGGTAGATGGAAAGCATGAGTGATTTAGTTGATTCATATTACTTAATTATAATATGATTAAACATTGTAAATCTTTTTAACCTTTCATTATACTATAATTTTAACTTATAACAAACTTTCAATAACAAAACATATATCAAAACAAATGCACCACCAACACCCCAGAACTTGATAACTACTAAAAGGGCTACCTCTTTCAAATGAAAAAAATGTTTGCCCCCAGCCCAACAATGAACAAGGCGACAATTTACCCAAATGATTACCTTAACGAAAACGATAAATAAGCTCCCTAAAAACCCTCTTTTAAAAACGAATAAGGGGGAACATAGATTTGAGATGAACATAAAAACCAGAACAGGCAACCATCAACAGACCACCCCCCAGGCCCCCTACTTTCTCCATTTTTTCCCCCCCCCCCAAAACCCCCAAAACCCCGAAACCCTGATGTTAGGGAGAAAAAAAGGACTCAACAACAAAAATGCGCGTGTCGAAGCATCTATAAAGGCACAAACCAAGAAACCCCCCCAAAAAAAAAAAACTCCACAAAAATGCAATCAACGCCAACTCCTTTTCTTCGGGAAAAAAAAAAAACGCCCCGTCGCAGGCGGCGGTTTTCCTTTTCTTCTTGTCGTAAGAAAAAGGCCAGGGGCGCCTGACCGCCAGCGGCTTCCGGAGGGAAGCGCGGCCGGGAGAAAGGCGCAAAGCGAAGCCCACGGCCTGAGCCCCGGCTTCGGCCGTGGTATCCCGCGAAGCGGGGGCTCAAATTTCAATCCGCACCAAGGGGCCCGAGGAAAGGAATGGAGTTGAACGCCACCCAGAAATCATAGGCCTTCTTGGGCCCTTGGCAGCAATTCCAGGTGAGTCAGCAAAAGTGGGTGAAGAACTCTACCCAAACCTGGGGAAAAGAATCACAAGGGCTGTTTCAGGCTGGGACTGTTCCGGTAGCTTCATCAAGTGTTGATTGTGGCTCAGTTTGTCTTCTTGCAAATCGGCCCGCATTCCTCTCCGCCTTCCACAAGATCATTGAGGTCAGCACACGAGTTGCCATGGTGCCACAGCACGGAAGCTAACTTTCGCACAGAGATCTAACCTTCGGGCTATCATGTTTTTTGTCTATCTTGATCTGTCATTGACTCAAGGCTGATACGCCGATCATATGGCAGCGGCGCAAGGTCAAAGAGCAAGTGGCGCACAACCAAGAATAGAGACTGGCCACACAAAACCAGTACCCTTCGTTTTGGAGTTTGCGATTTGGGGCGTGTTTGGCCTCAGCTTCCCTCCGATTGGTGGTCATTCAAGCTTTGGAGGCTAGGCTTCCTCGGCTTCCCATTTACCCACAAGAACCAGGGTTCAAATCCCTTTAATCCAAACCACCAAAAATTACCTGAACCTATGAGCGGTCAAGCGATGAACCGCTCGAAAACACGTCTTCTTTCTGTGGCTCAAGCACAGCTTCTATGGGCTTCTACAGCGGCCTCAAGAGGAGGACGGATCTTGTAGCAGCTCCTGGAGGTACCTGGGAGCGGCGCTGAAAGGCGCTGGCAATGCATCGCCCTGTGACCGATTTGTGAGCTGTGCAACACGCGCAGTTTCTGGATCAAAATGAGACCACTAGGAATCGGACCGCAGATTTGAGTCCGTTCCATTACCCAGGGCAAGCCATTTTGGGCCTTTTGGGTACCCAATTTTGACCCACACCCACGCTCGGTTTTTCTGGATTGAATCACTTCGGATCACTTGTTCTGATCCTAAGTCGTGTTCTACTGAATTCTGTGGCATCAGCAATCTTCGGCTAGAAGCACATCGGTGTTGAAGAGGATGCTATCAGCAGATGGCGACAAAGAGGAATTTGCAAAGGCGTACAAGGAGCTGCCCAGTCCAATTGCATCGATAGGCACGCCCTCATCCAGGTGCTCATTCATGATCTCCAGCGGATAACTCAGCAGTACCGGCATGAAAACGTTAATGGAAAGAGCAGTAGCCACCCAGGAGTCCTCCATCGTCTCTGTGACATCAAACCAGGTTGCATTCAAAGAGTCAACGGTCGCCTTGAAGGTCTGCTTACATGGCGCACCTCTGTTACTTGCAACCTTTGGCAGCATCACTGCATGCGCAGTGGTGTTGACTCTCCACAGGAAGGTGCTGTTTCGCAATGACGTGGACGTTTCGTTCTCCGCAAAGTCCAGCAAGAGGAAATCCACTGACAAGGGAATCGTCATCTCCACCCCACCTTCCCGCATCTGCACCTGTCATGCTTCCCTATACTATAGTAATATGTCCCCTGAATTGAAGGGTGGTTTTAAACATCACCCATTGGTCGCCAATGTAATATAAATGTTGATGGTGAAAAAAAAAAGCTATCATATTGTTGTGTTATCAAAAAAAAGGGGGACAAAGAAGAAAACAACACACACACACCAAAAAAAACGTGAGTCGGCGTTTGGGGGATGGTTTTGTTGGTGGACTTTTCCGTGCGCCCGGCCTGTGGAGGGCTGGAAGATCGAATCGTGGCTGCCACAGGGCAAGGATCCCAGTAGGGGCATTCCCAGATGTACCTTGGCTGGGGAACAAAATACAAAACCAAAACCAAAACCAGATTTGTTTTATTAAAACAAAAAGAAATTGAACGGACAAACATGTTCAAGCAAGAAGCTAGAGGTAGATCCAAAGGTAGTTGAAGCTAAGTGAAGACTTGAACCCAAATGCTGCTTGTTGCAGGTTAGTGGGAAAATACAAACATGGTTAACAACAAGCTAAAAGACTTATACCCGACCAAGATACTTGGTCGCCAGCCAGGGGCAATAGAAGGCCCAGCCCAGAGTGTTGGTATCCAGACCAAACCTGCCAGATTTGGGGGTCCGAATGGATATGGGGGTTGATCACAAGGTCCGAGAGAAAGAAAAAAAAAAGGAGAAAAAAAAGGAGTGGGATTGACCATTGGTTGGGAAACCGCAAAAACAAAATGAGATATGTCCCACATGGGAAAAGTTTCCCATGGTCATTTGAGACCCCTCAAGGGGGGGGATCCGAAAAGGGGTCTACCCTTTTGAAAACCCGATACAGAACCAGAGAACTCCTGACTATCTGCGAGCCAACCAGAGTTGAGCCCAGAAACGTGCTGTCCGCCGGAATATCCTTGGGGAACACAGTGACCTGCAGCAGCTGAGTGTCATGCATGATCTGCAAGACATCGTTGGCCACGCTGCCGCTGAGCGTTATGGAGAACATGGAGGTGTTGTACACCTGGCTCGTTTCTGGAACTCGTCTGGTTGCTCGAACAAAACTGGGCTGCCCTCAGATCACCCGCTAAAAGTTAAACCACCACTAAACACCAAAAGGCTAAAGGCTAAAAGGCTAAAGGGATGGCTGGGAGCCACCAAGAAAAGTCATTTGTTGTTTGCTGGGAAGCGTCTGTGTCATTCTCCCAAAGGTTCAAAGCGCACATTGTGTCGGTTGGTTTGTACGAAGAGTAACCACGGGGTTCCCCAGACTAATGACTCCGGAGAAGAAAAATGATAAGCTCGGGTGATATCCCCAACAGCATGCGGTGCTCTTTTGTAGTGCTCGCACCACTTCGCACCCAGTGGAACCCTGGTGGAACCCTGGTAAAACCCTGGTGGAACTCTGGTGGAACCCTGGTGGAACCCTGGTGGAACCCTCGTGGAACCCTCGTGGAACCTTACCTCAGGGCCGCCCCGGAGCCTATCTGGGCTGAGACCCCAAAGCTTTCAGCTGTTGGGGGAAAAACTACAATCTGACCTTGCTGTATTTTGTGTTTTTCGTTTTGTTGTGTTTTGCTCTTTGTCTTCGCTTTGTTTCTTTTTTGGTTTGGGCGGGGGTGGGGCGGTGATATCACCCAGGCTTCCAGGCCCCCACCTGCGCCGGCGGCGCCAGCTCCACGGAGCTGTTGGGCGCAGAGGCCACGGACTGGCCACGGCACGCGTCCACCGCCTGCACCTCCCGCGAGCGAGATGCGTTTGGGTTGGGTAGCCGGAGGGTCTCACCAATCCACGTGGAACCGGACATTTTCGTGGTTCCTGGTCCGATTTTCAATTTGAAGGAAACTTTTGTCCCGAACGTCAGAACCCCATGCGGAAAGGGTGGGGGGTGAAATCTTAAAATGGACCCGGTTTCGGAACTTATCCCCAGACACCAGGCGTTTGGGCCTTCGAAAAGACATGTTCCTCTTTGGGGTGGTCGTTCAATGCAAGAAGGGAAACTAGCCCCTCTTCGGTCCGCGTGCTTCGGTGTTTTTTTACACCAAGAAGTTTTAGACCCCCAACAAAAAAACTCACCCATGTCCCACCGTCGGACAAACGGACATGTCACTCCCTGCCTGCAGGGCAGCGGATTTCATGTGCGGTAAATGTGTGAGTCCCAGAAGGTCAAAGGCAAGGTGCAAACAGGATGGCCTCGAATGGAGGCACCAAGGCCCAAAACTCACCGCGTTGGGGCGGGGGGGTGGGGTGGCCCCCCTACATTTTACCTTTTTTGGGACGCCTGTTGGGTGACCTTTAGGCAGGCAAGATAGGATGGCCCTGATAAATGGAATAAAACTAATATGAACCAGGGCTAGCTATGTCTAACCAAACTAACCTAAAAAGGACACCTCTGCCTGTTCGGTGAAGAACAAAAAATGGCACAAGCCCCCTGCGGGTTTGTTGGTCATAAATCACTGGGAACTGTGGCATCTAAGATGTCCTGACCACCTTTAACAGTTGATGGGAAGCAATTGTTTTCCAAGAGCTAAACACAACTTGTTGATAGCAAGCCGCCATGTGCACAAGGATAAGAGGTTCACCTGCCGACTGAAGAGTGACTACAAGTTCGACCGCTTTTCAGAGTACCCTCCATTTTCCAAACCGGTGAGGAGTTCGGTCGCGAACCTACTGCCATGAACCCAGAGGGTGGATAGCCACTTGGGACTGGCTTGCCAGTGTTCAGCTTCACCTTCCCGACTTGGCCTCAAAGGAAGGCCGGACATTTCAGGCAGGGAGCTGCAAGTCCCCGACATTTCGAGGGTCCAAACCCTGGAACTTTCCGGAGCTTCGAGGAGAAAGAGCGGGACTTCCGCATGACCCATTCTCCCTCATGCGTCTTGGCATGCTTCCAAAGCGGGACCGGGAGAGCGGGGTGTGTTGCCGATGGAGGTGGCTATTCGGTCATCCCAGAGGGTTCAGAAAGTAAGCCTTGTGGAAAATACAGGCCAAAAGCACCCCTCATTGGAGTATATCCGGTATATCTCAAACATAAGGCCAAAGAAACCCAAAACAAACAAAAAAGCCGGCTTTCCCCTGTGGTTGCCCGTTGAAACACAAAAAAGTGCGGCCCAAAACCAAAACGCACCCGGTTTCGCCGCTCCTGTTCCCGAACTGCAGCGGAAACTTCCGCGGGATCGTGGCCAGGTTCTCCGCCAGCTTGCCTCAGCCCAAAAAAAGAAGCGGCGCCGGGAAATCTTTCTGTTTCAGAACCCCCTCGGTTTCGACATACACCCTTTGGATTTAGAGGAAACAGAAAAGCCACCAGAGTGTCTCTTTTCTTCGCTCAAGTGGCTGTCGGTCAAAACCGTTTTGGGATCCCATTTTGAGGTAGGTGAATCCACCACCCATTTTAGAACCTATTTTAGTCGAGATTGGGATGTTCACTGGGGGGCACAATTAGGATTTTGACCCATGGCCATCTGTCTCTCCCACGGGGGTTGACTTTCGAGGACCTCATCGAAGTGGGAAAAAAACGCCAGGCTGCTCTCCACCACATTCTTCAGGGCCTCTTCGATGCTTGACTGGGCGAAGAAGACGATGATGTCCACGATGAATCCTGGAGATTTGGGTTCAGTTGGTTCCCGTGGGTTTCAGAAACAGATTCTACTAATTGGACTTGTGTGGGCACGATGTGTGTGTGTGTGTGTGTCTGTGTGGAGACATGACCAATATTGTATTTCCACACGAGTGTCGGTCACAACGGAAAAACACAAAAACTGGTATGCCTTTGGTATCCCTCTCAAGCCTGAAAAGGGTGGCCCTCAAAAAATCATGCGCGTCAGAGTTCCCCCAGAAACTCGCCGAAAATGGGCCCAACCGGAAATATAGAGAGCCCTGCCCTAGAACTTGGCACAAGGTTATCTGCAAAATGTGTTTCAACCACCAGCACCTGTTTTTGGTCTTCAAGGGAAACCAAACAGGGGTGCTTCATCCTGGTCATTAAAGGACTCCCCAGTGTTTCCCCTTTGCACATCTAAAAACACCCACCAAAAAGAACCTCACTCGAGCAGCGCCCACAACCTACTCATGGCGAGAATGTGAACTGTTGGTTCTACAAGAATGGCTACAAAGGTTTATAGAGGCCTTGTTGCAATCTTGCCAAATCAGTGAGTAAACTAGAACTACCCACTAAACCTACCAACATGAATAAAAGCCGGTGAATCGGCATTGCTACAAGCCCCATGAAACTACGAAACCAGGCAGTAGAACCACCTACAAGAATGGCCAAGGGCTTTAGGTGCTCAATTGGTTTTCAACAACCAAACCCGACTTGGCCTCCCTAAGAGACACAAAGGGAGGTTGTTTGAACCATAGTGGTTGTATCATGATTGCACAAAGGCTTCATTCGATGCTCTCTGTTCTGGTTGGCGGCTTGTTTGGAACTTAGGGCTCATCCATGAGAACCAACCAACCAACCAACCAACTAACCGACCAACCAACCAACTATCTCACAAACTAACTAACCAACGAACCAACGAACCAACCAACCAACCAACCAACCAACCATCTCACAAACTACCTACCTAACCAACGCACTAACCAACCAACCACCTAACTAACCAACCAACCAACCAACCAACCAACCAACCAACCAACCAACCAACTAACTAACTAACCAACTAACTGACAAACTGACAAACTAACTAACCACCTAACTAACTAACCAACCAACCAACTAACGGACTAACGGACAAACTAACTAACAAACTAACCAACTAACTAACTAACTAACTAACCAACTAACCAACTAACCAACTAACCAACTAACCAACTAACCATAACCAACTAACCAACTAACCAACTAACCAACTAACCAACTAACCAACTAACCAACTACCTAACTAACTAACTAATTAACTAACTAACTAACTAAAAAGCAAAAACTAACTAAGTAACTAACTAATTAACTAACTAACTAACTAAAAAAAAACTAACTAAGTTAAAAAAAAAAAAAAAAAAAAAAAACTAACTAACGAACTAAGTAACTAACTAACTAACTAACTAACTAAAAAGCAAAAACTAACTAACTAACTAACTAACTGACTAACTAACTAACTAACTAACTAACTAACTAACTAACTAGCTAGCAGCTAGCTAGCTAGTTAGCTAACTAAAAAACAAAAACTAACTATCTATCAGACTAATTAACTAGCTAACTAAAAAGCAAAAACTAACTAACTAACTAACTAACTAACTAATTAACTAACTAACTAACTAACTAACTAACTAACAAAAAACTAACGAACTAACTAGCTACCTACCTAACTAACTAACTAACTAAAAAAAAAAAAAAAACGAACTAACTAACCCACTAACTACCTACCTACCTACCTACCTACCTACCTACCTACCTAACTAACTAACTAACTAACTAACTAACTAACTAACTAACAAAATCTAACGAACTAACTAACAAACTGACAAACTAACTAACCACCTAACTAACTAACTAACTACCCAAAAAAAAACTAACGAACGAAATAATTAACTACTTATCTAATAAATTAACCAATTAACTACCAAGAAAACAAAAACTAACGAACTAACTAACTAACTACCTACCTAACTAACTAACTAACTAACTCACTCACTCACTCACTCACTCACTAACTAAACACACAAAAAACTAACTAACTACCAACCTAACTAACTAACTAGCTAGCTAACTAACTAGTGACCTGCTCATGGCGCGCTCCTGGCACATCGCCCTGCAGCGCGCCGATCACGGCGCAGGGCACTGCGCTCAGGAAGTCCACGGAGGTGCAGCTGAGGTGAATCGCGGGCACCACGTTGAGGCTTTGAGCCACCAGCTGAACGACTTTCACCTCAGCGGTTTGGTGTTTTTGTAAGTCGGAAGACCTGTCAAATACCGTGGCACAGATCTCCAGGGGGAAAAAAAGGACTCTTTGTTCACCTCAGCTGAGTCATAATCAAAACCTGGTACTAAAATGGTTGACCCAGAACCATGTCAGGATTAAGAAGGCTGAGGTTTGGTTCAAAGACCGAGACGCACAGATTTTCAGGGGAACAAAAGTACACTTTCACCTCAGAAGTGTTTTTTGGGTTCAAGTCGGAATACGTTTCTCAAATACCGTGGCACAGATTTTCTGGGGGAAAAAAGGACTCTCTGTTGTTGGGGGGGTGGGGAGATGGCTTTTGAAAACAAACTGGAGATAAGGGAACCAGTGGATCTCAAGATGAAACAAGGCACCTGTGGTCTCTGTTGACTTTGAAGGGCAACCTGTTGACGGGAAACCCAAACATGGAATGTTTAATTCTTGTGGCCTGCCCAAAAAAAATGGGGAAAGGCTTGCTTTCACTGGAAATGCCCGGGCGAAAAAAAGAATGTGTAAAAGGATGGAGGCCACTCGGCCGCCGCGTCACAGCCAAACGGCCATCTGAAACCGCAGTGCTGAGACTCACACGAAAATGACCTCCTCCGGTGAGGTTGAGATGGCCCTTTGACTGGGGGGCAGTCACGTCCAAAAGACCCGAAGCATGTAAGTTGTGAATGTCCACGTCGACTTGCAGACCTGCTTCAGTCCAAACTGGGTCGAAAAATACCAGATCTGGCCTGTTGAGGGCCATAACGTGATCAATCTCCATATTAATCCCAAGACCCAGACTGACGGCCTGTTTGGGAATCAACGGAGACTGGGTGAGCTTGTCCTTCACAAAGTCTGTGCTCTCATTCAATGCAAAGGTCAGAGCAGCGTAGGTCGCCTGCACTTCCGCGTTTGGACCGCTTGGAGGAGCGAGTCCGCCCTCCCTCTGCAACTTGTGGCTTCCATGAATCCGTTGCTGAAACAAGCCAAGGCTGTCGCAGTCATCGGATCCGCAAGGATCGCCTCTGCAGAGAAGACAAAGACCAAGAGCCAAATATTTGGCCATGGGCAATAGGGCGAAGGGCGCCACCCAAAAGCTATGAGTCGAGGACTTTCATGCTATAACTCCAACGGCTGCAGGAAAACCCATGGTTCGGACTGAAGTTCAGTCTCCGTGCCCCTTAGCAAGGCGCTTCAAACAAGTGGATCATAACGCAAAGATCTAGCATGTTCACGTGGCCTGAATCCAATTGAAGTGTGGGTTTATTTGGTGGTCCACGTGGCTATGGGGCAAGACACTGGAGTTGTGAAAGCGAACTCTTCACAAGGCCTGCCGAACTGACACCAGAAATCGCGAGTCGAATCTGAAGGGAGCGTCAACTATGCGAGGTTTGTCAATCAAGAAGTACACTCGTGTGCACTGTCATCGAGCATGCACTGCAACACACAACTGTGAGGGGATGTTTGATCACATGCCACGCAGTGCAGGTTGACCGTGCCAATGTTAACTTGAAAGGGATATCTGCGATGCCAATCACATCTGCCTGCCGGTCGTCTCCATGAGAAGACCAAATATGATTGCTCGCAATCGAACTGGAAAGCTTCCAGCCATTCCTCGTCCTTCGGAAGGTGGGCAGCCTGGTTCAGAATGGAACCAAAAGGAAAGCTGCCATTTCGGGCTTCCCTACTTCGACACCTTGGCCCCTGGCTTCGGCAAGCCGGCGCTCCGCTCTCTGGCTTCGGATTCGATTCTTGGCGCAGCTCGCCGAACCTCAACTCACAGCTCCTCGCGCAACTTCTTCTGGAGCGCCTCCAGGACCGGCACCTTTCGCAGCGCCTGGATCTCTTTGGCACTCGAAAGGCGCCTCAAGTCGTTCTGTCGTCCGAGTTCCGCCTGGATCTCCGAAAGCGACTTCTTCTTCCAAATGTCCAGGTAGGCGCGTTGCTTCTTGCTGCACCCCTCCGAGGTGCTGATGTTGCACGGCTCCGTGCTGGAGTCGATACTGTAGACTTCCAGGTAGCGCTTGAAAAGAGATGTTGCATTGCCTTCGAGCAAACCCCCAAACTTTGAATCCCAATATGTTCTTCCATCTTTTTAAGGGCAAAGATGTATGCCAAATTGATTGACCCAGTTGCTGTAGAGCCACATCTCATAACCCATGTACTCTGAAACCACATGGCGTATAGCGTCGGACAAAAGCCGAGCCCCTTGGTCCACATGGTAGCCCTCAGCATCGCGGCATTCTTCCAGCGCCCCGTGCCTCCGTCCCTGCCTCCAATCCTGATATTTCCCGCACCGGAAGGGGTTTCGCAGCATGAACTGGCGCACGGATGGGGCATGCTTGTATCCAGCGCCTGGCATTTCTGGCAAATAGCTCGGAATCTCTGATACTGACGGGGAACTCCCACCCCCATGACTATCTTACCACTTTAACTTGGCCCACTGTACACTGAAAATCGAATTGCATCTGTTCAATGGGGGGTTCTCCAAATAGTGGACCCCTTATTGCTTGGCCTACTTTGAGAAATCTACATGCTTCAAAAAGTTGCCTGCACTGAATTGTCTGAGTCTGTTCCACAGTTTCACCCAATACGGGTCTGTCTTTTGTTGTCACCTAACAATTGCCAGTTGTCCTTTCAAAACCACCAAAAAAAAATGGGGGGGGGGGGGGGGAGGGGAGGGGCCCCTGAAAAAAGGACAGACCGGAAAAATAGCGCGGATGGACAAAATCCTGCACCACCTAAAAAACCCTGGAAAAAAGGACAGACCAGAAAATTACGTTTGGTGTACGGTTTATGGTCCATTGTTTTACAATGTGTGGACCAAAAAATATGCGCGGCGTAGCTCCAGACCTATCAAAAATATGTGACACATTTCAGCCAAGGACTTTTCTGCCCGCCGCTTACCCTCACAAAGAAAGACAGGCCGGAAAAATTGCCAATCTTTCGTGGGTGTGTGGTCCCAATTCCGGAAGACCCACCAAAACGGCAGAGCTCGCGGAGCGGATGAGCATTCCGGAGGATTGATCCCCTAGAGATCACCGAGCTGGAGTTCTTTCTAGCAGCCCCCATTTGATTTTTTATATCAAGGCCTAGAAGAAAACTAGAACCACAACTCAAAGGACGGACCTGGCGCGGCGGCTTTTCGTCCCCGGAACGTTCCGGACCTGCCAGGAAGTGGTCCAGCAAGGCCGCGGAGTCCAGCGTCCGCTCGGTGAGCAGCGGCAGCACGGAGCGCTCCTCGGGGCGCTGGTCTCGGGCGCTGGGGCCCCGGAGACATGGGCGGCCGGCGGAATTCGTTTTTTTTCGGGGGGGGGGGGGCACTGCCTGTGGCGTGTGAATTATGGCTGGGTGTGGATTCTGGTTTTTTTTGTTGGGAGATGAAAAGGAAAAACCCACCATTTGTGGCTGGGTATGTGCCGTAGGGATATGAATGTTGACCCCGGATGAAGCAGAAGCCCTGGTTGATGAATAGGGGGTGTCACCTTTTATTGGGGATTCATGACTTTTGGAGGGAACCCTAATAATGGGACGGATTTATTAATCCTGGGTCAACATTAAAGGGAAATGAAAAGGCAAACCACCATTCTGGCATGAGTATATGTCAAAATAGGGATATGAATAGACCCCAAAAATGGCTTTGGTGTTCCCTTTGGTTCTGCTTTAAACCAAAAGGAGGTTCCCTCCAAAACAGACAAGCCCTCCATTAGGAACTAGGGTTCAAATTCCCAAACCGCCAATTGAGGATTACCTGCTAGTTGCCAATCAGCCAGAGGCCTGCTGGAAAAAAGAGTCTGTCCTGGCTTCCTGACATAGACAAATGTTCAATACTTCACAAGTCGATGGTTGCCTTTTTCCCTTGAGCCGCCCTTCTTGATGTTCATCTTGGCTTATGCAGGAATCCCATGCACAGGCCTGGTTGAGAGATCAAGGTTCCCTTTCAAAACCAGCTGTTTTGACGGGTCTCTACACCTACCAGGTTATTTTTAGGTGTATCATTGAAGGGACCCTTGACTACCCGTTTTCCGGGATCTCCTAATCTAATCTTATGTAGACTACACAAGAAATAATAACTTGCTGTGCCCCGACGTGAGCCAAGTTTTGGGGGGTTGTTAATTTGGCCCTAAGTGTTTCGCATACTCTACATGTAGAAAACAACGAAAAGAAAAAGAAGAAAAACAACGTTTGGAGGTGACCCCAGAAACAAGGCGAAAACAAAAAACGGGTTGGAGGCGACCCCAGAACAGACGGTCGGCTTGATTTCTTAGGGTCAATTCGAGGATCCAGCAGCTGGCTCATGGATGCCAGTCTTGCGGAGTCCAAGGCATGCACCGAAGCACAGGGCGACGCCCAGGCAGCACCTGGGGTCGAACACGCCAACGACCCAAAAGTCTAGGGGCTTCTTTTAAGAAAACCTCCGGAAACCCAGGGAAAACGGCCAGTTTTTGGAAAGAACGATGCTTGGGGAATCAAACCCTAGAAAAAGAACTGGGTCACAATCAACACCTGGCATGAAAATGGTCTGCCGTACCCAAATCCATGTAAGGAAACCACATCGGGCCTGGAATTGTTTTTGTCGGGTCATTCCAATTCTCACTCCCTGAGAATCCCCAAAACCGGCTCTCATTCCCCACATTCCCTACCAATGGCACCAGCCAAAAAAAAAAGAAAACGCCGGGTCACCTAGCACCTGGTTGGGCACGATGCGGCACTGGGCGACCTCCTGCTGCCGCATGAACTGGGCGAACATGTCCTTCGATCCCAGGCGAAAGTCCAAAGCCACTTCTGTGGAACTGTCACAGCCTTAGGGTGGCAAAAACGATGCTCTTTGCAGCCTCCTACTCAAAACGAACCAAGCAAAAAAAGAAGACATGCCAATAACAACAAAGGGAAACTTTCCTCTTTGGGGATGCCCTTAAACGAAGAACCCACCAAACTGTCAAAACCACCCTGCGGCTCCTGGAAGGAATTGGACCAGCGAGCCCGTGGGGTGCCCGTCCCGTTCAAATCTTAAACGTTTCGGCCGCGACCCACCCATCCCCATACCAAGTCCTCCAGCCGGTCCTTGTCCATCCGCCCCCCCTGCAACGTCTTCGGGTCCATGGACAGAGCGGCCCCCCGCTCGTGCCGCAACCCCGCGGTGAGCTGCAGGAACACGGAGACCAACCGCGCCGACGGCTCCCGCAACACCGCCACGAAGAGAGGCGCCCGCAGAAATGGCCCCAGCACGCCTCGCGAAGAAAGACGCAGCCGGGAGCGGTCCACTGGATTCGTTTGAGGCTCCGGAGGTTCAAAAACCCGGGGGTGGAGAGCGAAACCCAGCGAAGGAAACCCCACAGATCCCGTCTTTGGGGCCGTACAATTTCGACTGTGCCGATCCAAGCTCCAAATTTACCCTACATGCCACCTGGCTGAACCCAACGAATGAGAGGATACCTTTGTACCTGTTCCGGTACAAAGAAAACGAAGCCATGAGTGAGAAAAATGAAGGCTCCCAAATCTGTGACTCGCCAAAGTGGAATAGATATCCCTAATACCCATCCCTACTACTTGGTCATTGTCAAATAAAGTTGGATTGAGAAACGCCGCCTGATAAATTCCGCAATCTGCCTGTTAAATTCAGAAAAATTGTGACTTTAACCCCGAGACGCGGTTGTTCAAAAACGACCCCAGCAGCATTACCCCCCAAGTACCAGGGATATGCCACCAATCCCAACTGTTGGCGGTTTCTGGATTTGGCCAAAACTGCCCTCCACTGTACCCCAAAGGGCTTTAAATACAAAAAACAAACAAAACTGGGCTGTCCTCAGATGTCCTGAAAGTTTGACTTGTGGGTTTAGTGGAAACTGCCACAAAAAATATATATTAAAAAGAAAAAACATACAAAACTATAGAAATGGATGGCTGGGAACCGAAGAACAAGTGGGGGCAACCTGAGGGCCTCCGTGCAACGAATTGAGCTTCGCAAGGCCCAAATCGCACAAATGCCCATGGAAGATGGTGAAGCCGCGGCCGGACGGCGCCTCTGAGGGATTCAATGTCTCAAACTGGACCGAAAGGAAATCAAACATTTTTAGTTGTATATTGAGAAAAAATAAAAAGATGGAAAAAAGAATAAGAAAAAAAACAGATGGTTGAACCGCTTGGGTGGTGGTTGCTGTTTGGGGTTAAATTACATCACCTTTGGTATTCCCCTAAGTGGACCCAGCTGGTTGTGTCCAGACACATTGAGCTCCCAGTCCTCTGCCAAATGCTTGGCTTTCTTGTTCATTTCCAGAATGGCGCTGGGCAAAACCATCTGCTTGCCCTGCCGCATGTCCGTGAAGAACGGGATCTTGTGTGCTCGCGCATACTTGGCCAAAGCCGCCCCGTAGGACGTGCCTCCAGCTTTGAACACATGCATGAAAACCAGCGCCGACAGATTCATCGGCTTGATCACCCGGATCTGCGTTTTACCGGGAGTGTCTTTTCCGGCGACAAACAAAATGCCCGCGAGCAGCAACAGATTCATTACCGCAGCGCTAGTTCACGTCGGTTTGGAGTCCAGATTTGCAATGCCCATTGCTGCCAAGTGCCCCAGAAGGCTGCCAGCTGAGCCACATCCCTCTCAGGGCAATACACGACCTAAGTTATGAGTTTACGTCATTTAGGTCGTGATTCATATCCACCAACCACTTTCGGTCCCTATTAAAACTCATAGCCTGGGACACTTGCGATGCTGCTGTTGCGCAATGTAAAAATGTTCATGCCTTGATCGGACTCGCATGCAAGTGCGGGGGCACCCGCTCTGCTTCTCTTCCTGGCGTGAAAGCGGCTTCTGGAGGGTACCATTTGCAGGTTAGCTTGAAGAAAAATCAAAAGGAAGACCGAAATCCATTTTGATGGGGTCCCCATAGACTCTCATGAGCTCGAGTCAGGTAGGGCCCACTCACCGGATCCGTTCAAGCGACTTCCAACAAAAGTCCAACTTGGTTGCGGAAGGAGCAAGAAATCTCCTTTTGTACTGGAAAAGCCATTTGTTCCCAGAGGCCTTTGGGGTCGCCGAAGACCCGGCTGTTCCGCCCCAAAGGCCATGTCAACGCATTCGTGCAGCTCGGGGGGTCGGGCTGGAGACAAACCCAGGCATTGCCAAGCGCCCGAAGGGGCTGTTTGAATGTCCAGATCCAACCAGCGACAAGGCAGAGGGGCGAACCGAGTCCTGAGTTTTCTTGGGGGATCCCCTTCGGGGGAAAACAAATGGCCATTTTCTGGTGGATTTTTTGGGATTTTGCTGGGGCGGGGGTCAGAAAAGAGCCGAAATCTGGCTGGGGGGGGGATCTCTTGGGGGCATGATAAGGCGAGGCAAGGCTCCTTCTTATTGAGCTGTTGCAATTCCTTGAAGCTGTTGATGCGCTGCCGCCTCGGGCAAATCATGCACACCCGGCAAATCAAGAGGTGAGCGCACGAAACCCATGGACCCTTGGTTGCTGCTACAGGGTTTAGCTAGATTTCCCCGCTTTGGTTGTTTTCAATCAACATCACCTAGGGCCGTTTGCAGTGAGTTGTCTCTTGGCGGGATGTGCTGTTTCTCCCGCATGGTTGTAAAGCTTTATATCGGCCATTGCTACCCATCTACTCAAACGGCCGCGTGTTTCAGGCGCTGCTCGAGAAACATGGATTCCACTACCGTCCAAACCAAAGCTACCAATTAGGACACAGGGGTTCGTGGAAGATGCAACCACTTGCAGCGCCATGGTTTGATTGGAACTTTCAAAGCGGATTTCGGCTTTCCTTTTGGTTTCACTTAAAACCAACCTACCAAAGGGACCTCATTTTCCACACGCCCATATCCAAACGCTTCCTTTTGGGTCCCCCAGCTTCGATTTTATTTGTCGAAAAGCTCCATCCAGGGCTCAGGCTTTGCAGCAGCCTCCACCATGCGAGTGTCCAGCAGCGTCGCAGGGTCGATCTGCGGGGGGTCTCCGGGACTCGAGCTGTGCACTTTGAGGAGACCTTCTCTGGGTCGTCTTCCAAAACAAGCCAAGAAGAGCCCGACGACTCTGAGGGTTTTACACTTTGAGTTAGGCTCAGATGCTATTGTTGGGTGTCAACTACTTCATTGCTGGGGAAAAGACTGCATGTCCTTACCCAGTCATACGAGAATGTTTACCAAGGGCCTCGACCACCAACATTGCATGGGCCAGAGCAAAGATGATGGATTTCATCCACTGGAAAGTTATGCCAATTCACAAAGTACAGCACGCAAAGGAAACCTTGGCGAAAAACGGCAGGTATGGCGTTCAATTAAGCAACACAATGGACATGTGTCCAAGTAGGGGGCCCCAATGTGTTTTCCTGTGGTGTTCCCCTAAAAACATAAAAATAAAATAAAATCCGCCGACGCCAGTCGAGCGTGTAGATGGCAGTCCGCAACTTGGTCTTCCTTCGGATCTCTTATCAAAGCCGAAGGCTTTTTGGGCATGGTGTGCTGGGTCCAAAACCCTGTAATTGTCCAGTGTTTTTGGGGCTTGCCTGCTAAAAACCGCAGGATCTGCATCCCCAGCATCATCAGGGTTACCTTGCTGCTATGAATTTGTCTCTTTTTTTTTCAAGATACTACTGGTGTTTTGCTGTTTCAAGCGATGTTGGAATTGTTAGGGGTCTGGGTGGGGCCAAGTGCAGTAATAATACGTTGAGGAACTGCTTGAATTTGCAAAAATGAGTGTTTTTTCCCCACATCTATGTGTGGGGTTCTTACTTTTACCGCTCGTCGTCCGTGCGCCGCGTCTCCTTCTCCTTCTCCTCCTCCTCCCGCCCTCCCTCCTCATCACTGTCTCACTCACTCACTCACTCACTCGCTCACACTCACTCACTCTCACTCACTCACTCACACTCACTCACACTCACTCACTCACGCTCACTCACACTCACTCACTCACACTCACTCACTCACACTCGCTCACACTCACTCACTCACACTCAGTCACTCACACTCACTCACACTCACTCACTCACACTCACTCGCGCTCACTCACTCACTCACACTCACTCACACTCACTCACTCACACTCACTCACACTCACTCACACTCACTCACACTCACACTCACTCACACTCACTCACTCACTCACTCACGCTCACTCACACTCACTCACTCACACTCACTCTCATTCACTCACTCTCATCACTCACTCACTCACTCACTCGCTCACTCACTCACTCACACTCGCTGACTCACTCACACTCAGCTTTCACTCACACCGTGTAAAGGGACTGGATGTTGTCGCGCAAGAGACAGGATGTTGTCGCGCGCGCGGCGGGGGGCGTGCGAAATCGTGGCAGGCGCAGCACTGTGGCGATGCCATTGCCGAAGTCGTGGCAGGCGCAGCATTCTGTGCATCTGGGTGTGTGTTTGTGTGGCAGGGGCAGCATTTGGCAGCTGTCTAAAAGGACAGGATGTTGTCGCGCGCGCGGCGGGGGGCGTGCGAAATCGTGGCAGGCGCAGCGTTCGGCAGCTGTCTAACGGGACAGGATGTTGTCGCGCGCGCGGCGGGGGGCGTGCGAAATCGTGGCAGGCGCAGCACTTTGGCGATGCCATTGCCGAAGTCGTGGCAGGCGCAGCATTCTGTGCATCTGGGTGGTGTGTTTGTGTGGCAGGGGCAGCATTTGGCAGCTGTCTAAAAGGACAGGATGTTGTCGCGCGCGCGGCGGGGGGCGTGCGAAATCGTGGCAGGCGCAGCATTCGGCAGCTGTCTAACGGGACAGGATGTTGTCGTGCGCGCGGCGGGGGGCGTGCGAAATCGTGGCAGGCGCAGCACTTTGGCGATGCCATTGCCGAAGTCGTGGCAGGCGCAGCATTCTGTGCATCTGGGGGTGTGTTTGTGTGGCAGGGGCAGCATTTGGCAGCTGTCTAAAAGGACAGGATGTTGTCGCGCGCGCGGCAGGGGGCGTGCGAAATCGTGGCAGGCGCAGCATTCGGCAGCTGTCTAAAGGGACAGGATGTTGTCGCGCGCGCGGCGGGGGGCGTGCGAAATCGTGGCAGGCGCAGCACTTTGGCGATGCCGTTGCCGAAGTCGTGGCAGGCGCAGCATTCTGTGCATCTGGGTGTGTGTTTGTGTGGCAGGGGTAGCATTCGGCAGCTGTCTAGAGGGACAGGATGTTGTCGCGCGCGCGCGCGCGGGGGGTGTGCGAAATCGTGGCAGGCGCAGCACTTTGGCGATGCCGTTGCCGAAGTCGTGGCAGGCGCAGCATTCTGTGCATCTGGGTGTGTGTTTGTGTGGCAGGGGTCGCATTCGGCAGCTGTCTAGAGGGACAGGATGTTGCGCGCGCGCGGGGGGCGTGCGAAATCGTGGCAGGCGCAGCACTTTAACGATGCCGTTGCCGAAGTCGTGGCAGGCGCAGCATTCTGTGCATCTGGGTGTGTGTTTGTGTGGCAGGGGTAGCATTCGGCAGCTGTCTAGAGGGACAGGATGTTGTCGCGCGCGCGGCGGGGGCGTGCGAAATCGTGGCAGGCGCAGCACTTTGGCGATGCCGTTGCCGAAGTCGTGGCAGGCGCTGCATTCTGTGCATCTGGGTGTGGAGATGCCATTGCCGAAGTCGTGGCAGGCGCAGCATTCTGTGCATCTGGGTGTGTGTTTGTGTGGCAGGGGCAGCATTTTGTCACTCATTCGCTCGCATTCATACTCACACTCACTCACACTTCTCGGATGTCTAAAGGGTCGTCTACAAGGCTTGTGTAAGTGCAGAGCTGTGAGTACATGAGGCAGGGTGACAGAGCTGTGCTATTTCTCTTTGGGAAAGTGTCCAGATCTTCTCCGATGCTGAGCTGCAAGATGACCTCCTGAGATGCACGTGCGGCGCAGCCAATAATCTAACAAGATGGACTAAGTTCGAGAATGTCTCGAACTTGCTTTGTTTTGTTGATTAGCGGCTCGGTAGGTTAGCAACGCCTGCGATGAAAAAAGCGCGCTAGACCTGCTCTGTAATCGCATCCATACAAGGAGCGCACGGTACATGTGTGTGGACATTTGAACTCACATCCTTGGGAAAAACATAGCATGTGGGGTTATCCGGTCCTTTAATTTTTGCAATTCCCCACGTGTACGGAGCAGTTACTGCGAAACATCCCCTGCATTATCGTGTTTTTGGAAGTCTATTTTTAGGGTGTTTGAAGTATCTGCTTTTGGAAAATATCAACAAATCCTGGTTTTTTGGACTCTTTTGTGGCCAGCCGGCTGCATTCCCAGCATTCCCTACATCTCTGGCATTCTCTGTGATACGTCAATTTTGCGTGTCTGAAAGTCTTGAAATGTTGGATGCGATTGGGTCTGCTCCTGTGGTTGCATCCCTTGCATTTCCAGCATCCCCAGCATCTGGGACATGTTTCCTGACTGAAAAATAGGAAAGTGCCAAGAAGGCCTTGTTGTGGCACTTTCAGACTTCCACGAAAACGAAAAAAAGTCTTAAAATCCCTTGCACCCCACTGGCGTCGGCGGATCGCGTAGCGATTTCAAAAATAAAACACGCAAAACAAAAAGGGCAAACCAAAGCACCACTTCCCTCGAAAAGCCACCCTGAGCTCGGCACCACCACTTTGGGCTCAGGCTCAGCTTCGGCCGCGGCCTCCCCACCTCAGAGTTCAATGGCTCCCTTCCAACCAGCTCGGTTGAATAAAACTTGACGGATTCATCCACCCGCCGTCCTAACAGAAAACCTCCCAAAGTGATGAACCCCGACCAAAATCAAGCAGGCTGCTTTGAATCAAGCCATGCGTTAATCCAAAGCTCCCACTGCGTCGAAGCTTCTGCTTTACAAGGGCCACGGGCCCCAAAGTATCCTTGAAGGGCACCGAACCTCTGCGCGCAAAGAAATGAGGGTGCCTCAGGAGAACTGCGGGTTCCCCTCAAGCTTGTAGACATCTGCCCTGAGACGCCCCTACTCCTACAGGTTCAAGAGAAACCGCTGACTTTCAGCCCAAAAGACTGTCAATAATATGATTTCCCAAACCAGGACTCAGGGTCAAAACTCGGGTGAATCATTCAAGCCCCCTTTTGCCCCATCAGGATGGTTCTCAGAACCCTTCGCTCAAAACCCATTTCGCAGGTTGCGAACCTGAGAACCCCGACTCGTTGCGCCGCCTTGCGGCTCAGCCGGTTCTGCACGCCTCGTGGGACGCTGGCCGTTTTGTAGGAACATCATTCTAAGGGAAAGATCCATCCCCCGTCTCTTGCGGGGAGCCAGCTTCCCTCTAGTTGGCGCTTTTGGAGGTTCGGAATTCCGGGAAGTGTCCTACGCACCAGGGGTTCAGATCAGTTGCCGCGACCAAAACCTGACCTCTGGTGCGACGAGAATGGTTTACATGGCCTTACTAACCCAAGCCACTGTTGTCCCTAACTGCTTGTTTTGTGTCATCAACCAAAGGGTCTCCCTATGTTTTCTAAATTTCAAATCACCCCAGGAACCTCACTAGAAAAACCACTGCAACCCAAATATGTGAAAAACCAACCCCTTTAGAGGGAAACCTAAGTGCCTGTCCTGCGCAAAAAAAGGATCTGCATGTCTGGTTTCAGGCGTGGGCTTGCGGCGTCCACGGTCCTGCGAGAGCGAGTAAGAAAAAATGCAAATGGACCATCCACATCTCGTTCTTTGGTTCTGCACCTTTGATCCACTTTTGGGTTTTTGTTTCTGCCCTTTTTGGTTGGTTGCCTAACAGGTGGGTCTTTTGTCTTTTGTGCTTCGCTTCTTAGTTCCGCCCCTTTTGTTGCCGGTTGGTTAAACGGGAAAACGGGGGTGCCCCATGTTGACACGTTGCCAGATTCCCAAAGCTGAAGTTTGCGGCTGCAAGTGAGTGTAGTCCGTCATTTTCGGTTTTGAAGGCTGAGCACTTGCACGAGCAGTTTCAGCAGCACATGCGGCGAGTTCATGTGACCTTTCGTACTTGTGGGTGTGTTTTGCGCGTGTCCAAGACGCGCCGCGTCCATTTGAGCAGGTAGTTGTCTGCACACGGTGCACAAGAAAAGTTCTTCCTTCACGCAACCCTTTCAGGGACTTCCCAACCAAACACACATCCACACTCACGCAGACACAAACACAAACACAAACAGCGACACACAAACACACACACACACACACAAACAAACAAACAAACAAACAAACAAACAAACACACTCACACACACACACACACACAAACAAACAAACACGCAAACACACAAACACACACACAAACACCCACCCACCCACCCACCCACCCACCCACCCGCACACACACACACACACACCAACCAACCAACCAACCCAACCCAACCCAACCCAACCCAACCCACCCCACCCCACCCCAACCCAACCCAACCCACCCCACCCCACCCCACCCCAACCCACCCCAACCCACCCCACCCCAACCCAACCCACCCCACCCCACCCCAACCCAACCCACCCCACCCCACCTTCCCAAACACGCTCCAAACACTCTCCCTTTGGCAAGACAGACATAGACAACCATGGCTTCGGCTTCTTGAGACTCCTAAAATGATCACCTGCCACCTTTGGCAGTGGGGCGCTTTCCTCACCGGTCCTGCTTCTTGTCTTTGTCTTCAGGCTCCTGATGCGAATACCGCATGAGAGTCACTGACAATACTTATTGCTGCTACTCTTGAAGGACGAAAAGGGGCACGACTCATTTTCCCCGACCGAAAAAAAACACATCCCTTACGACCAGACACAACACTTGCACCTTTCATGCTCTCAAAATCTGACCATGCCTGTCAAAATATGTGATTCCCATGGCCAGAATGGTACCTGTTAAGAAAGTCCACCCTCCCAAGTTCACAGCCAGCATCTTGAACCAATGGGCCATGGTTCGCTCAGGATGATTTTTCTACATGGAGCTGGCCAAATTCCTGGTACTTAGCAGGTGGGTGAATGGTATTTAGCAGGTCGGTGAATTTCCTGTCGACTTTCTTGCAGGATTCTCAGATCATGACTACAGGCTCGAGTGCATCAGTCAGTTCGAAAACTTGCCGGAAAACTCAAAATCATCCACATGTTGCGCAAAATGAGGAACACAAACAGGCACGAACTCTGCAGCCAGCTCAATTCAAACATACTTCAGCATGAGGATTGTTGGTCAAGGCGGAGTAGGGGAGCCATTCGCTTTCATTCAACAGCGGAGATGCAAAAGCCAGTGAAAGGCTGAGGGTTACAGTCTTGTTGTTTTCCTCCAAAGACTTTTTGCCACGCCGGTCAAAACTACTGCAGCCGGCCTCGTGCATGGGACACTGCTCACTACGCTTCAGAAGCCTGCAGCTAGGGGTGTTGGGGCGTGAACGACCCTGTTCAATGCTTTCTGTGGCTCATGCCCGTCTCTCCCAAAACATAGATATGCACCCAGGACAAAGTGGGTAGGTAACCAAGGGATTCACATTTTGTAAACCTGGGGTATGTACTTCTGCTCTTGAAAATAATGTACATTTACTTCCTCCCACAAGCCCTTGATATGGAGTCCCTTCAAAAGGCAACTAATCCCCCCCCCCGCAGCTTGGAAGAAAGTCTTTCCAGTCATCTTGGATGCTTTCTGTTCGGATCTTGATGCCAATGCGCCTGTGTCTGCCTGTCAGCATATGTGTATGTACATTATGGACTTACCTACTTATCCCCCAGCCGCGGCCCACCTTCTATACTTGACAAGTACTAGAGTGATCGATGCGTTCACTGTCATTCTTTGAGCCCTTTCGAAGGTGCCATATCATGTGCAAGAGCGCTTCAACCATCTGTTGCTATATCAAATCTTGCGACTTTTTGGCAAAACCATCAACCTAGTGAGGAAAATCCCCGAGTGCGCTTCAAAGCTCGAGCATTTGCGGTCTCAAATGCAAAGGTTTAACGTTTAATACCCTCAGGGGCTAAAACTCGAGCTTCCACAAATGTGCACGTGTCTGCATCTTTCGGAGCCCTAGACCTCTAAAACTCCTGTAAGTTTCATTCTGACAAGCCCCACAACCTTCCAAAAGCGCTCTCAACTTTACAGTATCGGAAACCACCTCACAAGTGGAAGATGGACGTAAAATGTCCACCCCAACGTCCCTAAGGTGTCCCTTATTGAGAAGGGACCGCTGTCCAGTTGATCTGAGTGCAAGGCTTGCAGCACTGAAAGCCCCATCGCTTCTCCTCCAGCGAGTACCTGCGCACGCAGGACGAGCGTTGGCACCAAAATGTTGCAGCGGGGGCACACGTTCACCAACCACTTTTGCATAGTCACAGGAGCATCCGACAACCACTATCCCCACAAAAAAAAGAAGACCCAAACTGCAAAACCGAGAAAGGCGCATCCAAAGCCAGGACGATGACATGGGAATGACAAGAAAAAAAGACTTGTGTCGGTGTCCGTCTATCAATACAAACGGAAAGCTGTTCAGAAGGGCATCAGAAGACATGCCCAAGACGCCCTGCGTGCAAGTCACTCCCCAACTGAGGCAGAGTCAATCCTGGCATTAAAGTGGTCCATCCAAAACAATGCAAACCAAATCCAAAGGGCAGATATTCGCACCAAATTTCTATGGTTTGGCCCATCCCTGAATATCCTTCATCTAGGTGTTGCTTGCTCTGGGGCACCATGAGCCCCACACGGTGGCATGGTCGTTTTCGAGCACGTCCTCAGGATACCTCGCACTCTCGGTTTGGCTGAAGATGCAAAACACTCGCAATGCAACTCGTCACAAAGACCTGGCAGACAACCTCGTGTGCAAAAAATGTTTACGGAGTTGGACCTGTCCCAAAGCCTTCTACCCCGGTTTTAAGAACTCACCTGTCGTTGACTTTCTAGAAGCTACACACATGCGAATCTTCATGTCAGTTGTCTGCAACCCCTATTGACAGCTACTGATCCGCTAGCCGTGGCGCTACCATGAAACCCCAAAAAAGAATCTAACACATCCGCCACCGCAAACCGCGGCGCCGCCTGGACTTTGCAAAGTTTCGGACATCTCCTGCGCAAAAAAAAAAGTGAGCATGCTTCCCGACATGAAAATCATCGGGTCCTAAGCCCGGCTTTTTGCAACTGTTGCAACTTGGACCACTCCCAGCCCCCTGCAGCTCCCTGGTTGTTTTCAAACTTGGATACAGCGCCTTAGGGCCTTGGCTCCCTACAGGCCAAGTATATGGGTGTGCACTTGCGTAACCCAGGGTGTTGCGCGGTTTTTTCAGGGAAGGGTGCAGCAAAAAAACACCCGAAGCATTCCCGGAAGTAACTTTCTCACCACCCTGGGACATGTTTTTGTTCAGTGTTCCCTGTTTGTCGTAAAGGAATTTCTAAAAGACAGAGACGAAGACAGAGACACTGAGACTGAGACTGAGACAGACAGACTGACCACACACACACACCAGAAAATGCAAAAGAGAAACAGACAGACAGACAGACAGACAGACAGACAGACAGACAGACAGACAGACAGACAGACAGACAGACAGACAGACAGACAGACAGACAGACAGACAGACAGCCAGGCAGGCAGGCAGGCAGGCAGGCAGGCAGGCAGACAGGCAAACAGACAGACAGACAGACAGACAGACAAACAGACAAACAAACAAACAAACAAACAAAGAAGCCATCAAATAAGCAAGCAGGCAGGCAGGCAGGCAAGCAAGCAAACAAACAAACAAACAAACAAACAAACAAACACACAGACACGAAGAGACACAGCGGGCAAGCAGAGCATGGAAGCAACCCAATGGCTGTACAACATTCATCTTCTCTACGAATGCGGTATGGCTGTGGTTCAAACACTTCCCGTCTCATGTCCTTGCTTCACACGCGCTTCAGCTCGTTCGCCCTCCTGGACTCGTCATCTCTCTCTCTCTCTCAGCTCACCCGTCGTTCTAGCCACAGCCTGCCTCATCGCTGCCGCCTTCTTTGGCCTGTCAGATGAGCCGCGGTCAACGAAGGGTCCATTTTCGGATCGCTGATTGTTTAACTTTTGGTGAGATAAATGGCTGTGGGTCAAAACCAATGGTATCCCATTTTGGGGTAGGTGCACCACCCGTTTTGGTCTATTTTAGTTGGGATTGAATCGGATGTTCACTGGGGGTACGATTTGGGTTTTGACCCGTGGCCAAATGGAAATCCAACCACTAAAGAAACTGAACAGCTAAGGAACCGGACGGCTGGGAACCGCCGAGCTTTCTTGAAACATGCGACACTCGCGATCTGCCTTCTCTGCTGCCGCTTGCCTAGGATGTACGAGCGGGACGAGGCGCTCCTTTGGTGCTTGACTGTAAGGCCCCCCTCCCAAACAAAGGCAAACACCACCCCGGCTGATCCCAAAGAGAAACCCTCTCCAAAACAGGAAAAACCAGGGAAAAGGGAGGTGCCATTGCTCCCAAAGTAAAGATGTTTCAAACCGGGTCCTAAAAAACCTTGCAAACTCCTCAAGATGCAACCACTTCGGTCAATATTCAACCATAAGAAAAGGACTAAAAAGGAAAGTCACTTTAGAGGGCAAGGATTCAAAAAGACTTTCCTAGCATCATCATTTTGGAGCTGCCCTCAGGTCCCCTTCTAAAAGTTGGCTAGCCACCAAGAATTTTCAGTGGGAGATAATTATGAGCTTCCAAACGTTGACCCAGTCGTCCCACTTTGCGGGACGGCTTTCAGGCAGCCGGGGCCGCGGCTTGAGCTTGGCTCTCCGCTTCTGTTGCTCTGCGATGGCTTGCCTCGGCCAACACGTCGTCCCAAAGCTGCAACGAGCTCATCCCGAAAGCAAGCGGGAGAAGTGGGTGCTTGTGTGTGTGGGGTGTTTTTTTTGCTGGGTACTTCTTGGGGTTGGTTTAAATGTGGGCCAAAAGGACAAACTGGATTCGAGGGGTACCCTACTCCACATCGAGTATGGCTGGCTGGCTCCCAGGGAATGACCCCAAAGTGAGAAATCTCTTGTGGTTTCTTGGCGATAGCCTTGATTCCATACGCTTGATCAATATTCTCATATCGGATACCGTCCAGGCTGGTGTGGTGCCGTTTAAAGAAACTTTTGATCAACCCCCAAGTCACAATCAAAGCCTGCTCTGGTTGCTCTATCCCCCCACAAAAGGCACCTGCCAGTTCTGTACCTGGAGAGATCCGCGTCCTCTGTTTCAGGCACCCCAGGGACTGGGCATATGGCATTCTCGTGGGAGGGAGGGTAGCCTTCATGTGGTTCCTTTTTGGGAAACGCCTTTGGTTGGTGTTCAAGGAAACCATTTTGGGGGGGTCCTCTAATTTGGACACAAATCCAACTCATGTCAACCCCAGGATAATTAGTCCGAACGATTAAAATTCCACAAACGTGCAGGACACACGACCGGGGGTTGTCAATGCGGGGTTCTCATTTCCCCAAATCGTTTTTGATTGCACCAAGTAGGTTTGGTCTCCTCCAAATGGGGAACCCAGAAGTGAGTGGTGTTCCGTTTTCCCGTTAAACCAACCCCAAGAAGGCACAGAGCCTCAAAAACAGGCACGCATGTCAAATGGCTTAAAAGACTTCAACAGCAAAGGCAGGAGAAATACCTGAATTGTCCAACCGCCGTTTGCCAAACAGGCAGGTTTTGCAGCAGTCCTTTGGTCGAAGAAACGCTTTTTCACTACAAAAGTATTGCTTCAAATTTCTAGGGTTTGATTTCCCATTCTTTTCAAGCATCGTTCTTTCCAAAAACCGGCCGTTTTCCCTGGGGTTCCGGAGGTTTTCTAGAAAGAAGGATCCCTGGAAAGAATGGGGAAGGTACCTCTAGAAAACTTAGCGGGAAACATGGTCGGGAATTGTCGCCATTTGGTCACGGATTGTCACCGTTTGGTCGGGGAAACTCGCCGTTTCTCCGTCCTCGATTTGTCCCGAAGCGTCCAAACGTGAGAAGTTTGTGGAGACCCACAAAGGTGTCGTTTGTCTGAAAAAGCAGCTTTTCACCGAAAAGGCGTGACAAATACACACTTTGGAAGATCCAGGTGTTGGGGTTTTTTGGCTTTCTCAATCAGAGCCCTCCCCCTCAAAGCAAAAAGTCTTCCTTCTGGTTCTAAACGTTTCAGACCACCAGGAGAAATATGGCTCTCGGAACAAAGAACCCCCCCAAGAAGAAAAAAAATGGCCAGGTCTTCCTTCTGTATTCCTCAAAAAAACCATTCACCAAACGACGGACCCAAAAAAAACCTCACAACAAAGTGTCTTTTTCAAAAAAAAAAGAGAAAATGGTTATGTTTGTTTTTTATTTACAAAAAATATAAAACATCACACGACGGACCCAAACAAAAGGCGGCCCCGCAGAAAGACGGCCCGAGCCGTGAGCCCGGGACTTCAGCTCGGACTTCTCGTTGGAGTTCAAGTGGCTCGTCGCGGCGCTGGCCTCGCGCTGGCGGTTTTCTGACGAGCGGCCGGGTTCCCGGCGGCTTTCCCGCTGGTGTCTCATGGGGTCTGGGCACTTCCGGGTGGAAGTTCGGGAAACGGTCGCGCCCATTTTTTTCTCGGGGGGTTCTTTTGGCGGCCCGGTGCAGCCCCGGTTTTCACCTCCGATTCCATCCAGCCACTGAGATAGGTAGCCTAAAATGGGCGAGTTCATTGGTTTTGAACCTTAGGGCCAGGTTGATTTTGAGAACCTTAGAAACAGGCCGCTCAGTTGCCCAAGACCCCCCAAGAAAAAATCCAATTCTGAGGACATCTGGCCCCGAGCCTTCTGCCAAGGGTTTCCCTTGTCATTTTGTTGGGAACCACTGTCCTAGAAAGGCGTTCCCTGAGGTGGCCTGAATCCCCACAAAAACAAAAAAGACTAGCCCACCAAGACGATTCATCTCGGGTCGACATCGCGGGGTCCGGAGGCACAGAACATGTTGCAACGAGAACCTGAAGAACTTGAGATTGTTTCAAAGACTCTTCCAAACCAACCCAAGAAACGGGTGCCTCATTTAAAGACATACGCATGTTGGTAAGTATCTCTTCAGGGTACCCCTTCCAGATTGGTGTAAATGGAACCAGAAAAAAGATGTACCCCTATTTTGACACATGGGGTTGATCAAAAGGTCCTTTACATGGGATGACCATTGAAACCACATGGCATGAGTTGCGCGAGGTCATCGGGCCGAACGAAATGTAGGTCATTTTTTACATTCCCAGCGAACGGCGTTTTCTGAGTGGCGAAAGAAACCAACTAGGAAAGGCAACGAATCCCATCCTCCGCAGCCGTGGACAGGAAATCCGTAGACTTGCCCTGACCTGAGCAGCTGAAAAGGGTTTTGTAGATGTGGCTGTTTGATACTACCCCCTTTGTCAGCTGGCTGTTTTGAGGGCAACCAAAAGGAAACCCTGTGTTGCGCATCTCTGGCGAAATCCGCACTCAGGCCCCCTCCAGACAAGTACATTTGCTTTCGGAGCTCCTCCACCTGTCACTTGAGCGAAGAAAATATGGTGGCTCTGAGACCAGGGTGGGGAGTTTGTCGAAACAAAAAGGGTTCTCAAACTGGAACTTTGGACCCCCTTCTGGTTGCTAGCCAAAGGGAACCCAAAAGGAAACCAGAGACCGGGCAGTAGAACCGGTCTCGACGAAAACGGCCAACAGGAATCGGCTCGCGCTGATCAAATGCACCCATTCGTTAAGATATCCACCCAGGTTTGATCCTGGCTCACTTGACATCAAAACAAACCCAGTGTGTGTTTTTGTCCAGGGCGATCAAGGTGGTTTCAAAGGAAGTTAAAGGAAACGTTGCCATTTTGGGGTTCTTTTGGCCATGGGTCAAAATCCCCTACCCCCAGTGAACATCACAATCCCCACCAAAATAGACTAAAATGGGTGGTGCACCTACCCCAAAATGGGATCCCATTGGTTTTGACCCACAGCCTTTTAGTCACACGCCCATTTTCTTCAGCAGATACTCCCCCGCCTGGCGCTCTTCATCTCTGCGCCTCTGCAGCTCATTTTGCTTCCTCAACTCTCGCTCCTCCTCCGTCTGCGCCTCTTCGATTCGTGGCGAAGCGCGAGAAATGTGTTAACCCCGGATTAAGCGGAACCCCTGGTTGATTCTTATTGGGGGGTGCTTTTCCCCTTTTAGTGGGGATTCAAATCACTTTTGGAGGGAACACCCTCCCAACAATGGGACGGGTTTATTTCACTTCGGAAACAGATTCCGCAGGCTCTGAAGTACTTTTTCCTCCAAAATTGAGGGCGGGAAAGTTCGAGCTTGTCCCAGGACCCAGAACCAAAAGCATCCACTGATCTTGACCACACCTGTCCGTGGTGAAACCCCCAAAATACCTCTTCTCTCCTCCCAACCGATCCAAGCCCTCATTCCCATCAACACTCAAAAGGCGCCGAAGAAGTATCGATTGAGAAAAAAAAAGTAGGGTTCCACTTGCAAATGCAAACCGAACCAATGTGAAACAAGTGGAACCCGTCTATGTTCAACCAAAAAAACTACCCGTTCCTTGAAATTGGACGGCCCTTTTCAGAGGCGTTCAAAAGAATGGCCGCCGCCCCCGCTGCCACACCTGGCGGTGCCCCCGTAGACCCCACGGGTCCCATGCAGCTCGCTCGCTCGCTCATTTCCATCGCCTTCCAAAGCTTTTCTTGGTTCCGGAGGGTGGACGGATGGAAGAACTTCTTGTTGATGAAGCCACCCGCCTCGACGGATCGGGTGGACAGATGTCGCAAGGTTCCCCAGACCATTATTCCACACTTAAAATTAGATGCCAACTGTCAGCCATCGTTGAGAACGTGAAACCCCTGAGTACAGTCCTGGGTCAGGTTTGTTGGGGGATGTGTCCATATTGGTATGAACCACCCTTTCGAGGACATCATTTGCCTAGGATTTAATTCACAGGAGGGGGGGGTGTCCCAAATAAAAACAGCCCCTCTAATCTACCGGCTAGAACTAGTCCGAGGTTGACCACCCACAGATCCTTTCGCAAGAGCAAGGCCCAGGCAAGAAGATAGGTTTGGTCTTCGGGGTGGCTCAAAAAACGAATTTTGGAGGGGGGCCGTTGCGGCCCACGAAAGCCCCTCTTTTTTTTCCGGCCGATTTCAGCCGAGTCGCCTTGCCACCGACGCGCTGGAAACTGCCGAAGTGGTTGATCTCCGAAAGGCCCATGGGGTTTCCGGACGACCTAGACTCCGTCGGAGAACGCTGGCTTCTGAGGGTCAATTGGCTGTGGCTCAAAAAACCGGTCCCAAAATGGAACCCTGGTAAGTGGACACATGGACCAAAACCTGCGTAACCCCTCCTGGTTAATTTTGAGCCACACCCAATTGAGTCGCATGCTCAAAACCGATCGGTACAAAGATGGTGAACCCAGAACCATGCTTCAAGAATTAGAAAGGCGGATACTTCCGCAACTATTTCCGGCTGGGATCGTCCCTTCACTTACCCGGGTTTTGATTGTGGCTCCATTGAAGCCGCGAGTGGCTACACTAACAAAAACGGTTCAGACCAGGGGTTCATATAACATCATGCAGTCTACCGATGGCAACTTTTTGAGTTGCAAACGATTAGGGCCCGCTGTTTGTGTGGTGTTTCATGGTCTATGGTTGTCCCCACCAAGGATCCCAGTAGGACTTTCCTTTTGAATAGTTTGTGTGTCAAAAGTTGTTCAACCACTTGAAAGTTACGACATTCGAACCCTCCGACGCCCAAAAGGTGTTACAAGCATCTGCACAAATCATGGTGCGTCATAATTTTCCTCCTGACCTCAGCCTCCGTCAACAGGACCTTGAAGTGTTCTTCCACTCCAACAAGATGCCCCTCAAAGCGGCGTTTTCAACGTTCCCTTTGGCGAGACAGGCTTCCATCTATCCACTCACTCCACCAGTCGCTTCGACCCATCTGAAAAAGGGCTGAAGCTTTAGTCTAAGCTCCCGACATGATGGCAACTGCACTCCCATGTAGCGGAGAAGACCACGTGCAAATGGATTTGAGCTTCTCTAGGCCACGTGCAAAGGATTTGAGGTTCTGTAGGTGGCTATGTGTCAAAATAGGCGGCTTTACTCTAGTGTTGCCTTCGAACGGATTTGAGCTTCTCAATCAAAGCAAGCTCTCAATCAATGCCTGTGATGGGCGCTGGTAATCCTGTAGTCTGCCACTGGTGGACGCATTTCGAGGCAGGTAATGGAAGCTAAATGCCTTGCGACTTTCCGACTCTAAAAGGCGGGTGACTGGCTTCTACTTTTGCACCTTGTAACTGCAGATGTGCTACGATAGGCACGTCAAGCATGCCGGTCCACAATGCGCCATGTGAAAGCATGTCATGTGTCTGTAGTAGAACTGGCATTACAGGATGCTCAACGATCGCAAGCTGGAATATTCGCAATAGCTACTTCATCAAGTTTGATACGGGCGCCAGTTGCCTCTCCGGCATGCATTTTTCCCGTTCGCAGTGTCCAGCATGCGCGAGGCCCTGCATATACTGACTGTCACCAATGATACCCCATAATCTACAGCCGCAGCCAAAACATGTTGCGAGTTCAGTCAAATAGATCAGGAGACAACTGGCCAAAATTTGCTGTCACCGCAAGTGTACAAGGCTGCGGCGCCTCATGCATGGTTGAATTCTCCCGTTGCCTTGCAGTCGAATTGTTGCCAGGGCGGTCTACTCAGCATCATGGATGCTTGCTGGCTCACAGCAATAATTTGGCAGCACAGTAAACGCGTGAAGCGCAGAGCCGGCGCCCTAGAATTGCCCTAGTGACTTCTGGTTCTACTAGGATGGTTTAAAGGCTTGGATGGGTCGTACTATATTTGTTGCTAGACTAGAACCTACTAAAATGGCCAAGAGGAATTTTGGGCGCCGCTCACATCAACGTGCCGGCTGCCAGCCCCACCAAAGCCAGCAACTACTCTGCATTTCCCGAATGCCTCTCAGTAGAACTCATCCTCGCATACGATGAGCTGAGTGACCAGTGGCCTGAGATGAGTCGCCCGAAACCGGCATTACATACTTGGCAGTGGGCCAAAAATAGGTACCCCAAACGGAACCCCAGTAATGTTAACACCCGATTAATCAGGGGTCGTACAATAACTCAAAGTTGTTTCCCTATTCTGGTTTGCCACCATTGTTGATGGGTACCAGAATAACTGAAAGTTGTTTTTGCCCGGGGGGGGGGGGGGGGAAACTTCAAAAAAATATCCACAAAACAAGTTTATTTTTAAAAAACCATCTCCCCCCCCCCCAAACAATCACAGAAAATAAACTGTCAGTTGCTTTACTCAAACATTCCTCTTTTAATTGGTGGCCCACTTACTTAAAAGCATTCCCCTTGGCCCACTTGCTTAAAAGCATTCCCCTTTTAATGGTTGCTCAAACACAAAACCCAAAGCCAGCTGAAACCTCTGGAACTTGAAAACCATCCCCAGCCCTGAAACTGCAAACTTTTTATTAAACCGTGTTTAAAACATGGAAACAAAAATCAGGATAAGGGTACCCCTCACAGACTCCACTGAACCACAACAATGGCATTCTTTAGGGGGACCACATTAGTTGCAAGGCCCCAGCCCACTCCAGAAAATAAACTGTCAGTTGCTTTACTCAAAAGCATTCCCCTCTTAATTGGTGGCCCACTTACTTAAAAGCACTCCCCTTTCAATTGGTCGCCCACTTGCTTAAAAGCATTCCCTAAAGTAGAATTGCAAAAAGGAAGTGGCTGCAATACTAAAAGTAGAATTGCAGCAAAAAGGAAGTGGCTGCAATACTAAAGTAGAATTGCAAAAAGGAAGTGGCTGCAATACTAAAGTAGAATTGCAAAAAGGAAGTGGCTGCAATACTAAAGTAGAATTGCAAAAAGGAAGTGGCTGCAATACTAAAGTAGAATTGCAAAAAGGAAGTGGCTGCAATACTAAAGTAGAGTTGCAAAAAGGAAGTGGCTGCAATACTAAAGTAGAATTGCAAAAAGGAAGTGGCTGCAATACCAAAGTAGAATTGCAAAAAGAAAGTGGCTGCAATACTAAAGTAGAATTGCAAAAAGGAAGTGGCTGCAATACTAAAGTAGAATTGCAAAAAGGAAGTGGCTGCAATACTAAAGTAGAATTGGGCCCAAAATCCTCCATTGTTTGGACGTCCCAAAGTGAGCCTACATTGTTCCAGCGCCTCCATTGTTCAGGGGGGGGGGCGCCTTTATTAATCAAGAGCCAACATGGACCAAAACCTGCGCTCCGATTCCTGGCGGTTGCCGTTGATGGAATTAAAACGGGTTTTCTTTAGTATAGAACAAAACGGGATATTGAAAAAATTTTGTTTGTAGGTTAAATTGTTTTATCTTCGGGTTGGAATTTTGAGAAATACGTTAATCTTGAGCCATCCCTTGACGCACCGATGCCACGAGAACAATTCCGATCCGAAGCCCCGAGGCCCCCGCAGAAAGCCGATCGCCTGGCCCAGGGCAAAACTGAGCTCCACCCGGGATTAAATTAACATGGCTCGCCCCAGAACCGTGCTTCAAGAACTCAGGCGTTTTTTGTCTTTTTTTTGTTTTTTTTTGTTGCTCCGCAGCTATGTTTATGGCAAGGGGATTGATTATCCCTTACGAAGCGAAGCATCTGCCCGAATCGGTTTTGAGCACGTGGCTCTGGGCGAGTTGTGGCTCGCTGAAGCCCAGGCCACGCCTTGCTGGAGAGGATGGAGTCCAGATCTTGGGCGCGGTGTGGTTCCTGTCCAATGAGCTGGTGGATTCTACCAGGTGTCTCGTTTTAAGGAAAATCCTCGAGGAATCCCTTCAAAACAGGCGGCCTTCTGCTGGTCAACATTGCCATGCGAACAAGCAGTAGGGTTCAGCCAATTGCTCGAATATTCTCAAACCGCTATTGATCAAAGAACCTCCCTCGCTCTCCGTAAACGAGGCCTGGAGTGGTGCAACACGTTTGCTCAACCCTGGGCGCTCAAACACTCGAGCTCGGTATTGGCGCCTTCAAGACATCCTTCGCAGCGCCTCGCAAAGCTCCATGCCGATTTCAGCCAGGGCTACGTCACTTTTCAAAAGATGCCCTTTTTCCCCTGCCAGTTTTCTGAGTGGAAGGAACAGCAAGTGTCGTGAGTGGAAAAGTGGAAAAGGGCACGATCAATCTTCTGCGAGGCACAGTCGCTGTTCCTCATGGTGTTTTGGCGTTTGACCGCATGCCATGCAATTGTTGACCGTTGCTCACATCCAAATGGAAACCCAAATGAATAGAAGCCAGGCTGATCAGTTTTTTGGGTGTGCCCGCCTTTAAGGCAATCCTTCACTGGGGGAGAGAACACATCAAGAAAGCCAAAATCTTGTTTTTGGAAGTGCGTTTTTTGTGGGTGGCTTTGAGATAAAGACCGCCCATTTTCAGAGGTGCCCCTCTTTTGACGCATGTGGCTATGGGTCAAAAACCCGTACCCCCGGTGAACATCCCAATCCCCACTAAAATAGGTTCTAACATGGGTGGTGCACCCACCCAAAAATGGCACCATTGGTTTTGACCCACGGCCATGTGTGTTTCTCAAAGATTCGTGGTCCCCTTCGGTGTTTTCTTGGCTTCTTCAGGCAGTTCTTGAGAGACCCCAAAGCCAATTGGCAGTGGGTCACAACCAATGGTACCATTTTGGGGTAGGTGAATTCACCACCCATTCTCTTTTTGGTCTATTTTAGTCGGGATTGAATCGGATGTTCACTGGGCGTACAATTTCGGTTTTGACAGTTTGCCCCATGGCCAAGTCTCTGGGGCTGCGGCTCTGAAGGCACCGATATGCCAGCAGGAAGTCCTTCAGGCCCAACTCCTTCTCCAGGTACAGCCTGAGAGCCTCAAATGGCTGTGGCTCAAAAAACCGGAATCCCAACATGGCGCAAGCCCTGGGAAGTGAACACCTGGACCAAAAACCTGCGGTTTGCCCCTCCGGGTTTTTTTTGAGCCACACCCAAATCGGATGGAGGACCTGGAGACATTGGGAATCCAAGAGTCTTGGGAAGCCAAGAGTCCCCGGATCGAAATTTCCGGTGGGGAAAAATTTCGGGGGACTTTGGGGATTGTTTTTTGAATGTAAGCCCCGCAGATTTTCTGGAATCAACAAGGGACTAGCAAGGATATTGCTAGTAGCTGTGTTGGCTGAATATACGAACAGCGCCAGCCTCAATCCGGTATGATAGTGAGTCCGCCGCACCAACCGGCCTCAAGTTCTGCATTCAGCACGTACAAAACGGCCCCATGTTTCTGCATGGTCAACCAACTACTGCACCTGCCAGCGGAGAATCCCAATTTTCGCAGCGTGTATAACTCAGCTTTGGGCAATTTGATTTCATCGCCATCTGGGTGCAAGAAGCGTGGATGGCATAAGCCTCGGTGCGCACTGGAGTGAGGAGCTGAGGTCGAAATGTCCCGCCTTCGTCATGATCCACTTCCTTGCACCAAGCAGAACTCCAAGAAAAATAAAACGGGGAAAAAAAGAGGGGGGGAAAAAAAACGGTAAAAAAAAGAACACTCGCCCCTCACCCGCCTTCACATCGCTGACCTGCTTCAACACAAGCCTCAGAGCACCCAACACCCAAATTCCCCCAAAAAGCCTCGCTGTCTCAAAGGCCCTCGCCCCTCTTCCAGTGTGCGAATCAAGTCCTTGCGCAAGTTCTTGCGGCTCAGTCCCACTGAGTAGAAGCGCAGTCATTCAAGCGCTTCCATGACCTTATATGGCTGTGGCTCAAAAAACCGGTCCCAAAATGGAACCCTGGTAAGTGGACACATGGACCAAAACCTGCGTAACCCCTCCTGGTTAATTTTGAGCCACACCCATATGCAAATCTGACCGGGCCTGTCGTGCAGCCGCTTTGGAAGCACCATCCTGCAAGACAGGGCTCTCGTTTTCTCTGGGTATCATTTTAGGGGTGGCTTCAAAGGGAAACCACCAGAAAAACCGACCCATTCTGGGGAGTCCAAATCCGGAATTTTCCCCAAATAGGTTGTGCCATCCCCGCGGTTTTGGGGAGGGTGGGGTCCCCCAATCCCATTCCATTCATCTACACAAAGGGAAAATGAACCATAAATGGAATTCCTGGGGTCACCCCCTCCCTCTCTTCCAATTTAAGGGGGCGGGGATGCCAAACCGCGGCAAGTGAAAGCTGTCCTCCGCGTGCTGCGAGCAGTTCCTACGGAAATTCAAGGCTCAGCACTCCAGACGCGGGACAAACCGAACCACGCCCCCCCCCCCAAGGAAGAGGGTCTTAGGTCCGTAGCGGTTCTTAGAAGGGTGCTGAGAATTTTCCTGGCGGGGTGGCCCTAAAATTTGCTGTATCTCTAGGGGTACCTTCCCCATTTTCTTCCCAAGGATCCTTCTTTCAAGAAAACCTCCGGAAACCCAGGGAAAACGGCAAGTTTCTGGAAAGAACGATGGTTGAAAAGAATGGACAAGGAATCAACCCCTCGAGTATCCCTAATAGTATGAAGCCGGGACACTGCTGAGGTTCTTGGGCAAAGCTGCCGCCTCGCTTGGCTTCAAAAGAGCGGAAGCCACGAAGAACGTGCCACATGCCACACCAATTCGCACCTCAACGGGTACACCCAAACTGGTTGCTTTCCTTTTGGCTGTCCAACAACCAACTGAACGGGGGTCCTTTTGACCCAAATAAGAGACACGCCCACAAGGGCCATGACATTTTGAAATTCGGCAAGCCTCTGCAAGTGAGGTCTAAGATGACCCCACAGGGTCCTTTCATCGAGACAAAGGAGGCAAGTTGGGGGAACAAGATCCTCGCAATTCTGCAGGCGGTCAGCGTCAACCCAAAAGAAAGCCAAAAAGCTCAACAGCCAAAATCCTTGACCCGAACATGGAGGTTCGGGGCTGAAAAAACAACATTGTTGGGACCCGGAGCTCAGGCCCGGGCATCCCAAGTCTTGCCGAAATCTGCTCACAGACTTTCTTTCTGGAAGATCACCTTTCTGGTCCGGCGCACACCGGTCCTTGCGAGCCTGAGTCTGACACGAACCTAAAGATGGAGCGCCCAAAAATAGGCGGTGCAACCCCCAAAAAGGGTTCCCTCAAAAAGACGAACCCATATGGTCACACGCCAAGAGTAAACGCTGAAGTTGCTGGTCCAAGCGGCTTTCACCGAACTTCCTCAGTGGGCCGGGCACGGTGGAGTTGACAGGGATGGTTGAATTCCCAGAAAGAGAGACGCCTTTGTTTCAAGTCTACCTTGGGGAAATTAAAAAATACAACCCTGACTGAGGTGGTGTCCTGCACTTTGACGAAGTGCTGCAGGAGTGGGCGAGGGTGTCCGGCCATTCGACCGGCTGCTGTCCCGTGACTCTGAGCGTGGTCCTCGAGCGACCACACGCGCGACTGAAGACAGAGAGCTTGGACTGGACTTGAGCTGAGATGCTGATTGGGCGTACGTCAGGACTGCTTTGCCTCTCTTTGAGAGACCGCTTCGGCTGAAGTGCTGACATCCTGTGCGGGTGCTGCCCGGTTTCAAACTCATGGGTCAAGCCATGGTTTCAAACTAATGGGATCAAGCCATGAAAATATCATCAACCCATGATGTTGGCTCAAGCCCTTCAGCCTCGAGCAGCGATTGCGAGCTTCCAGGGCTGGAGACGCCTTCACACTCTCAAAGGCCCTTGCAGTAAGCTCGCTTAATTTTGCTCAACAGAAACAAATATCTTTCGCAAAGCAGCCGGCGAGCCTTTGGAGAGGCACTTCTTTGTCTGCTGATCACAGGTCCTGAGATCAAGCATTCTTTCTGGAAAAAGCCTGCACGAATCGCCAAAAACGCTCGCAAGTAGATCCGAGGCTCCTTGCTTCTCAAGCTCCAACAGCAACTGCCGAATCATGGTTCGCACCAGAGGCCGTTGCAATACGTCATGAACCGCGGGCCTGCACTGTGGGTCTTTTGTCAGCATCTCTGGTATGAGGTTGCGAAACTCCCTGGAAAACACGGTCGGAACTTGCGGTGGTACACCTCGAAGTATCTTCAGCACGAGGCCACGCATAGATTCCGCGTCAAAGGCGTGTCGAAGAGTTGCCATCTCGTATAAGACACAACCCAGCGACCAAACATCGGACTTGTAGCTGTACGGCTTCTCTTGGCATATTTCTGGTGACAAGTAGAAGGGGGTTCCAATGGCAGTTCTCGCACAATCTTGGGTGTGCCGCAGCACACGTGCAATGCCGAAATCTCCGACTTTGACCATTCCTGGGTCAGATCCTGCCAGAAATATGTTCTGAGTCTTCAAGTCTCGGTGGAGGATGTGGCGATCGTGAATGTGTTTCAAAGCCAATGCAATCTGAGTGAACCATCTCAGAACCAAGCTCTCCGCAAACAAGCATTCAGCCGCCCTTTGCTTTCCAATCATGCGGTACAGGTCGCCCCGCTCAGCAAAGTCCATGACGATGCACAGCAGGCCAGAATCAACATACGACTCGCGATAGTTGATGATGAAAGGGTGGCGCAGCTTGCTCAACACCTTGACCTCATTTGCGGCTTCCAAGCGCTGTTTCTCTGGCATCTTTGAGACATCTATCTGCTTCAAGATGCATCGGTCGCCGTTCTCACCACGGGCCAACCAACAGCAGCCAAAGCTGCCTTTGCCCACGACTTGAATCCTCTTGTACGATCTCATAGAGATCCGTGTGAAGGTGCAAATTCAGCACAGTTGGCATGCACTGGCTACAGAAGTCAGCCGTATGTTCTTGTCACAAAACATGAGTCATGCTACCAACATTCAGCCAAGAATTCATATCCTACAAAGAAGCTGCCGCCCTCATAACAGCTTGCGTGCAATGCTTTCGTACGGAATTGTTTGACATCTATGCCATTCGCTGAATTGCTCTGAGCCATTCAAGCAATATGGACAAACCCTGCCTGCCTCAAGTTGGATGTACAGCAACAAGCAGCATCAAAACATATCATGCAAGAGACAATGAACAAAACAAGCTGAGCGCTCAGAGAAACGATTGTACACCCTTCCAAAAACATGTTGGGCATGCGCATTCTGAGATCTGAACACGCAAATCGTTCCGCCCCCAGTCTCCGTCACAGCTCATGATAGAAGGAACGCGGTCTTGTGTTGTGTCGAACAAGGGGAATAACTTGTATTTGTGCAAGAGCTTCAGCATTTGTTGCCCGTGGGAGTGCAAATATTTGTGCAAAAACAAAATTTGAAGTCATCCGAAATATTTCCTGATGTCCCCCCGACGATGTGCGGCCTTGGTCGCGAAATTGGTTCAAGGCAATGCAAAACACGGCGTCACGTCTCAGATCAACGCATGGGAACATGCCTTGTTTCACTGCCGTCGTTTGAGCCTCGGTTTCCTTTGCTGCCGTTTCTATCATTTGGTGTCATTCACAACCCGAGTTGGCACGGAGATGTTCAACTGATGCATGACCGTTCGCGTGTGGAAGGACTAAATTTCTAAGATGCAAGTAAAGCGCTCGTACTTGTTTTTTTTGGGTAGCTTTATCGGCAAAACCAAACGTGGAAGGTTTGAAGGTTAAACACGTGACCTTGATGTTGTGCTAACTGCGAGGTTTCAGCCCAAGCGAAGTGTGGGAAGTATGGCATGGAACTAAGTTTTTTGCAAATGTTCTCGTCGTCGTCGTTCGGTCGTCGTCGTCGGTCGTCGTCGTCGTTTGGTCGTCGTCGTCGGTCGGTTGGTCGGGGAACCCCTTTTTTCCATTTTTTAGCTTGCCTTGCAGAAACGCAGCTACGGGGCAAATTGCAAGCGTATCGAGGGGTCGATATAGTGCAGGCACGGGGCTCCCTGCAGCACTTTAGCGCTGTCACAGCAAGTGCTGAAGGCGCCCGTTTGCACAGACTCAGAAGCATGCGTTGGACACCTCGATCATCTTAGTATGCTGCCAAGTCAATGAATCAATTGTCCGGTTCTATCTGCTGGGTTAAACCACACTAATTCAATGCATGCCCCGCTCTTGGTTGCGGGTTTAGCACGAGCTACAACGACCAGCATTCTCTGAAGTGATGTTCCAGCTGAATCAGACCCGCTGTAAACAACTTGGCAGGCAGGGCAGGGAAACCGGGCACTCGCTGTGAAGAAGCCCAGAACATCAATGAAAGCAACATCAACGAAAGCAACAGCAACATCAACATCAATGAAAGAAAAAGAAAAACCTGTCAACATCAATGAGAGCAACCGAAGTGCGTGACAGACACGCCATTCGCCACCTGAACTGCGTGCTGACTCGCACCAGCGGAGCAGAGCCGAACGCCAGCGCTTGGAAGGCCAGCGCGTTGAAGACGCAAAGGAAAAGCCCCAGGAAAAAGTTGAGTGACAAAGTGTTTGAATTAGTCTTGAAAAAAACAACAGGCTATTGTTGAATTGTTTTTGCCGTGGCTTAGAAGTTTAGCGCTGGAAAGGTCAAGGCCGGCAAGACATGTGCAGATTTTGTGGCATGCCTAGCTAGCACTTTCGCAAGGCCAGGTACAAGTTTCCTGACAGGCGCAGCACTTTCACAGGGTCAGGTACGGATTTCGTGGCAGGCGCACACTTTCAGAAGATGAATGAAAAGATTGACGGATACAGATAGATAGATAATACATAGATAGACGATAGATGGATAGGCAGATAGATAAACATAGAGATAGAGATAGAGACAGAGCAGAAACAGAGATCGAGACACTTGCTTCCCCTGAAAAACGCCCCGACCTTTTGAGGGGTTCCAAGGGAGAACACTTTGCGACGAAAAAGTCTGAGACGCTAAATGTCACAGCCTCAGCCAGCTCTGCAGCGGGTCCCGAAATCGCCCGTAATTTTGGAAGGCTTTTGCAGACACACATGAGTTCCTCTTCAGTACAGCTGCGCGCCGGCCGGTGAGACTCTAGTGGTCTCCAGTCCGACCTCTCGAGTTTATCACCGGAAAGGTTCTGAAACGAAAATTGGGGCTGGCGGTCGCCAGTCGGGTGGTTGCACTGGTGCCTCACTGTTGAAATGTCCCCCCTGGCCCCGCGCAGCGGTCACCAAGCACGCTCCAAAGGAAAGATCTGCAGGTGTCACTATCGAAATGTTCCCTCGGCCCCGCCTTCCACTCACACTGGATTTTTATCTGCAGGTGTCGCTGTTGCAATACGTCCTTGGTTCCACCTCCAGAGTCAATCTGGCGGCTGGCCGGCCGGCCAAACTGTGCTTGCCGCTCCGCTACCTCCGTCCAAACACATGAACTCGACAACAAAATCACCCTCCACACTCACGAGCTTACGAGGATGCTGTCTCCCAGCCAGCCGTGGATTGTCACGTCCGGGATCATACGCCTCAGGGCGTCGAGGTCCGCGCGCTCTCCCTTCTGGCACACCAGACTCCCCAGCGTCAGCTCGGGGTGCTTCCGATCCCTGACAGCATCCTTCCACAACTGCTTGGATGGTCGCCGGTGTTGCTATGTCTATAGCAGACTTGGCCAACATGCTGAGACACGTATGACCTAGTTGGAGGACTTGCGCAAGTCCACGCCAAGTCAGTTACGGGCATGACTTACAAGTCTGCAGCGGCTGACTTGTAACTCAGAACTGAAGGACTCCTGAAGGACTTACTATCTGGGCAGTGGGGAGTTACTAAGTCCGCCGGGTGGACTTATAAGCAACGAAAACTGCACGCGCGCAGGGACTTGTTGTAGGAAAAACACGTTTGCAGTTTTCGTGCGTGGCACTGTTCAAGAGACAAAGTCTGCTCTGCTCAGGGTGGGCCTGGAAAAAAACAACAACAACAACAACAAACACGACAGCAACACTGAAGTTGCAAGTTTGCGCCTGCCAGGATGCGACGGCTTCTTTTTTTTGCTCAACTGTGTTCTGGCGAATTGCAGGATGTTATTTTTCCGGTTCGTCGCAGACGCCCCTTGAACATTTCTGAGCCAAACCTATGGTCATAAACATCACAAATTTTGCGTTTGACCCTATATGGGCTTTATCGGTATATGCACCCTGGAAAGCAACCCTCGGTTCCACGCATGTTTGAACAGGTGCAGGGACCAAGCTGGTGAAGCGTTGGTGTCATTTGTCTGAACCGTTTTCCGAATCCAATTTGAGCTTGTAAAGGGCACGTCCTCTGTAGCAAGGGGTCAGTGAGAAAATTGCATTGTTATAGGGAGGGATTTCCTGGCGTTTGAACTGTAAGGAATTTGTTTTCACCCATGGAGAAACATTTCTGAGAAACTGGTTACTCGTTAAAAACAACAATGCGACTATAGGTCTTTGCTCTGTGAACCCATTTGTATGCCTATACCATCGACATGTTGAAAACAGGAGAAACCACAACAAATCAAATTATGAACCCAGGAGCGCCATCTTATTTTTGGCTTCCATTGTTCAAACCCTTTACTCGGCCCAACCATGGACTCTGTACACACCTCCGCCACCCGCCTGCGCAGCGCTGCTGCGGGCCGCTGCCTGCCGGAGCAGGCTAGTCGACCCCGGCTCTGGAGATGCGGAACCCTTGTTGGACAACAACGTTTTTTAACATATGTGCGTATAACATCTGATTTGTTACGTGGAAGAACTGCAAGTCTATATGATGTTTCAACCGGGTTTCTACACATCGAACGATTGGGCAAAGGTAATATATCCACTCGAATGTGGTATAAGCATGAACTATAACATAATGTCAACATCGGTTTTGAGTTTGCTTTGGATTCCAAACCGCAACAAACCCTTTGTGTATTGTGTGAGTGGCGCTATCCAATTTCCATGTTTGCGTTTCCACAAGATCCTCAACTGTCCCCTGCCCCTGCAGTGCGTTATAGTTTCCAAATGGGGGCACGTTTGAAAGCCCGAGCCGGCTCAAACCAAACAATTTCATCAAACCGATCCAACACAAAGGTGACCTTCAGACCTTCAAACGCCACCCAACTTCAATGGGTTTAATCAAAGTATCCTCACCCATGAAAGTTAAGCGGAAGCACTTTTTCACCACAATGTTGGGCACGACAATCACACAACCCGGACGGGCACAGTAGGTGACCGCATCCCTGATAGCAGAGGTTTCCACCAGCACATTCTGGCGGCCCTCCCTGAACTTGTTGCAACCTAGTGAAGACAAGGGACACAAACATGTCCAGGTTGTGTTGCCCGCTTGGGCGTGGAACAAAACCTTGCCAACCTTGTAGCCTTCCATTTCATAAAGCACCAAATCGCCAGACCAGCAAACAGCGCCAGGAGAATAAACGGCTTGTCTTGAAATCAAAGGGAGCTTCGTGACCCCTCTTTGTAAAAGCGTAGTCGCATTCTGATGGGCGTCGGCTGGCTCCACAAGCCCACCTCGAGCGCTTCGTGTACACAAAGGTCCTGTATTTGTGCGATCAAATTGAGTGTTCGAATTGGGACGAGGTATTGAAAATTGCATTTCCAGACCTTTCTATTTCTTTGTGTTCTTTCCGAGCCCAACATGTATCCTTGATGGGATGAAAACTGGTGAACGAGATGTAAGAGTAATGGTGTTTTGGAAGCCACCGGCCGTGGTACATAGAATTGCAAATAAGATTGTGCTCATCCAGAGCTGCAGCGGTGGTCCTTTTCAGATTTGATGCCCTGAAGCAAATCTGTACTCTGCACAAAAGAAAGTAAGTCTATGGCACCGTCGATGCCAGTCAGCTCCCCTTGGCCCACTTTCATTTTTTCTTAAATATCTGCTGGCCTGTTGCGCGCTTGAGGATCTGGAACGGGGCCAAACTCTGACAGGGCCTGCGCATACTCCATTTAGATTCTCTAATAGGCCTAGCTCGTGTTCCACAATCCGTTCACAAGATACACATGCACAGTCACATGAGCACGCTACCTTCAGTTGCGTCAGTTGTCTCAACACAAGGTTCCATGCAGCAAAACAAGCCAAAAAAAAAAAGCCGTTCTTTGGTCTCAATCCATGCCAATTTCATGCAAAAAAATCAAAAAATCGCTGGGTTTTGTGTTGTCTCACTTGTCTCACTTGTCTCACTTGTCTCAGTGAGACTTCTCTGACTCCGAGAAAAAAACGTGGCCGGTTTGTGCTTGTCGCAACGTCTCTAGCGCAAGCGTCTCGATCGCTTCTGTTTTTTTTGAGTTTGTCTCTCTGTTCGCTGCAAGATGAAACAGGGATAGTGCGCTGTACCTGATTGCACATGTCCCTCCTCCTCCCTACTCAGTTGCCGCCTCCAACTGCAGGCCCTACGATGGCCTCACTGTCCTTGGAGCCGTCCGTCTTCGGAAAGATGTAGATCAAATAGTAGGTGTTTTTGTGGCGCCGTCCAGCGTGGCGCGCGCGTCGCCCAGTTGCTTGAGCCTCCCTCCGTCACTTGTGCTTCAGCAGCGGGCCGAGCCGTCGTGTCTGCTCTCTCTTTAGAGGGGGTTTTCCAAATGGCTTATATTCTACCTGAGAGGCTTCTAGCACTCGTCCGTCCAGCATTTGACCTCGTCCTGCGAAGGATTCGAAGTCTAAAACGCTGCGTGCAGGCGTGTGGCTGCAAAATAGAGACCCCTAGATATGCTTGCAATTTGGCTCCAGGTTGCATTTCAAGCGAGCCAACCTTTGCAGGGCTAAGAAAAACAAAAAAAAAAGAAAAAAGGGGTCCAAAAAAAAGGGGTCCCCGAAAAAAAGGGAAAAGGGGTTTCCTTTGGCAAAGCTTGACATCGCTTGAAATGCAACCTGGAGCCAAATTGCAGCGCATATCTAGGGGTCTCTATTTTGCAGCCACACGCCTGCACGCAGCGTTTTAGACTTCGAATCCTTCGCAGGACGAGGTCAAATGCTGGACGGACGAGTGCTAGAAGCCTCTCAGGTAGAATATAAGCCATTTGGAAAACCCCCTCTAAAGAGAGAGGTTGCGCTGGCGTTCGCCTGAGAATTTGCAGATTCTCAGTGTTTGAGAAACTGCTGAACCCCCAGGATTCCTTGCTATACGCTTAATTCTCTCTCTTTAGAGGGGGTTTCCCAAATGGCTTATATTCTACCTGAGAGGCTCCTGGCACTCGTCCGTCCAGCATTTGACCTCGTCCTGCGAAGGATTCCAAGTCTAAAACGCTGCGTGCAGGCGTGTGGCTGCAAAATAATGACCCCTAGATATGCTTGCAAAATGCCCAGCAGCTGCGTTTCTGCAAGGCGAGCTAAAAAAAACAGGGAAAAAAAAGAAAGCCAAGCCAAACCAGCCAGAAAGCCAGCCAGGAGCCAAAAGCCAAACCAGCCAGAAAGCCAGCCAGGAGCCAAACCAAACCAGCCAGAAAGCCAGCCAGGAGCCAAACCAAACCAGCCAGAAGCCAAACCAAACCAGCCAGAAAGCCAGCCAGAAGCCAAACCAAACCAGCCAGAAAGCCAGCCAGAAGCCAAGCCAAACCAGCCAGAAAGCCAGCCAGACTTTTTTTTTGATAGCCAAAGCCCAGCCAAAAGCCAGCCAGGAGCCAAACCAAACCAGCCAGGAGCCAAACCAAACCAGCCAGAAAGCCAGCCAGAAAGCCAGCCAGAAGCCAACCAAAGCCAGCCAGAAAGCCAGCCAGAAAGCCAGCCAGAAGCCAAGCCAAGCCAGCCAGAAGCCAGCCAAAAAGCCAGCCAGGGTTTCCTTTTGAGGGGGCTCGCCTTGCAGAAACAAAGGCAGCTGCTGGGCATTTTGCCAAACCGCATATCTAGGGGTCATTATTTTGCAGCCACACGCCTGCACGCAGCGTTTTAGACTTGGAATCCTTCGCAGGACGAGGTCAAATGCTGGACGGACGAGTGCCAGGAGCCTCTCAGGTAGAATAGAATCCATTTGGGAAACCCCCTCTAAAGAGAGAGGTGCTATGTTCTGTGTTCGCGCTTTCGCGCGGCGCAGTCTGCAGCTGTCGCAGTCGCTGCGCAGTTCGCGCAGAGAGGTTGCGCTGGCGTTCGCCTGAGAATTTGCAGATTCTCACTGTTTGAGAAACTGCTGAAAAGTCTTCTAAAGAGAGAGATACAGGGAATGCAGGGATTCCCTGCAGTATCCCTGCATTGAAATTCCCCCAGGATTCCTTGCTATACGCTTAATTTCTTCAACACAAGTGCCAACACAATTGCCACTCGTGTTCACATTTCTGCCGCGCCAAGCCGCGAATCTTCAACATGTCGGACTACATGTCGGATGAACATGTTCTTGGCGCTCCGTACGCGCCGCATTTTGCGTGGTTTTTGCATGGTTTTTGCATGGTGTTTGCATGGTTTTTGCATGTTTTTGCATGGTTTTTGCATGGTGTTTGCATGGTTTTTGCATGGTGTTTGCATGACACGAACAGCTTGTTTTTGCATGACATGTGGAACGTTTTTTGCACGTTTTTCGCACGGTTTTTTGCATGTCATGTGGCTCAACCCCACCCCCCTTCCCCTGTTTTTTTCCTGTCAGGCTGCCGTACGTAGGTTCATCCTGGACATCCTGAACTTCTGCGAGGCAGGGCAGTGCCGAGCGGGCACTTACAGTGCCGAGCGGGCACTAGTAACTAAATGTGCCGAGCGGGCACGTGCCGAGCAGGCACAGTGCCGAGCTGGCACTAGTAACTAAATGTGCCGAGCAGGCACGTGCCGAGCAGGCACAGTGCCGAGCTGGCACCGAGCAGGCACTAGATGTGCCGAGCAGGCACCGTGCCGAGCTGGCACTTAACTAAACGTGCCGAGCTGGCACTTAACTAAACGTGCCGAGCTGGCACTTAACTAAACGTGCCGAGCTGGCACCGTAGGAGCGCCAAGGCGCAGGCGTGGAGGCCACTGTGGTTGAGTGGCTCGCCCAAGTACGGGCTCGCCCAAGTACGGGCTCGCCCAAGCACGGGCTCGCCCAACCTCGTTTGATGGCTCGCCCAAGTACGGGTTCGCCCAATGAGTACGGGCTCGCCCAACGGCCCCTTAGTACTGGCTCGCCCAACGGCCTCTTAGTACTGGCTCGCCCAAGTACGGGTTCGCCCAACCCCTTAGTACTGGCTCGCCCAACCTCGTTTGATGGCTCGCCCAACGGCCTTAGTACTGGCTCGCCCAACCTCGTTTGATGGCTCGCCCAACGAGGCTTCGATACCGAGCGCGCCACATTCCTGCCGCGCCACCTGCCCGGCATGGAAGCCTCACCTGGCCGGGGAGCTTGGAGTTTTTAAGCCCCTTATAGGAACCTATAGGAACCTATAGGAAACCTATAGGAAACCCATAGGAAGTCCATAGGAAAAGCAGAAGAGGGCTTCCTATGAGTTTCCTATGGGTTTCCTACGGGTTTCCTATAAGATTCCTATAGGTTCCTATAGGTTCCTATAAGGGCCCAAAAAACTCCAAGCTCCGAGCTTCCTGCCGCGCCTGCCTGGCATTGAAGCCTTGCCGCCACCTGCATGGCATGGAAGCCTCGCCTGGCCGGGGAGCTCGGAGTTTTTTCAGCCCTTATAGGAACCTATAGGAATCTTATAGGAAACCCATAGGAAACCCATAGGAAACCCATAGGAAGTCCATAGGAAAAGCAGAAGAGGGCTTCCTATGAGTTTCCTATGGGTTTCCTATGGGTTTCCTATAAGATTCCTATAGGTTCCTATAGGTTCCTATAAGGGCCCAAAAAACTCCGAGCTCCGAGCTTCCTGCCGCGCCTGCCTGGCATAGAAGCCCGGCCGCGCCACCTGAGCGAGTTTGTGTACTGGTAGCACGGGAAGTTGAATTGAGGGATATTTTCCCTCAATTGCATTCCTCCCAGTCTGCGGCGGAACTCCACGCGGGCAGCAACCAAAAAATGGTTGGTGCCTGTTGCCAGGCGCGCCTGACACGCCAGCCCGCCGAGTCATACGGATCATACGGATCATACGGTCATACGGCTCGGCACTGCGCCACCCTGCCGCGCCTGCCTGGCATAGAAGCCTCCAGCCTGCCTGTACCAGGGAATTTGAAGTGGAGGGTATTATCCTCCTCTTCAAATTCCCTGGTGGTAATCCGCGTGATTAGGGGGGTGGTATGTCTGACATACCACCTTTTCAGAGAGGTCTTGGTGAACTTTGCTGAAGGAGCTCAAACGGTGAGCTCCTTCAAATTCGCAGGTCAAGTGAAAGCTAAAACCTGTCACTTCAAATTCCCCGGCCCAGGGCGCCCTGCGCACCACCCTGCTCGAGAAGCCCCCGGCCGCACCTGCCCGGCATAGAAGCCGCGCCAAGCCGCTGAACCCCCACCCGGGCAGGGAATTTGAATTGAAGGATATTATCATTCAATTCCTGGTATACTTCCATGGAACACATCATACTCCGAGAACGGAAGTTCCCGAAGCGGAACCCGCAGTATGTCGGAAAAAAACAGACATGCCCCGTTACAAATTCCACGCCAACGTGGAGGCTTCGATACCTAGCGCGCCAGGCACGCAGCTGATGTCTCGCACCAACTACGAAGCAGTGGCCGGTTATTTCGGCCACTGGCTCCATCGTGCGCAGGTTCCGCGATTGACCGGCGAAATCGCTCAAATCAAAATTGAGTCACATCCGAAAAAAAAAAAACCTGGTGCGGGCCTCGCTTTCAAGGTCACCCACGGACTGTGTTCTTGCGGAAACTTGTGCCGAAGAGGGGTTGGTGTGTTTGACACACCAACAAGCGGTGACGCCTGAGGGGGTGTGTCAAACACACCAACCCCCGAATCACGAGGAAACTTCTCCGAACGGCCGGAACGCCACGAAGGACCTGTGAGGGCGCGCTGCGAAAGTACAACACCCCTGTGTCGTTATGAATTCGTATAATAACACCTACTCCTAAGAAAACATGTTTGAAGGACCTGTCACCGGCAACATCCCGGAGGTCCTGGACAACGGAGAGGTGACTGACGGCACGCACGTCACAGCAGGACAGCTGGCCCTCGCTCTCACGCCTACGCTCAAGTAACTGACCTGGCGGTGAACACGGCAGCCTCCGGCAACAACGCCGCTGCCATCCAGTCCCTGGACGACAGAGTCACCGCAGAGCTGGCCTCAAAGCTGGACAGCAGCGCGCTGGCGCCGGCGATTGCGCCCCTAGCAACGGCTGCGGCCCTGGCCACCACGGACGGTCAGGTGGCCGCGCACGGAAGCAGCATCGCAGCGCTGCAGAGCTCGCTGACCACGGGTCTCTCCAACAAGGCAGACCAGTCGGCCTTCGACGTGCTGGAGGGCGTGGTGCCACAAGAGCACCCCCGACTCAGTGGACCTGAAGCTGTCCAACTACAGCACCACGGCGGCCATGAACGGCTCCATCGCCTCGGCCAACAACGCCACGCTGGCCACGGTGGCCGCCAACTACGGCCTCAAGACGGTGGTGGACCAGCACTCCCTGGACATAGCGGCGAGGATCACGCCGCTGGAGGTGGACACCAAGGTGGCCAACGCTCTCCTGGGGGCCGTCACCGCCGCGGCGCTGGCCTCCGAGCTCGCGAGCAGAGACGCCACCATCTCGGGGCTGCAGGCCTCCAAGGCGGACGCCAGCGCGCTGACCGCGTACGCCCTGCTCTCGGCCGTGGACACTTCCTCCGAGGTGGACTCAAAGATAGCGACCGCTCTCCTGGGCGCCGTCACCACGGCAGCCCTGGACGCCGCCCTCCTCGGCAAGGCGGACGCAAGCGCGCTGGCCGCCCTGCTCTCCACGGTGGACGGGTTGGACACGCCGCTGGAGGTAGACACCAAGATAGCAAATGCCCTGCTGGGTCTCGCCACCGAGGCCTTCGTCGCAGCGCAGCTTGCTAGCCGGGACGCCAGCATCACGGCGCTCCAGGGGGCCAAGGCCGACGCGACGCTGCTGGCCTCATACGCCACGAACGCCGCGCTCTCGGCCAGCGAGACCACGCTCCAGAGCGCCCTCGACGCAATCCTCGCGGAGCTCGCCGCCCTGCAGCTTTCCGGCGGCGGAGTTGTTAACGCGCCGGCCTGGGCGGGCTTCACAACTTGGGAGCTCGTTCGCGGAAGCAACGTCGTTCGCAACCTGCATTTCGTGGCTCCTCTCTCTGCTGCGCTGGCCAACGGCGACGACACGCTGAGCATCACGGCAGACTGCTACTCCGTCGCAGCGGCGGACGCGGCCCTCGCGGCTGCGCTGCTGGCCTACTACACCTCCTCACAAGTGGACACTCTGTTGGGAGACTACCGAACCGGAACGGCGCAGGACGCGGAGACGACCAGCGCCATCACGGCCGCGCTGCTGGCCTACTACACCTCGGCGCAGGTAGACGCGCTGTTGGGAGACTACCGCACGGCAAGCGCGCAGGACACGCAGACGCAGGCCGCCATCGCGGGCGCGCTGCTGGCCTACCGGACGGGCCCGGACCAGGACGTCTTCACAACCAACCAAATCGCCTCAGCGCTGGTGGCGTACCGCTCAGCCGCAGACCAGGACACGGCGACGGCCTCGAGCATCGCCGCCGCGCTGCTCAGCTACTACACCATCGCGCAAGTAGACGGCCTCCTCGCCGGCAAGCTCGGAGTCGCGGAGGCAGCCTCGGCGCTGCAGATAGCAGTGCGCTTTCCGGACGACGGAGGGGCCGACGAGGTGGTGGCCGCCATAGGAGAGCAGATCCTGGGCCCCACGGACGTCTCGCTGTCAAACTGGACGGTTCGCCCCAGCAGCGGCTGCAGCGTGGTCCTGGCCACGCACACCGCGGGAGTAAGCGTGGACGGCTACACCCTGACCCTGGCGGCGAACCCGTGGAACATCGTGCGCACCTACAACTTGACGCCCGGCAGAGAGCTCCTCTTCGCCTGCCGCTACCGGCTCGGCACGGCCTCCAACTTCGTGGTGTACATGTCCGAGGCCGACAACGTCTACGACCCATTGTACGGCAGCTTCGTGGGCGACCAGGGCGCCTGGAGCACGGCCAAGATGTACTTCACCGTGCCGCCCAACGGGGTGGCGAAGCTGCACTTCGGGCGCACTTCCAGGCGCCGGGCCTGCCCAACCAAACGGCAGGAACGGTGGACGTCTACGGCCTCCAGATCCTGGACGCAACCCTGGAGGCCGGCAACACAGCGGAGGAGGACACGGCGGCCTCGGCGCTGCTGCTGAAGCACGAGTTCCTCGACGGAGGGGCGACGACGTCACGCTGGCCACCCTGGGCGAGGTGCTGCTGGAGCCCACGCTCACCACGCTAGGAAATTTCCTGGTGCGCTCCAACAGCCAGAGCTCCGTGGCCTCGGCCAGCTTCGCGGTGGGAGGCTTCCAGCTGGAGGGCTACGCCATGACCCTGAGCGCCTTCGCCTGGAACATCGTGCGCACCTACACGCTGACGCCGGGGAGACGCTACTCCTTCGGCTGCCGGTACCGGCTGGGCACGGCCTCCAACTTGGTGATGTACGTCAGCGCGGCCGACAACGACTACGTGGGCGTCACCGGCACCTTCCTCGGCACGCCCTCGCAGGGCGTTGGAGCACGGCGCGCCTGGACTTCTCGGTGCCGCCGGGCGGAATCGCGAAGCTGCACTTCGGAGCCTTCGGCGGCTCTATCCCCGGGCTGGTGCAGCAGTCGGCGGGCACGCTGGACCTGTACAGCATGCAGATCAGGGCCACTGCCTTCGAGGGAGAGTCTGTCTCAGTAACGGACCTGCTGGCGGACTCGCTGGCCCTCACGGGCTCGGCCACGCTGGACGGGCTCACCGCGCAGGGCAACGTGGGCTGCGACCAGCTGCTGTGCAACGACGTGAACTGCACCGACGTGTTCACCACGGGCGTGGACGCCTCGGGCGCAGTCTCCTGCGCTGCGCTCACAGCCACCGGCACCGTCGCCGGGGCCGCGCTGTCGTCCACAGGGGCCGTGTCAGGCAGCTCGCTGAGCATCAGCGGCGCGGCCAGCGTGGGCCTGTTGAGCTCCGCCACAGGAATCACGGGCAGCACACTCACCATCAACAACACGGCCAACGCCGGGAACTTCACCACGGTGGGCGACGTGTCCACGGGGACATTGACGGCCTCGGGCGCAGCAACCGCGGCGAGCTTCGCAGCCACCGGGGCGCTCACGGGCGCCACGCTGACGATCACCGGGCGGCCTCCACGGGCCCGCTGGACTGCGAGAGCCTGGACTGCACCTTCACGGCCACGAGCGGCGGAGTGTCGACGGGCAGCGTGGTCTGCGGCAACGTGACGAGCTCGGGCACGGTCTCCGCGCCGCAGCTCTTCGCCTCCAACACGCTCATCGTGACCAACACCTCCGACTTCTCGGACGATCTCTTCTTGACGAAGAACTGGGCGGGCTGGAGCAAGCTGCAGAGTGTCCAACAACAGCGCGGCCCCCGACAGCGGCCCGGAGCTGCGGCTGCTGGGCAACCAGAGCGCCAGGGTCTTCCTGGAGCGGGACGGCGGGGCGCACCAGTGCGAGCTCATCATGATCAACGACGAGGCGCTGGTGCAGACCAAGAGCCTCTCCACGCAGCTGTCCCTGACCACGAACCAGAGGAACCCCGGCTGCCTCGTGATCGCGGGCAACACGGGCAACGTGGTCTGCAACACGAGCTTCACGAATTTGTCGGACAGCCGGGTGAAGACGGAGATGGCGGAGGCCGACGTGGCGGAGCTCCAGCAGCTCTTCGACTCCGTGGAGGCCAAGCAGTACAAGCGCCCGGACATGAACGGCGACCTGAGGCTGGGCTTCGCCTCCAACGACTTCTCAGGAGCGAAGTGGAAGAATTTGACGGGCACGGCCCGGTGGAGCGACGGGACCGAGATGATCACCCTCGACTACTCGCACCTCACCAGCGTGCTGTGGGGGGTGTGCAAGGGCTTCCAGGCCCGGCTGGACGCACTTGAAGCCTGGCAGGCCAAGCGGGGGCCGAAGAACAAGTAGTGTGAGCAGGCTTCCGCGCATCCGCGGAACCTTGCTCAAGCCCCTTTTTGGGGCAACAAGGAGGTGTCTTCAGGCCTCCTCGCATCTGCAGAACCTTGAATAGCCCCTTTTTGGGGCAAAGCTAAATGGAGGCGCTGAGGGACCTGGCCGACGACTTCAACGTGCGGGACCCGCGGAAGCTGTACCGACTCGCGAGGCAGCGCGACCTCGACGTGACGCAGGCCATGGCCTTCGAGGCGCTGAAGGCCGACGTGGGCCGGCAGGTGCAGGCGCCCCGGCCGCGCGCGCTGGGCAAGTCGGCCGCCGAGGGGCCGAACGACCGGCTGCAGGCCGACCTCATCGACTTCAGCCAGAACACGCGGGGGAAGACGAAGTACGGCCTGGTGGTGATGGACGTCTTCACCCGGGAGGCCGCCGTGGAACCTCTGCAGAACAAGAACGCCGAGACGGTGGGCCGCGCCACCAAGCGCGCCGCAAAGGAGCTGACGGGGGACGACGGGAACTTCGTGGTCACGACGGACCTGGGCAACGAGTTCGCCACGCTGGACCGGGAGCTGCCCGAAAATGCCGTGCACCGCACGAAGCGGCCCGAGGACCGCAACGCCATCGCCGTGGTGGACCGGGGCATCCAGACGCTGAAGAAGGACCTGGCCACGAGGGTGGCGCGCAAGGGCGGGCAGTGGAGCGACCACTTTCAGCAGACCGCTTCGGCCTACAACGCGCGGCCCCACGAGACGGTGCACGGCGCGCCCGAGGACGTGGAGAAGCAGCCGGCCACGGAGTTCAGGGTCCTCCAAGACAACGCCGACAAGTTCCAGCACAACAAGGACCTCACCGAGCGGCGCGTGAAGGCGGTGGAGGACGCGGGCGCCTTCCGAGCGCCGACGAACGCGGCGAGGAGCTTCAACCCTCAGTACGGCGACGTGCAGCGGCTGGGGGCCGTGGACTCCATGACCGTCCGCAGCACGGAGGGCCGCGAGACCCTGCTGAAGCTGGCGCTGCCGGCGCCGCAGGGCAGCGGCAACGCGGCGGGCCGGCTGACGAGACGCAGGCCGGCGGCTGCGAGGCAGCTGGACGACTTCCTGGGGCCTCCGAGGCCCAGGACCCTCGACTAGTTTGAAAATGATTTTTGAGGCACTCTTCAGGCCTCCGCGTTTCCGCGGAAGCTTGAAGAAAGCCCCTTTTGGCGCAAAAAAAAACTTTGATCAAGTTTGCCTGATCGAGCGAAAAAACTGGGAGAAAAAAGGGTTTCGAGGCATTGCGCCGGCCCGTCGGAATTCCCGGACCCTGCTCAAGCCCTTTTGGGTTTGGGGTGCTCGGGGAAGCCAACGGGTTGGGCGAACCAATCAAATGAGCGGGGCTGGCATGGGCAAACCGTTCAAAACCCGTGCAAAAGCTATTCCTCCAGGCCCTACATAAATGTAGGCCCTGTAAGAATAGCATTTTTGTGGCGCAAAACCCGTGCAAAAGCTATTCCTCTAGTGCCTACATTGATGTAGGCACTGTAAGAATAGCATTTTTGTGGCGCAAAACCGTGCAAAACGAGCTATTCCTCCAGGCCGTATATGAATATACACCCTGTAAGAATAGCATTTCGTGGCGCAAAACCGCACAAATGTCCCTTTAGGGTTTGGGGGTCCTCGGCAAACCAAACGGGTTGGGCGGACCAGTATCAAGCCCAAACGGGTTGTCCGAGGGTTTGTTGGGCTCCTTATAGGAACCTATAGGAACCTATAGGAATCTTATAGGAAACCCATAGGAAACCCATAGGAAACTCATAGGAAACCTGTAGGAAGCCCTCTTCTTCTTTTCCTATGGGTTTCCTATGGGTTTCCTATGGGTTTCCTATAAGATTCCTATAGGTTCCTATAGGTTCCTATAAGGGCCCCAAAAAAGCTCTGAGCTCCCGACACCCTTCGTCTGGTTGGGTCATGACCCGTTGGGCAGACCAGTACTTAAAAAACGAACCGCCCGTACCCGTTGGGCGAGCCATTGAAAAAAAACGAACCGCCCGTACCCGTTGGGCGAGCCATTGAAAAAAAACGAACCGCCCGTACCCGTTGGGCGAGCCATTGAAAAAAAACGAATCCCCCCGGGCCCGTTGGGCGAACCATTGAAAAAAAAACGAAACCCCTCCAGACCCGTTGGGCAGACCAGTACTAAGCCAAAAATGTCGGGCCCTTTGGCAGGCCAGTACTTGAAAAACCGAACCCCTCCAGACCCGTTGGGCGAACCAGTACTTAAAAACGAATCCCCCCGGGCGCGTTGGGCAGACCATTGAAAAAAAAATCCGAAACCCCTCCAGGCGCGTTGGGCGAGCCATTGAAAAATAAAATCCGAAACCCCCCCAGACCCGTTGGACAGACCATTGAAAAAAAAACCGAACCCCCCCCCCAGACTCGTGGGCAGACCAGACCACGCCCCCTCGGCAAGCCTCCAAACAGGGGGCCATCCATGCTACCTGCAAAAACGGAGTTGGGCGGACCAGGATCGAGCCCGGCGGGTTGGGCGGACCAAGCCCATCCCGTTGGGTGTCAAAAAACTCAACAAAAAAAGGCGGGGGTGTCACGTTTCACCATTTTTGGTGAATCGTGACACCGCTTTTGAGTGCGCCCAAAAACGAGAAAAAAGGCGGGGGTGTCCCTCTTCATCATTTTTGATGAATCGTGACACCGCTTTTGAGTGCGCCCAAAAAACGAGAAAAAAGGCGGGGGTGCCCCTCTTCACCATTTTTGGTGAAACGTGGCACCGCCCAAAAAACTTGCAAAATCTTCACATTTTGTCGACACCGGCGCTGGCCCATCCAGCCGAACATTGCCTGAACGGGTCGGGGCGGCGGGCCCCTTATAGGAACCTATAGGAACCTATAGGAATCTTATAGGAAACCCATAGGAAACTCATAGGAAGTCCATAGGAAGCCCTCTTCTTCTTTTCCTATGGACTTCCTATGAGTTTCCTATGGGTTTCCTATGAGTTTCCTATAAGATTCCTATAGGTTCCTATAGGTTCCTATAAGGGCCCAAAAAAAACTCCGAGCTCCGACCCCTTCGTCTGGCTAACCCGTTGGGCAGACCAGTACTAAGCCAAAAAAAACCGGGCCTGATGGGCGAGCCAGTATCAAAAACGGGGTTGGGCGAGCCAGTACCGAGCGCGGGTTGGGCGGGCCAGTATCGAAACGGAGTTGGGCGGGCCAGTATCAAAACGGGGTTGGGCGAGCCAGTACCGAGCGCGGGTTGGGCGGACCAGTATCAAACCTGAACGGGCCGGGCGGCGGCGCCCCTTATAGGAACCTATAGGAACCTATAGGAACCTATAGGAACCTTATAGGAAACCCATAGGAAACCCATAGGAAACACATAGGAAATAGGAAGCCCTCTTTTCCTTTTCCTATGGACTTCCTATGGGTTTCCTATGGGTTTCCTATAAGATTCCTATAGGTTCCTATAGGTTCCTATAAGGGCCTAAAAAACTCCGAGCTCCCAAGCCGGGTGGAGGCTTCTATGCCAGGCAGGTGGGGGTCGTCGCTCGGAGTTTTTTGGGCCCTTATAGGAACCTATAGGAACCTATAGGAACCTTATAGGAAACCCATAGGAAACCCATAGGAAACTCATAGGAAATCTGTAGGAAGCCCTCTTTTCCTTTTCCTATGGACTTCCTATGGGTTTCCTATGGGTTTCCTATAAGATTCCTATAGGTTCCTATAGGTTCCTATAAGGGCCTAAAAAACTCCGAGCTCCCAAGCCGGGTGGAGGCTTCTATGCCAGGCAGGTGGGGGTCGTCGCTCGGAGTTTTTTGGGCCCTTATAGGAACCTATAGGAACCTATAGGAACCTTATAGGAAACCCATAGGAAACCCATAGGAAACTCATAGGAAATCTGTAGGAAGCCCTCTTTTCCTTTTCCTATGGACTTCCTATGGGTTTCCTATGGGTTTCCTATAAGATTCCTATAGGTTCCTATAGGTTCCTATAAGGGCCCAAAAAAACTCCGAGCTCCCAAGCGGGTGGAGGCTTCTATTGCCAGGCCAGCGTGGGGGTCGTCCTCGGAGTTTTTTTGGGCCCTTATAGGAAACTATAGGAACCTATAGGAACCATATAGGAAACAATAGGAAAACCCATAGGAAAATCAAGGAAATCTGTAGGAAGCCCTCTTTTTCCTATTTCCTATGTTCTTTTCCTATGGGTTTTCTAGGGTTCAGGGTTGTAGGGTTTCCTATAAGTTTCCTATAATGTTCCTATAGGTTCCTAAAAATAATAAGGGCCCAAAAAATCCGAGGCTTCCCCCCCCCTTCCTCTGACTACCCGTTGGGCAGACCAGTACTAAGCCAAAAAACCCGGGCCTGCTGGGCGAGCCAGTACTTGAAAAAAAAACCGGATCCCATAATCAAGCAGAAAAATTAGCAAAAAAGTCAACCGGCTGAAGGGTGCAATCAGGGTGCAATCAGGGTGCAATCAGGGTGCAATTAGGGTGCAATCCCAAAAGCGTGCAAAAAACACACAAAAAACAGGCCCAGTTGGGCGAGCCAGTATCAAAACGAGGTTGGGCGAACCAGGATCGAGCGCGGGTTGGGCGGACCAGTACTAAACCAAACCCGGGGCCATGACTCACATGAGCGGTCTACTAAGGGTCGTTGGGCGAAACAGTACCTAAGTGCCTGCTCGGCACATCTACCTACAAGTGCCTGTTCGGCACTGTGCCTGCTCGGCACGTCCTACAGTGCCTGCTCGGCACAGTGCCTGCTCGGCACGCCCTACAGTGCCTGCTCGGCACGTCTACTAGTGCCCGCTCGGCACTGCCCACCCGCCCCCCAGCGCCAGACCCGCGGAGTTGTGCTTCGCCAGGATGTCCGACCTGACACACGGCAGCCTGACAGGGAAAAAACTTCGGGGTTTGGGGGGGTACATGCCAAGCACAATCAAGCAAAATCATGTCATGCCAAAATCAAGCAAATGTCATGCCATGCAAAAAAAATCGTGCAAAACGAGCTATTACTGCAGCCCGTACATACATGTACACCCTGGAGTAATAGCATTTTTCAGCGCAAAGCCGTGCGAAACAAGCTCCCGACCATCTGCACAGATGCCCCGAGAGTGCGCGCGCCAACCAAAAAAAAACTGGGCCCGTAAAAAAAGAATGGCAAGTTGGGCGAGACAACGACAGCAGATCACGGAGGCCGCGGACGGCGGCGCCCGGGCTCGCACGGGGGCGGATGGTGCCGTCGTGCTGAACCTGCGGCGCGGCCCGGGGGCCTACGCGCTGCTCACGCGCGCGGACGGGCAGCTGACCCGGGCGGGCCAGCACTACTACTCCCACCTGGGCCTGCGGCCTCCCAGCAAGGACTTCGACTACAACCAGCCCCTCATCCGCGAGGGGCCCAACGACTACATCCTGCTGCGCAACGGGCAGAAGAAGCTCGTGCGCTCCCTGCAGGGCGGAGAGCACCGGCTGACCAAGCTGGGCAAGGGCTTCTTCCGCGACAAGTACTACGAGTACCTGGTCCACGTGCCGGTGATCATCCGGGGCAGGCGGCGCAGCGGGCGGAACTACGAGCGCAGGGACTGGCTGCCGGTGAACGAGCTGGGCGGGGCCACGAGGCACCCGGCGCACCTCACGGAGGAGCAGGTGGCGCAGCGGGTCAGGCAGCAGGTGGAGGCCTCGCTGGACCGCGGCCCCATCCTGCAGCTCTCGGACGAGACCTACTTCCTCGACCCCGAGGGGCACTGGGTGGTCAGCACCCAGAGCACGCACTACAGGAACTCCAGGACCGAGGTGGAGACGCTCCTGCGCCAGCGCATGAGGGGCCTGAGGAGCGTGAGCTTCCAGCTGCCCTGCGAGGAGGACGTGCTGCAGAGCGCCTTCGAGGACAAGCCGCTCTGCGTGCCCCGGCAGCTGGCCGAGCTGCTGCAGCTGAGCGTGGAGGAGGTGTGCGCCGACTTCGACGCCATGCTGCGCCACGACTGGAGGCGCCTCGGCATCTCCGCCGAGGAGGTGCGAGAGTTCTGCGTGTGGCGCAACGCCCCCATGCGCGTGCTGAGCTCGCAGGGCGACCTCGTGGACAGCTACGACCCGGCGCTGAAGGAGCACCGCACCGTTTGCTTCTTGGCCTTCGACGGGCACTGCTACATGTACAGGGCCGTGAAGCGGGTGCTGGAGCGGGCGGCGCGCGTGCTCTACCGGGGCGAGGCGAGGCAGACCCTGCCGCCCATCCAAGAGTGGAGGCGCTTCGACGCCGCGGACGTGCAGCCGGGGCTGTTCTGGTGCGAGGACCTGCGGGAGGCGCGGCGCCAGCTCATGGCCGCCGGCGAGAGCCCCAAGGTGGCCATCAGCAGCCCGGCGCAGTACTGCGGGCTGAGGCTGAGGCGGGGCACCAGGATCCGAGAGCTGCCGGAGGAGCACGAGGTGCTGCGGAGGTGGTGCGAGGCGCTCAACCAGGAGTACAGGGGCCAGCGCCTGGCCGGCTTGGCGCACGAGATTTTTTTGAAGCTGCTCAAGGCGAAACGGGAGGTGCCCGGCGCGGGAGGCAGCAGACCCTGGCCGCGCAGGACGGCAAGTGCGCGCTGTGTGGATGCGGGCTGACGGCCGGCACCTGCGAGCTGGACCACGTGGTGCCGGTGAGGCAGGCCTTTGCGGGCAGCGTGCAAACTTTGCAGGCGCTGTGCGGCGACTGCCACAGCGAGAAGACGCTGAGGGAGAGCGCGCAGCCCACGAGTTTGGAGAGCCGCGTGGCCCCCGGCGTCATGGAGTACGTCCGGAGCCCCAAGCTGCCTCCTCTGGTTTTTGAGGCGCAGACGTGCGCAAAGGACGCTGTACGTCGGCGTGGACGTGGTGCGCTGCAGGCGCAACGGGCTGGCCAACGCCCCCTTCCCCCTGCCCATCCTGTGCCCGGCGGACGGCGTTGAGCCCGTGGACGGCGTGCTGCCGGACCTGGGCTTTGTGGAGGGCTGCTGCGACGCGAGGCAGTCCTGCCTGAACCTGTTGCCGTACGTGGGGCCCGGCTGGTACCCGAAGGTTTCGCTGGCCGCGATGCTGGACCTGGGCGTCTGCCGCTGGGACCACATCGTGTTGGGCATCTCCGCGCGGAGCCACGTGGACGCGGCGACGCTGCGGCGCGCGCTGGAGCGCATGGACGCCGCGTGGCCCGACGGCGAGGAGCACATGGCCAAGCTCAGCGTGAACGCGATGATAGGCCTGTGGGCGCGCAGCACGGAGGTGGTGTACAGCGTGCGCAGCAGCAGCAGCGAGCTGGACGGCGCGGGCGCGGACTTCTCCCAGGCCTTCGCCTACGAGGGGGGCATGGTGTGGGACTTCGTCTACGCGCGGAGGCTGCTGAGCAACGGCACCTACCGCCCCATCCACGACGCGGTCCTGGGCTTCGAGCACTGCATGGTGTCCAAGGCCCGGCGCATCCTGGACGCGCCGCCGCGGTACCTCGCGCAGGTGAAGACGGACTGCCTGCTGACGCAGCGGCTGCCGATGCGCTTCGCGGAGCGGCTGCGGGCGCTGGAGGCGCTGCGCCACCCGGACGGCACGCCGGTCTACCGCGTGGAAGAGACGAAGCCGCTGCTGGGCGGCAGGGCGCCGCGCATGGAGGCGGAGCGGCCCAAACAGCGGAGGTGGAACGGAGTGGACGACCCCCGTGAACCACTGCCTGGCGGGCAACTCCCTGCTGCTCACGGGCCTGCCGGGCACCGGGAAGACGCACCTGGCCCGCACCATTGTTGCGAGGCTGCGAGAGCAGGGCGAGGCGGTGCACCTCGTCTCAAAGACGCACTGCTCCGCGCAGAACCTGGGCCTGGGGGCGCAGACGGCCGACCACTGGGTGCGCAGGTACGTGCGCGGGGGCAGCGCGCAAAAGCTGGACTGGCTGGTGGTGGAGGAGATCACGCAGCTGGACATGGCGCTCTGGGCGGACCTGGCCTGCGTGGGGCTGAACGCCGACGTGAAGTTCCTGCTGCTGGGAGACTTCCGGCAGTTGCCGGCCGTGCTGGACTCCTGGGCGGGCGGCCCATCAGCGCGCCGTTGGAGCACAGCCAGCTGATCCGCGACCTGGCCGGCGGGCACAGGCACGAGCTCACGGAGAACATGCGCTCCGACCCCGGCATCTTCGACTTCGTGAAGTGGCTGCGGGTCGGCGAGGAGGCGTGCCCCACGCTGGAGCAGGCCAAGGCGAGGCTGAAGGAGCTCTACCCCTCCAAGCCCGGGTGGCCGGACACCACGCTGGTCATCAGCCACAGCAAGCGCATGGCCGTCAACGCAGCGGCGAACCGGGCCCTGGCGCCGGAGGGCTCAAAGCTCCTGGAGCTGGACGTCATCCACATAGATTTGAGTTGTTGCCAAACAACCAATGGGTGTAGCCAAACTGCAACACCCCAAAACAGCCCGCAGAGCATGAGAGTTTGGCCGGGGCTGCGCCTCATCGGGGCCGGCGGAAAAATTCCCAAGGGCGTCTTTGTGGCCGTGGCGGAAGTGGAGCCGGACGGAGTGAGGCTGGACAACGGCATGCGGCTGAAGAACCAGGAGCTGCTGCGGGCCACCCGGCCGAGCCACGCAGTGACCTACGCCAGCTGCCAGGGCCTCACCCTCCACAACCGCGTCCGCTTGGACCTGGAGTCCTGCCACCTCACGCTGCGCCACCTGTACGTGGGCGCCTCAAGGGCGACAAGCTCCGAGCTGCTGGAGGCGGCCTAGCCGAACGGGCAGCACGGCGCCTCCAGGGGCTCCAGCATGAGGTGGCGCACCTCGAAGAGCACGCCCCACTGCCTGCCCATCAGCCACACGTGCCGGGCCTCCACAAGCGCGCGGCCCCTGCGGCGCGCGAACTCCGCGGGGCGCGGCACGCGGTTGCCGGCGGAGTCCCAGAAGAGGCAGCGCTCCAAGTCCATCTTGCACTTCACGTGCTTGCCCTTGGCGCTCACCTTGACGGCGCGCTGCAGCTGGCTCTCAAGCTCGGCGCGGGTGACCCCCGGAAAGGGCTTCTGGAAGATGATCATGTCGTCGACGACGGCCTGCTCCACCCCATCCGTCCACGCCCCCAGGTCGGTGTTGCTCGCAAAGCACACGCCCACCCACTTGGCCCCGTCGTCCTGGAAGTTGCCGGGCTCCCACAGCACCTCCACGTCCGCCTTGCACACCAGCGCGCCCTGATGGGAGTCCTCTATGGACATAAACTTCCCCCCCTTGGCATTGGTCTGAACGTCCAGCCCGAGTGCAAGCTTCATTGCGAAGTTCGGCTCCTTTTTTTTATCCGTAGGAAAAAAGTCCGGTCCGATGAACGCGCGAGTCTTCTTGGTCGTCGCAGTGGCGGTGATCTTGCTCTTTAAAAATGCCGAGGCTCCTGGAGCTTTTCCGCGGCACCAAGTCGGTGGGCAGGGCCTTCGAGGCGGCGGGCTGGGAGGTCGTCTCCCTGGACATCGTGTCGAAATTTGAGCCCACCATCCTCTGCGACATCCGGAGCTGGGACTACACGACGTTCCCGCCGGGGCACTTCGACATGGTCTGGGCCAGCCCCGTCTGCACGGAATACAGCCGCGCGCTGACGACGCGCCCGCGGAGGCTCCTGGAGGGCGACGCGCTGGTGCTCAGCGCCCTTGAGATCATTGCGCACTTTGACCCCTTGATGTGGGTCATAGAGAACCCGGCCACCGGGCTGCTGAAGACCCGGCCGTTCATGGAGCGCCTGCCCTGGGTGGACGTCACCTACTGCATGTACGGAACTCCGTACAGGAAGCAGACGCGGCTGTGGACCAACATGCGCTGGAGGCCGAGGCGAAGCCTGTGCAGGCCCGGCAGCCGCTGCGAGGCGTGGCAGGACGGCAGGCACCTCCGGCCCGCGCAGCGGGGGCCGCGGCTGATGGAGGGGCAGTACGAGAGGGTCAGCCAATCACGCGAGCTGCTCTACAGCGTCCCTGCTGCGCTGTGCGAGGAGATTGCGCGCGCGGCCACGGAGGAGCTTGCGGAGCGGCTGAGCATTCCGGACTGATTCTTTAGGCTTCGTCTAATCCGACGGGCCTGGAATAAGCCCTTTTTTCCATGTTTTTGCATGTTTTTTTGGCGGTGTCACGTTTCGCCAAAAATGGCGAAGCGTGACACCCCGCCTTTTTTTCTCGTTTTTGGGCGCTCTCAAAAGCGGTGCCACGTTTCGCCAAAAATGGCGAAGAGGGGCACCCCCGCCTTTTTTCTCGTTTTTTTACTCAACTTAAGCGGTGCCACGATTCATCAAAAATGAAGAAACATGGCACCCCCGCCTTCGTTTTTTGGGCGCATTCAAAAGCGGTGTCACTAAACGCCAAAAATGGCGCAGCGCGACACCGGGCCTTAGTCAAGCACGGAAACGCCCGTGCCGGAGAGCGTCACCAGTTGGTAGGCCACCAAATGAATGAACAGGTCCGTCATCGTGCCGTCCAGGCCCTTGAAGGTGAACCGGGCAAGGTCGCCCGAGCGGGTGCTGACGCCACTCAGCGGCATCTTGGGCACGCGCTCGGTGGGAAAGCCGGCAATGAAGCTGTGGCGCAGGTAGCCCACGCGGCCGATGTCGATGTTGCGCACCGTGTCGTCGTAGGTGCCCGCGAGGACGGAGAGGAAGTGGAAGTGCTCCGAGGCTCCCTTCATGGGGTTGTGAGGGTACTGCAGGCTGCCCAGCTGCATCTGCGACTCCAGGCTGTCCTCCTGCCTGGCCGCGCGATGGGGGCCACGTCCTGCCCCGGGTTGGCCAGCAAGTGGATCTTGGAGCCCGCGTCGTTGTCCCAAAAGGTCACGAACGCGCCCATGAGTTTCGTGAAGGCGCGCGCCACGGTGACGTTGTGCTCCGCCACGCCGTTCGGGACGCTGGACTGCTGCGTGTGCACCGTGGGGTAGCTGAAACACCAGGGACCTTCCTGAGAGAGCACACCGGTTTGAAGGAACTCCACCAGCGCGGCGTCCAGGACTACCCTGGGAGTCAGAACTCGACGTTTCGGGAAATCCGGAAGTCGGTGCTCAGCGTTGCCCCCGCCGGGTGCGCCCCGGCGTTCTCGGACCACAGCGCAGTGGTGGCGTCCGCAAACTCAATTTCTATCACCAGGTTCAGCTGCGGCGGCAGCATCTTCCCGCAGCGCAGGATGCCCACCATGTTGGGGCGCAGCAGCACGTCCGCGTAGCCGCCCTGGTGCACCGCGCGGGCGATGCGCGGGTCGTTCACTTCGTCGAAACCCTCCATGGCCTTGTTGCGGTTGTACTCTCTGCCCTTCAGCAGGTCGTGCACGGCCACGGTGCGGCCGTAGTAGTTGTTGTCGTCGCAGCGCTGGCCGTTGGCGAAGACCTGGACGCGCTGGACGAAGCAGGCGGGGTTGGGCGTGGCCGGGGCCAGCGGGGTGGTGCCGTCCGTGTTCCTGACGCGGAAGGCGATCTTGATGGACTCGGGGTCGATGAAGGACGTGCCGCTGGTGAGCGGGATGCGGCAGACCCTAGAGGTTGTGGGGGAGAAGGAGCTCAGCGAGCTGGGGAAGTACTGCACGTCATGCCGCGCCGTCACGTAGCGTGTGTTGCTTGTTTTCAGCTTGTAGTCCAGGCTCTGCATCAGCTCATCCTGGGCTCCGGCGGTGACTACCTCCATGCTTGTTTATATACACGCATTTTGACTCGTACGGCGAAGGAAAACTATTCTTCCAGGGTGTACATAGATGTACGGCCTGTAAGAATAGCGTTTTGTGGCGCAAAACCGTGCAAAAAAGCTATTAGTCCAGGGTGTATATTCATATACGGCCTGGACTGATAGCATGCAGCGCAAAACCATGCAAAACGAGCTATTAGTCCAGGGCCTACATTTGCGTAGGGCCTAGACTAATAGCATTTTGCAAGCGCAAAGCCGTGCAAAACCGTGCAAAACGAGCTATTACTCCTGTCCGTATATGGATATACGGACGAGAGTAATAGCATTTTGTTGCGCAAAACCGTGCAAAAAAAACTCTCCCCGAGAAGGAGAGTTTTATTTTATTTTTTTAAGCAGCCTCAATGTCTCGCGCCAGCTGGTCAAAGCTGGGCGGAGGCAGGCTCCGGCGTGAACTGGAGCTTGCCCGCGAGCTTGGCTGGGACTGGGGCAGGGCCACGGGGTTCAGGCCCCAGGAGAAGGGGCGCGGCGTGTTGGACTGCGCCTGAACTCGGAAGCCGGACTGCGAGGAGGCGCGGCTGCTTGCGGGGCTGCCTGAAGTGCTGCTGCCTGAGCGCAGCGAGAAGTGCTGAGGCTGAGTGGCGTCATTCATGTTGTTAGCGGACCGGATGTCCTGCACGGCCGCGTCCTCGCTGCCCTGCTGGGGCCGGAAGAGCGTGTTCTCGAGGACCCAGCCCGTGCCGCGGGCGAGGCCGTAGGCTGCGCCGCCTGCGAGCCCCACGGCCAGCCCCGCCGTTGCCGCCGCGCCGACTCCCGCCGCGCCAGCCAGCGTTCCAGCAACCTCGCCCGCGGCGGGCGCCAGTGCTGCTGCTCCTTCCGCCAGGCCCCCCAGGTACCCGAAGGCTCCGCCCACGCCCTCGGCGGCAACGGCCACCTCGCCCTCCTCCGCTGCCACGGCCGCCGTCTCCTCTATTGGCCTGCGCCGCGCTCCACCTCCTGCGCGCGCTGCCCCGCCTCGTCCAGGAGGCGCTCCACGTCACTGGGCCGGCCTATGATCTGCGGAGGCGGCTGCGCCGGGCCCGGGCGGGGCAGCACGTTCAGGCGCACGTACTCCGCTGCGTCCTGGGGCAGCTGAGAGCGGAAGGCCTGCGCGGCTGCGAGCCCCGCGGCCCCTGACCGTTGCTGGCCAGCGCGTCGGCCTCCGGGTCTCCTGCAAGGTCGTCCTCGCCGAAGCGGTTTCCTCCTCGCATCCGCGCAAGGCGCACGTCCTCGTCCGTGGCCTCTGCGGGAGTGCGGAAGCCTTCCTCGGGAATTGCCTGCAGGGGCGTGTGCTGCAGGGGCCGGGGGTTGGGGTCCTCGCTGGACTGCACAAAATCGTCCAGGTAGAAGTGGCTTGTGATGAACGAGGTGGCCTTGCGGTCCGGCTGGTCCAGGGCAGCGGCTCGTTCCGCTCCAGGTAGCCCACCACCTGCTCAAAGCGCGGGCGCTGGTTGAAGCCGTGCGCCCGAAGTGTCTTCATTTACTGTTGCGCAACTTCGCCCGCCGCCCGTTCCACGCCCCGGCGCTCGGCCCGCGCGTAGCGCAGCTGGGGTACCTGGCGGTGCACGGCCTCCGTCAGCCGGCTCACGTCGTCCAGGTGCCGCTGCCCCTCCTGCGCCTGCCTGCGCTCGCCCAGCCAGTTGTTGAAGGCCCGCGCCTCCTCCAGTTCTCGGTAGCGCTTCAGCAGCAGCGGCTGCAAGTTGTAGCTGGGGTACGTTTTGCGAAACCACCGGAGCATCCGCGGCTCGTTGCGAGGTTCAATCGACATCATGCTTTTATACCAGTACGCTTGCGCCTGTGGTCAGCCGGTCATAAGCGGACTGCCTCTCCAGCATGCGCAGGGCGCGCTGCTGCTCTCTTGTGAGCTGAGGCACCTCAGCCGGTGCCTCCGCCTCAGCCGGTGCCTCAGCCGGTGCCTCCGCCGGCGTCTCAAGTGGAGGCTTTGGCTTGCGCTTTGGAGCAGCCGGCTCAGTAGGCACGTCCTGCTTCGGTTTGTTTTTGCTGCCTGGGGGCCTGCCCCGCCGTTTCGGTTCCGGTGCCGGCGCAGCGTGTGGCGCAGCGTGCGGCGTAGCGTGTGGCGCAGCGTGTTCCGGCGCAGCGTGCGTGCACCTCTTGCGCCTCTTGTTCGGTCGGCTCCATTTAATTATACGTGGTCAAGATATAACACGAACGACAAAGACGACCCGCGAAGCCGGACGACGTTGCCGTCCAGGTCGGTCAGGCGGAAGCGCATGTGCCTCAGGGTAACCGGGCCCCTGAGGGCCATGAAGTGCCCGTCGTCTGAGCCCGTCTCCACAATGGTGCCCACTCCGCTCTTCAGCGTGATCTTGGAGAGGATGTCGTCGCCCAGGTTGCCCAGCACTCTGCTGGCGTTGGCCAGCTGGGCGCAGCGCAGGTAGACCTCGTTGTGCGCCATCATCGGACGAACTCAAAGACCTGCTGCCCGCCGGAGACAAAGCTCGGGCCCAGCATGTGGTCCACGCTGAAGGGCTTGGTGGGAGAGGCGGGCGGCGCAGCAGGGTAGTCCGCGGCATCAGGGAATTGCTGGCGCAGCTCCAGGTCGTTCAGGATGAGCCTGTTGCCGTCGTAGGCAACGCTCAGGCTGTTGGTGGTCTCGCTGTAGGTGGCGGTGGCAAAGTTGGAGCTGATCCAGGCGGCCAGCCGGGCGCCAGTGTACGCGCCCTCGGGCAACAACGCCCAGTTCAGCGTGCCCAGCGCGGCGTCGACCCAGTAGAGGTAGCGGCCCCGGTCCGTGGACAAAAAGCTGTCGGCCAGGCGGATCTTGTAGACGGCAAGCCGGGCGTCGCTCTGCAAGTGCAGGGACTCTCCCAGGTCTACCTCAAAGTCGCTGTCCGAGCCGGCCACTCTCTTGCGGCTGTCCACGTAGATAGTCGTCATCCTTTTCCATAGGAGGCCGCCCGTTCTGCGGACGATGGGCGGCTGGACGGCTGCGACGGAGGTGCAGCAGGAGATGTTTCTCGCACTTGCGTTTGATCAGCGTGGAGCTGGCGAACAGCTTCTGGCCCAGGAAGCTGAGCGCCGCTCCCATCGGCTTCTCTTTCCAATGCGAAACGCTCTTCAAAGCGCTTGAAGAACATTTCATTCCTCGGCTTCAGGTAGTAGACGAAAAGGAAGCTGTAAGGTTCCCGCGTCGCCTGCTCGTACAACTGGTAGAGCTGCTCCTTCGGCAGCAGGGCGCTCAGCTCCTCCACCACGGCGTCCAGCTCGTGCTGGTTGCGCAGCCTCCAGCAGCAGAGGAATTGCTGGTTGACCCGCACGGCCGCGCTGATTAGTCTCAGCTTCTGCGAGCTCACCCAGGTGCTTATCTGCATGTGCCGGCCCCTGATGAAGAGAGTGTCCAGGGCGCCGTGAGGCTTGTGCAACTGCGGCGTGTCAGCAAAGTCGTCGATGACTACAAGCACCTGGTACAGTTTCTTCATTTCCAACTTCTTGGACGCCTCCGTGATCTTGCGCTGCTGCTGGATGATGCGCCGCAGCGCCGCCTCGTCCCACTCGTCCCAATAGGTCTGCTCCCGTTCTGTGTTCACCCCCAGGTCCCCTCAATGTACTTCTTGACGGGATCCAGCCGTCGTCTATGTTCACACTCGGGCTGAAGACGTAAATTCTCTCAAAGACGCCGCGATACTGCTCCAGAATCAGGCTGATCAGAGCCACGGTCTTGCCCGATTTCGATGGCCCGAGGAAAATGCCCGTGCACGGCACCAGTGGCACCACGGGGTCAGAGGCTTGTTTGCTGCTATACTCTGTCGTAGGAAACAGCTTGATCTTCCCCATTTCCTTTGCGTTACTTCCCAAATTCGAAGCCGGGAAGCCGTGCGGCGAGTCCGGGAGTGCGTCTGTGTGTACCGACGCGCTGACGGAGTTTTCCGGGAGTGGGGCGGCGAGTCCGGGAGTGCGTCGTTGTGTACCGACGCGCTTCCAGAGTTTTCTGGAAGACACCGGGGCAATCCTGTGCCCACGCCAGGATTGAGTGGGGCAATCCTGTGCCCACGCCAGGATTGAGTGAGGCAATCCTGTGCCCACGCCAGGATTGAGTGGGGCAATCCTGTGCCCACGCCAGGATTGAGTGGAGCAATCCTGTGCCCACGCCAGGATTGAGCAATCCTGTGCCCACGCCAGGATTGACGGCTGGGCAGGGCGTGTGAATGGTGGAAAAAAACACTCCGGGAGTTATGCTGCGAGGACAGCATATCTCCCGGACCTTCGGCGCTGGCCCGGTGATGGGTTTTTCGGGCAAAAAAAGCGAAGTCGGAATTCCGACTTCGGTGGGAGAGCGAAGTCGGAATTCCGACCTCGGTGTGGCGCAGGCAAGCTGGAGGCTTCTATGCCAGGCAGGCGCGGCAGGGTGGCGCACCCAAGCCGCCGTATGACCGTATGATCCGTATGATTCGTATGACTCGGCGGGCTGGCGTGTCAGGCGCGCCTGGAAACAGGCGCCAACCATTTTTTGGTTGCTGCCCGCGTGGAGTTCCGCCGCAGACTGGCAGGAATGCAATTGAGGGGAAATATCCCTCAATTCAACTTCCCGTGCTACCAGTACACAAACTCGCTCAGGTGGCGCGGCCGGGAGGCTTCTATGCCAGGCAGGCGCGGCAGGGTGGCGCACCCAAGCCGCCGTATGACCGTATGATCCGTATGATCCGTATGACTCGGCGGGCTGGCGTGTCAGGCGGCTGGAATGTGGCGCACAGGTGCCAAACCGCCGCCGTATGATCCGTATGATCCGTATGATCCGTATGATCCGTATGACTCGACAAGCCTGGCATTGAAGCCTCAGCTGAGTCATACGGATCATACGGATCATACGGATCATACGGTCATACGGCGGCTCGGCACTCCGGGAGTACCACCCAGGTGACCTGCCTGGCATCGAAGCCTCGGCACCTACCCGGTATCGAAGCCTCCACGTTGGGCGAGCCATTGCGAACCAGTTGGGCGAGCCAGTTGGGCGAGCCAGTACTAAGGGGTTGGGCGAGCCAGTACTAAGGGGTTGGGCGAGCCAGTACTAAGGGGTTGGGCGAGCCAGTACTAAGGGGCCAACCTGCACCAGGGAATTTGAATTGAAAGATATTAACTTTCACTTTGGTATACTTCCAGTACGACACGAACGTCTTGCGCACTCGGACTTGCCGCTGAACCCGTGGGCGAGCCAGTTGGGCGAGCCAGTACTAAGGACCCGTTGGGCGAGCCAGTACTAAGCCGTTGGGCGAGCCACTCAACCACAGTGGCCTCCACGCCTGCTTCAAAGCTGCGCCTTGGCGCTCCTACGGTGCCAGCTCGGCACGTGCCCGCTCGGCACATCTAGTGCCTGCTCGGCACGGTGCCTGCTCGGCACGGTGCCTGCTCGGCACATTTAGTTACTAGTGCCCGCTCGGCACTGCACCCCCTCCACGGTGCCAGCTCGGCACCGGGGTCCTACAAGTGCCCGCTCGGCACTGGGGTGCCAGCTCGGCACGTGCCCGCTCGGCACATCTAGTTACTAGTGCCAGCTCGGCACTGTGCCTGCTCGGCACATCTAGTTACTAGTGCCCGCTCGGCACTGTTAGTTAAGTGCCCGCTCGGCACTGCCCTGCCTCGCAGAAGTTCAGCTCCAGGACACCTGACACGTGCAGCCTGACAGGAAAAAAAACAGGGGAAGGGGGGTGGGGTTGAGCCACATGACATGCAAAAAACCGTGCGAAAAAAAAACGTGCAAAATCATGTCATGTCAAAACCATGCAAAAACCATGTCAAAATCATGTCAAAATCATGTCATGCAAACATGCAAAAACCATGCAAACATGCAAAAACCATGCAAACATGCAAAAACCATGCAAAAACCATGCAAACATGCAAAAACCATGCAACATGCGGCGCGTACGCTGGCGTCTACACTGCGAAAAAACGTGCAAGCTGTTCGTGTCATGCAAAAAACAAGCTGTTCCACATGCCATGAAAAAACCGCGCGCAAAACCGTGCGAAAAAACGTGCAAGCTGTTCGTGTCATGCAAAAAACAAGCTGTTCCACATGTCATGCAAAAACCATGCAAAAACCATGCAAAAACCATGCAACATGCGGCGCGTACGCTGGCGTCTACGCAGGCAGGCGCGGCCGGAGTGCCAAGAACATGTTCATCCGACATGTAATCCGACATGTTGAAATTAAGCGCGTATAGCGGCTTGGCGCGGCAGAAATGTGAACACGAGTGGCAATTGTGTTGGCACTTGTGTTGAAGAAATTAAGCGTATAGCAAGAAATCCTGGGGGAATTTCAATGCAGGGTTTCTGCAGGGAATCCCTGCATTCCCTGTATCCCTCTCTTTAGAAGACTTTTCAGCAGTTCTCAGGCGAACCTCTCTCTTTAGAGGGGTTTTCCAAATGGCGTATATTCTACCTGAGAGGCTTCTAGCACTCGTCCGTCCAGCATTTGACCTCGTCCTGCGAAGGATTCGAAGTCTAAAACGCTGCGTGCAGGCGTGTGGCTGCAAAATAGAGACCCCTAGATATGCGCTGCAATTTGGCTCCAGGTTGCATTTCAAGCGATGTCAAGCTTTGCCAAAGGAAACCCCTTTTCCCTTTTTTTCGGGGACCCCTTTTTTTGGGACCCCTTGTTTTCTTTTTTTTTTGTTTTTCTTAGCCCTGCAAAGGTTGGCTCGCTTGAAATGCAACCTGGAGCCAAATTGCAAGCATATCTAGGGGTCTCTATTTTGCAGCCACACGCCTGCACGCAGCGTTTTAGACTTCGAATCCTTCGCAGGACGAGGTCAAATGCTGGACGGACGAGTGCTAGAAGCCTCTCAGGTAGAATATACGCCATTTGGGAATCTCCCTCTAAAGAGAGAGGCGCATGGACGCCGCGTGGCCCGAAGGCGAGGAGCACATGGCCAAGCTTAGCGTGAACGCGATGATAGGCTGTGGGCGCGCAGCACGGAGGTGGCGCGCAGCACGGAGGTGGTCTACAGCGTGGGGACTTCGTCTACGCCAGGAGGCTGCTGAGCAACGGCACTGCCGCCCCATCCACGACGCGGTCCTGGGCTTCGAGCACTGCATGGTGGCCAAGGCCCGGCGCATCCTGGACGCGCCGCCGCGGTACCTCGCGCAGGTGAAGAGGACTGCCTGCTGACGCAGCGGCTGCCGAAGCGCTTCGCGGAGCGGCTGCGGGCGCTGGAGGCGCTGCGCCACCCGGACGGCACGCCGGTCTACCGCGTGGAAGAGACGAAGCCTTTGCTCAGCGGCAGGGCGCCGCGCATGGAGGCGGAGGCCCCAAACAGCGGAGGTGGAACGCGACGACCCCGTGAACCGGGCAGCTCCCTGCTGCTCACGGGCCTGCCGGGCACCGGGAAGACGCACCTGGCCCGCACCATTGTGGCGAGGCTGCGAGAGCAGGGCGAGGCGGTGCACCTGGTGTCCAAGACGCACTGCTCCGCGCAGAACCTGGGCCTGGGGGCGCAGACGGCCGACCACTGGGTGCGCAAGCCCTCTTGGCTCAAGCTTCGCGGCGCTAGGGTTTGTTGTCTCGGGGTAGACGCCAAGAGCCATGGATATTGATCGACTTGACAACGATGTTTTTCCGGGTATGCAGCTTTCGCCTATGTATGGCTCTTTCGGACCACCCGTTGGCCTTTTGATACAGGAGTTGTCAGAACTTCGTCTTCCTGAGCAATTCTTCCTGTGTACCAAGAATGCTGTTCTTGATATGTGGCCCGCTACATCTTTTACCTTGAACCAACCATGCTCCTTTCGATGTGGTTTTTCAGCTTTCTTGACAGACATTGATGACCTGGCCTCGTTTGAATCGCCTCACTTTGCGAACATTCAAATATTTGATTACAAAGGTATTTGTTTTGATTTTGATGCCATGCTTCTTGTACCACCTCGGGTTCGACGAAATCTTGACCTCAGAGACGGAGATTTCGCTACGGTCTTCGATTATCAGATGATCGAGGATACTCCTCGCAGAATTTTTGCACCTTGGGGCATTGAAGCTTGCATAGCTAAGAACTTTTCCCCTGACAAGAAGAGTTCCGCCTTGGACCTTTTTTCTGGCCTCGGGGGGTGGAAGATGGGAAAAGCCTGGACAGATCAGCTTCAGCTTCCCTTTGCTCTGCCGTCAGTGCTTTGCTCAGTGGAAATTGAACCACGTACTGCCAAGTTTTCTGCGGAAACATTGAACTTGAACACTGTTACGGCTCACCATTTGGTCACCTCTGAACGAAAATTCTGGCCCAAATTTCCGTTCATTGTCATTGGGGATGTGGATTCTTGTCAGATTTTGCAACAGATCTCTTGCATCAACACGTCGGTTTTGGTCGCATCGCCATCTTGTCCCCCATGGAGTGCAGCATCGAAAGATGTTTTGGGACTGGCATCTCAGCTTGGACAGAATATGATTTCTACAGCTCTGTCATCCCGGTCGCCAGGCCCAGATACATGGCTATTCTGCTTAGGTTCGATGTTTTCCAGCAGATTTCAGGCACCAATATTGCTTCATATCTCAAGACGATCAGGATGCCGCTGTACAAGGTGCCTCTGAGACAGTGCCTTTGGGATTTACAGCAAACTCTATTGCGGACAGAGTTGAAATTGTCCGATGTGGAAGTCCAGAAACTCCTTGATCCAAGGTTTGTGCCTCAGTGGAATCGTGACACCATTTTCCGACCTGCAGACATTTGCAAAATGCGCAATTGCCTTGAATCTTTGAAGTTGGATTCAGTCATGGCATGTTACCGCACATGCCTTCAGTTTCATGACCATCAGCTCGCAAAGGGTGTCTTCATGCAGGCCAAGGCTTTCATGGTGGATGATTCGCAACAGGTACTGTGGTTTGCGTTGGCGCCTGATGAGATTGCTGCCGCACTTGGAGTGGCACATCATGGATTTGCATCTCTTTCGAACACAGAGGCTTATCGCTTGCTTGGAAACATGCTTGTGCCAGTGCATTCAGCCTTCCAGTGGCTCCGGATAGCCCAGACGTGGACAGCAGTCATGAGCAAAGATCGTCGGTTGCCTCAACTTGATGCCTGTTGCCAGGAATTGGCAACGCTCTGTTGCCAGGCGGTCCTAATCCACAAGAACGCCGATGAGTTGACTATTCCGGTCTCGATCTCAGCGACATTGCCCTTCATTGTGTGGAGATTGGTTGAGTTCTCCCAAGATCGTTGCCAGGTGTTTAGTTGTGTGCCTACCTCTTTTGAGATTCAAGATGCTTGTGATCGCATCCTGCATGCCTGGAATGAAGATGGCACCTCGCTGTCGACACACTTCCTCAGACAGGCCCTGAAGCATGTGCGCTTGATTTTCTGGCATGGAGGCATGGCAATTTGTCCCGCAGATGTGACATTTCATTTTGCTCTGGATAGTTTACAGCAGTGTGTATTGTGGTCAGACAGGCACTCCATTCATTTGCAGTTGGATTTGCACACTGTGGCAATTGCGTGTGTGGTGGATGGAGATCCACGACAAGGAACCTCCTGCAATGCACCGCTTACACATGTGCAGCTGTGTCAAAACCTCAGGTCTACACAGCTGGCTTTGGGCAGGACGGACGCATCCATTTTCCACCTTGCCGACAGTGCAATCGCTTGTGCTTTTGAAAATGCTGACTTTGTCAAGTGTGCCAACTGCCTAAGGGACTTTGAAGCTACAGCACTTTCCGCGCTTTTTGGATGTACCTTGCAGGTCAGAATTCCCGTTTTCGAGGATGACAGGGCTGGTGCAGCACTTCTTCCATCCAGGACGGGTTTCAGGATGGACTCTGCAGACACAGCTATCCTGGTGAATGCTCGCTATTTCACCTCCTTTTTGGACGTGCACTCACTGCCAGTCTCTCAGTGTGAGGCGGTTTTTGCGTACATTGACTTTGATGGATTTCTTTTGTGGAAAGGATTCATTTCACCTCAGCAGACTTTGCAAACAATTGTTGATGCATGGTTGTTTGCCAACAACGCCATCTCCATTGCACCTACTTGCCGAATCGTGATTGCTGGCAGACAGGCTTCGCCTGAATATGCAATAGGTGATTTCCTTATGAATCAGACCTCGTCTATCAAGATTCACCTCAGATACTCTCTTCATGGTGGAGGCCCGACGGAAACATCAGCCGACAAAGTCCTTGAGGCAAGACGTGCAGTCGCTTCTTTTCTACAGGAACACGGTGCTCAGTTTGAGGATGCAATGGAGTGGTCTCAAAATGTCATTGATGCACTTGGGTTTGCTCGCTTCACTGCGAAATCCACTTTGCTTTCAGATGAGATCCAATTGGCCAAGGCGCTCCTTGGTATGTCTTCAGCCGCATCAATCAAGATGCCGCCTGGACTGGCCTTGCCTCAGTTTCAGCGCAAGAGACAGAGACCCATTTCGGCGTCGCAACTCCAACTGGATTTGGCCCAGTTCTCGTCAACCGATGGCACTGAACTTGCTCTCCTTTTTGAGATTTCAGCACAAAGCCCGCCGGGGATTGCATTGTTGGACCCACAGCAAGCGAGACACTTCCTCACATGCACCCAGCTTGTTGATCATGAACTCTTGATGTGTGTGCTTGGGCGATGCCCAACAACTGACAATCAACATTGCAATTCTATGTCCATTCCTGCGAAAACTGTTTCTGGAGAAACTGTCGTGGTTGCCGTCTGCGCCCACCAATTGGGAAAAAAGAATGTGAAATTTGAGAAAGATGAACAGAGGGCCTTTGCTTTGCCCAGTTCCTCTATTTGGCTTTTTCGTGTTTTTCGTGATGAATTTGCAGATCAACAATGGGATGCTTTCATTTCACAGCCAATTCGCTCAGCTCTTGGTAGATTCCACAAGAAGCAGCCATTGCTGGCCCCGCCTTGGGGGCGTTCCTGGTCTTCCCCAGGTAGGAAACGCGTGACGCCGCAGGAGGCTCAGATTTTTGCATTTGCCGGTCGTGTTTTGGATGAGGACGTTGCTACTTTGTTGGCGCAGAGTGGCCACAATTCCGTTTACATGTCACCAGAATGCTTTCAGAGTGATTTGGCTGAACCAGCCCAAATCGCAGATGGCACCTATTGCCCTCAAAATGAACTCGCAGCTTGGAATTGTCAAAACCCCCAAAGGCCATTTTGGCATTAGGGTGGGCAAGAACCAGTTTGAAGCTGCCTGGAAGCACCTTCGTCCTTCAGAACCTTTGCCGCCAGATGACACTGGTCATCGAACGTGGAAGATTGAAAATTGTCCGCCCGGGACAACCAGTTCAGTTATTATCACATGGCTTGGCCATCACAACTGGCAAGCTCGACCTACACGACAGCTTTCAGCTTCGACCTGGCTTGTAACCTCCTCCAAGGACCCACCAGCGACTACTATTCCTCTGAACAACCACTACGTCCTCATCAAAGAGGTTGTGCGCAACTTCCAACGCTCCGGAGGCAATCAAGTTCTTCGTGCTGGTGAGATGCCCAATGACATCAAGACTACACTGCCAGATCAGAAAGTCGATCCACTCCAGATTTTTGATCCATGGATGTCCACAAGCAAAGCTATATCCTCGAGCTCATCAGTCAACGACAATGTTCGGTTGGCGCAGAATGAGAAGCAGATTCATGAACTGAAGGCTCATTTTGAGCAACTTCAGCAGCAACAGCAAATGGACGCGAAGGAGAATGCGAAGTTCCGTCAGGATTGCACCAAGGAGTTTGCAGATGTTCGTCAGCAACTTACAGGGGAGATCCAACAGCTTCATGGCACCTTCCAATCGTTGTTGGAAGCAGCAGTATCCAAGCAGGAGGCGCGCATGACGTCAGAGTTCTCCGATCTCAAGAAGCTCTTGCAGAATTTGGGAGCCGGACAGCGCCCTTCTAAGCGTCCCGCAGATGTCGCTCACATTAGTGACATGTCTGACTGACCTCGAGGTTTTTATTTTCTCGGATGGCTCTACATGGCAGCCATCCAAATTCATGCCAGGTGTCCTTCTTTGCAATGCGATTTTGATCGCTACACGGGGTGTAGGGTGGGTGAGGCATCTCACCCAGGACCACAACTTGTTCGAGTTTGTGTCTCCAACGTGGGGTCCATTCTTGGTAAAATTGATCACCTTGACACTCTTGATTCTCATGTTACTGTTCTTTCTGAGACCTGCGCTACCTTGGCCTCACAGGAGATGATCTCGCGCAAGTTGTGCAAATCGTCTCATACTCCATTATGGGGAGCTCCAGTGGATGTCAAAAAGACCTCGGACTCAAGTGCTACCTTGTTTCGTGGTCATAACTCCGGAGTGGCGGTTTTTTCCAAGGTGCCTGCTCGCTATCTTTATGCGCCTACTACATGTTCCGCTTTTATTTCTGGCCGGCTTTTGCCTTGTTTGATCCGGCTCGGACCTTTCGATGTCATTTTGATTGCTGTCTACGGTGTCCCCACTTCCCGGGACATTGATGGCAAAGTGAATGACGAAATCCTTCGTCAGGCATTCGATTTGGCATCGTCATATAAGATACCCAGCTTGATTGTCGGCGACTTTAACGTCCGGCCACAACAGTTGGATTCCTTTAGTTCTTTTCTGTCGCTTGGGTTCATTGAAGTATTTGAGTGGTTTCAACGGCAGGGGATTGCCTTGCCGCCAACTTGTAAAGATTCCACCTACCACGACACCGCGTTGATTCACCCCACTTTAGTTCCGTATTTACAGCACGCTTGTGTTGATGTCCTCAAGAAGGTTGACGTCCATGCTCCGCTTTTTTTGGACTTTGTTTTCAAAGATGTCATTCCTGTTCAATATCGATGGGTTTTTCCAGCTACATGGAGTGATGACTCGCCGCCTTCAGAATATTTTGAGTCTCAATATGTGCAGCAATGTGAGCGTCACCCTTTCCTGACTGAGTCCAACTTGTCATTGCAAGAACAGTTTTTACAGTGGTCACGCAATGTCGAGCAGTCAGTACACCATTATCGTCAACAAGCCAATGCACATGGACAACACCACCTTCCACAGAGACAGCGGGGTAGATGCCAATGGCAGCCTCTTCGAAAAATGCATCCGCCCAAGACTGTTCGACAATGTTGGAGCGGTGGTTACAACCCGCCAGATGATACTACTTCGTTGCCATCTCATCACAAGGTCAGACAAGTGCGCCGATTGCAAGGTCTCTTCAGATCTCGGGCCGCACTAGAGCACACGCCGGTCCTGTGCCCCAGGCGCTGCACCCAGTTGCATTTTCAGCACCAGAATGAATGGAATGCTATCTTGCGTGCCAGAGGTTTTGGACATTCGTTTTCTTCCTGGCTTTTGGGACAAGAAGGTATTTTCTATGTTCCTCAGCAATGTCCGGACGCAGATTTCATTTTTACTGCGTTTCAACTTGTCAAGTTTGATGCGGACATCTTGGTCAAACAGGAAGCCAGGCACCGTAAAGAACATTTTAAATCGCGATTGGCGTTGGAAGCCAAAAAGGGTAATCTCAAAACCCTGTTTGCTGACCTGCGTGGAAAAGGGCCGCCCCCGATCAAATGGATCGAGCACAATGTCACCACAACTGCCCGGCTACAAAGGTCGCCCAAAGGTGACGCCATCGTTTTCACCGACGAGGCTGCTGCATTTTCATGTGACATGCCAGCTACCTTTGGTGACGCTCAGGTCATTGTACGGCAGATCCATGGCTCTTATGTGCATCTCCGGGTTATATCAGGAGTATGCCCTACAGTTGGAAACCTGACGCAGCAGAAGTCGGCTACTCAAGTCTGTGAGCTTGATTATGTTTTTTCCAGCTATTGGAACACATTCTGGCAACGTGACCAGTTTGAACCTATTTCGTCATGGGAGGAGGCTTGTGAAACCGTGGTGCAGTGTGTACACACCCTTCCTCAGATTGATATTCCATGGCAAGACCCTTTGGCATGGTCCCATGTTTTGTCACTTACCAAATCAGGTTCGGCAGCAGGAGCTTGCGGATGGAGATTTGAAGAGTTGAAACTCCTCCCGCCGTCGGCCTTTCGGCACCTTATTTCGCTGTATGGCCGTGTTCTTGACTGTGGGGAATTTCCAGAACCTTTCATGCGGGCGCGTGTATCCCTGCTTGGCAAGATCGACAATCCTCGCTTTGCAACCGATGCACGCCCTATTACTATCATCGGATGTATCGTCCGTCTCTTCACCAAGTTTTCAGCTTTCTTTATTTTGAGATCCTGGACTTCTTTTTTCCCTGCAGCCATATCTGGTGGACTTCCAGGACGTGGAGTTCGGGTATTTTCATGGCTGCAACAGTTTGCAGCAGAGGTTGCAAGCATTAAAAAGACGCCTGTTGCTGGTCTTAGCCTTGATTTGGTTAAAGCTTTCAATTTGCTGCCGCGAATCCCGCTTGGAAAATTGATGGAGCACCTCAACGTGCCGTCCAATCTTGTTGCTGTGTGGATGGCAGGACTTGGCAACCTTTCTAGAAGATTCACCTTCCATGGTGCTTATGGACAACAAATTCCGTCCTTTTCTGGGGTTCCGGAAGGATGTGCACTTTCAGTTTGTGCGATGCTGGCGTTTGGCTTTCTATTTCATTACCATGTATCGCAGACTTCTGCCGTACCCACTACATATGTTGATAACATCAACTTCACGGCACACACCTCAACTCGGTGGGCTGCCGCTTTTGAGGTAACCAGAGTTTTCATGGACGTATGGTCTATGCAAATTGACTGGCGCAAAACATGGGTTTGGGCTAATGCCCCACATTTGAGAAAGTTTCTTGAAACCTTTCCGGAACTTCGTGAACTTTATCCAGACCAAGTCCCATTGTTGGATTCCGCACAAGAACTGGGAGTCGCTCGCATATACAATCAGAGACCATCACCATCAGCCCTGCATGCTCGGGTTGGAAAGGGTGTCAGTCGTGCAAAGTGTATCCCGCGAACTTTGACTTTCCTGTCAGATCGTGCCAGATTGGTTCAGAAGGCTATTTGGCCATTGGCCTTGTATGGAGCAGAATCTCAATACTTGTCCTCTAAGGAGATGCAAAGGCTGCGCCGTGCAGCATGCTCAGCCGTTGTAGGACCCTGGCAACAAGCTTGTGCTTGGATCGCATGTAGTTTCCTTCATCAGGAACTGGTTGATCCTTTCTTCTTTGTGATCATCAATATTTTTGCTATCTTGAGGCAGGTGCACGATACCTATCCCCATATTGTCCTCGAATTTTCTACTTGTGCGATGTACTTGAAAAAGTTGCAATGGGAGCTGAGTGACACTGGTCTTCTTTCTGGACCCCCCGGATTCAGGCCGATCCAGATACTGCAAATTTCACGAAAGGACTTGAAAGCCAGATTGATGGCCTGGTGGCCTATTTTTGTGTATCAGCAAATTGCACACAGACGTGGCGTTGAGACATGGCTTATGTCTCGACAAATCACAGTGAAGGTGTTGAATAAATTTCATGATAGTGCACACGGTTTCTTGGCTTCGCGCATCACTAATGCTTTTCAGAGTCAGCAGGCCAAAGCGGGCTGGAAGGGGAACGATTTCTCCAACCCTGCTTGCCAGCATTGTGGGCTAGAGTGTACCACAGATCATGTGATTTTTGCATGCCCTTTCTTCCAAGAGATTAGGCAAGAGCATGCGCCTGCTCTTGACTTGCTTCGTGACAAATATCCTTCCTGGAAATATCTCCCTGTCACAGGAGTTTCCTCTGGGTTGGTTGCTATCTCTGAACAGCTTAATTCTATTCCTGTTTATTTTGATCTTGAAATCCCAAGCAATTTAGTTGATTTGCCGGCCATGATTTTCTTTACCGATGGGGGTTGTCGTAACCCTTCCATCCCCATGGCTCGACGGGCATCGTGGGCTGTTGTCCAGTCATTTCTCACAACGGATGAGCAAGTTGTTCGTTTTTTGCAAGCACCTCCAAGTGGATATCCGCTGCAAGATCAATTCTGTGCCTTGGGGTGTGGAATCATCCCGGGCCAGCAAGACATTGCACGGGCCGAGCTTTATGCAATTGCCGCTATTATTGTTGCAGCCCATCATCAGCAATGCAAGGGCCAGATTACGGTCTATTCTGATTCCGCATATGCTGTCAGTATTCTTAAATGGGTGTCTCTACACCCACATGCAAGACCTGGGGATTTCAGACACCTGGCCAATCAAGACATCATCCAGTGCATTGTACATTGCTGGCTTCCCGATCAGTTCCGGGTTTTGAAGGTTAAGGCGCACCGTGAGATTCATGACGCCGTCGATCCCTTCGACTCCTTTCTTGTTGTTGGTAACGACGTTGCGGACCGGCTTGCATCTGCTGCACTTGACCTCGACGTGCCCGCGGCTCGCATTGCCGTACAATGTATCAGACACTCTGTGCATGAAATCGAATTTGATTTGCATCAAGTCTATTCCTTTTATTTGGCACTGGATCGCTTCAAGGTTGCTAACGAACAGAAGAAACTTGATAAGCATTGCCTTGACGTTGCAATCTCTGACCAAGTCCAGTCGAAGTCTTTTGATGAGACCGTGCAATGGATTGCAACCTGGCCGACAGAGGACCCCATTCAGGTTACTTTTGAGACCTTGCCGGACATCTTTCGGCAGGCTATCCCTGCTGGGCAACTTGCGGCTGACGCAATTTGGAATTGGATGCATACCATCGAGTGGTCATCCAGACGAGCTCCTCTTGAATCAGATCCAGGTATTAATGCGTTGGAATTACTTTTGAGCTTTACTCTTCACACTGGTTTGAGACTTCCCGTGCCTTGGAAAACGAATTCCAAGACTTCATATACTTCCTTTAGGGATTATGACTCTGCTGAGATCGGAATGCTCCCGCCAGAAAAAAGAAGCGCTGGTCAACAGGCCCATACCCTTGTTGCTATTATGCGCCAATTGGACGCCATTTCTGGAAAGTGGCACCTGCCCGTGCCGCAGCAAATGAACATTCAACACATGAAGATTTTCTATCCGCTGCGGATGATTCAGGTATTTCCCATTAGGCCAAAGCTGCCTTTTGCTGGTAACGTGATACGTGAATGTATTTCTTATTTGCAATTGTGTCGGACAGACTCCTGCACGGCTCAGCTTACTATGCCCTCGGGACCTTTCGCATACACCCCGCCTGAGTTCACTGCTAATGCTCTCTCTACTCCTCAGAAAGGAGGGAAGCTCAAGAATCTCAGGAAGCTGGCACGTGGTCTGTGATTTCTTTGTCGTCTCACCTTTTTCTGTTAAATAGCTATCGGCCAGGAAAAGCCATGGCGATAGTGACGTGGAGCTCGCTCCGCAAGCAGGGGGAAAAAAGACCACTGGGTGCGCAGGTACGTGCGCGGCGGCAGCGCGCAAAAGCTGGACTGGCTGGTGGTGGAGGAGATCACGCAGCTGGACATGGCGCTCTGGGCGGACCTGGCCTGCGTGGGGCTGAACGCCGACGTGAAGTTCCTGCTGCTGGGAGACTTCCGGCAGCTGCCGGCCGTGCTGGACTCCTGGGCCGGGCGGCCCATCAGCGCGCCGTTGGAGCACAGCAGCATCCGCGACCTGGCCGGCGGGCACAGGCACGAGCTCACGGAGAACATGCGCTCCGACCCCGGCATCTTCGACTTCGTGAAGTGGCTGCGGGTCGGCGAGGAGGCGTGCCCCACGCTGGAGCAGGCCAAGGCGAGGCTGAAGGAGCTCTACCCCTCCAAGCCCGGGTGGCCGGACACCACGCTGGTCATCAGCCACAGCAAGCGCATGGCCGTCAACGCAGCGGCGAACCGGGCCCTGGCGCCGGAGGGCTCCAAGCTCTTGGAGCTGGAGACACACGTCATCCACATAGATTTGGGGTGCCACGAAACGGTACGACAGGTGGGATTTTGCCAAACTGCAACAACCCAAAACAGCCCGCAGAGCATGAGGGTTTGGGGCTGCGCCTCATCGGGGCCGGCGGAAAGATACCCAAGGGCGTCTTTGTGGCCGTGGCGGAAGTGGAGCCGGACGGAGTGAGGCTGGACAACGGCATGCGGCTGAAGAACCAGGAGCTGCTGCGGGCCACCCGGCCGAGCCACGCAGTGGCCTCACCCTCCACAACCGCGTCCGCCTGGGCCTGGAGTCCTGCCACCTCACGCTGCGCCACCTGTGGGCGCCTCGCGGGCCACGAGCCTAGAACGGGCAGCACGGCGCCTCCAGGGGCTCCAGCATGAGGTGGCGCGCCTCGAAGAGCACGCCCCACTGCCTGGCCATCAGCCACACGTGCCGGGCCTCGCCCCTGCGGCGCGCGAACTCCGCGGGGCGCGGCGCGCGGTTGCCGGCCGGGTCCCAGAAGAGGCAGCGCTCCAAGCATGTTGTCGATGACGCCCTGCTCCACCTCCTCCGTCCACAGCTCCAGGTTGGTGTTGCTCGCAAAGCACACGCCCACCCTCTTGGCCCCGTCGTCCTGGAAGTTGCCGAACTGCACCTCCACGTCCACCTTGCGCACCAGCGCGCCCTGATGGGAGTCCTCTATGGACATGAATTTCCCCCCCTTGGCATTGGTCTGAACGTCCAGCCCGAGTGCAAGCTTCATTGCGAAGTTCGGCTCCTTTTTTTATCCGTAGGAAAAAAGTCCGGTCCGATGAACGCGCGAGTTTTCTTGGTCGTCGCAGTGGCGGTGATCTTGCTCTTTAAAAATGCCGAGACTCCTGGAGCTTTTCTGCGGCACCAAGTCGGTGGGCAGGGCCTTCGAGGCGGCGGGCTGGGAGGTCGTCTCCCTGGACATCGTGTCGAAATTTGAGCCCACCATCCTGTGCGACATCCGGAGCTGGGACTACACTACGTTCCCGCCGGGGCACTTCGACATGGTCTGGGCCAGCCCGGTCTGCACGGAATACAGCCGCGCGCTGACGACGCGCCCGCGGCGGCTCCTGGAGGGCGACGCGCTGGTGCTCAGCGCCCTTGAGATCATTGCGCACTTTGACCCCTTGATGTGGGTCATAGAGAACCCGGCCACCGGGCTGCTGAAGACCCGGCCGTTCATGGAGCGCCTGCCCTGGGTGGACGTGACCTACTGCAAGTACGGAACTCCGTACAGGAAGCAGACGCGGCTGTGGACCAACATGCGCTGGAGACCGAGCCGAGGGCTGTGCAGGAGCGGCAGCCGCTGCGAGGCGTGGCAGGACGGCGCCGTGCAAAACCGTGCAAAAATAAACTCTCCCCCAGGAGGGTTTTTATTTTTTTTAAGCAGCCTCAATGTCTCGCGCCAGCTGGTCAAAGCTGGGCGGAGGCAAGCTCCGGCGTCCGGAACTGGAGCTCGCCCGTGAGCTTGGCTGGGACTGGGGCAGGGCCACGGGGTTCAGGCCCCAGGAGAAGGGGCGCGGCGTGTTGGACTGCGCCTGGACGCGGAAGCCGGACTGCGAGGAGGCGCGGCTGCTTGCGGGGCTGCCGGACGTGCTGCTGCCGGTGCGCAGCGTGAAGTGCTGAGGCTGAGTGGCGTCATTCATGTTGTTGGCGGACCGGACGTCCTGCACTGCCGCGTCCTCGCTGCCCTGCTGGGGCCGGAAGAGCGTGTTCTCGAGGACCCAGCCCGTGCCGCGCGCGAGGCCGTAGGCTGCGCCGCCTGCGAGCCCCACGGCCAACCCAGCCGTCGCCAGGGCTGCGGCCCCCTCGGCCAGGCCCCCCAGGTACCCAAAGGCTCCGCCCACGCCCTCGGCGGCAACGGCAACCTCGCCCTCCTCCGCTGCCACGGCCTCCTCAACGGCCTGCGCCGCGCCGCGCTCCACCTCCTGCGCGCGCTGCCCCGCCTCGTCCAGGAGGCGCTCCACGTCACTGGCCCGGACGGGGCAGCACGTTCAGGCGCACGTACTCAGCTGCGTCCTGGGGCAGCTGAGAGCGGAAAGCCTGCGCGGCTGCAAGTCCCGCTGCTCCTGCGCCTATGAGGTCCGCTGCCGCCTGCGCGCCGTCTGCAGTGCTGCGCAGACGGTCCGTGATGGAGGGCGGCCCCTGCCCGTTGCTGGCCAGCACGCCGGCCTCGGGGTCTCCCGCCAGGTCGTCCTCAACAAAGCGGGTTCCGCCGTACCTTTGGTACCTCCGCGCAAGGCGCACGTCCTCGTCCGTGGCCTCTGCGGGAGTGCGGAAGCCGTCCTCGGGATGCAGGGGCGTGTGCTGCAGGGGCCGAGGGTTGGGGTCCTCGCTGGACTGTACAAAATCGTCCAGGTAGAAGTGGCTTGTGACGAACGAGGTGGCCTTGCGGTCCGGCTGGTCCAGGGGCAGCGGCTCATTCCGCTCAAGGTAGCCCACCACCTGCTCAAAGCGCGGGCGCTGGTTGAAGCCGTGCGCCCGAAGCGTCTTCATTTACTGTTGCGCAACTTCGCCCGCCGCCCGTTCCACGCCCCGGCGCTCGGCCCGCGCGTAGCGCAGCTGGGGTACCTGGCGGTGCACGGCCTCCGTCAGCCGGCTCACGTCGTCCAGGTGCCGCTGCCCCTCCTGCGCCTGCCTGCGCTCCCCCAGCCAGGAGTTGAAGGCCCGCGCCTCCTCCAGTTCTCGGTAGCGCTTCAGCAGCAGCGGCTGCAGGTTGTAGCTGGGGTACGTTCTGCGGAACCACCGGAGCATCCGCGGCTCGTTGCGGGGTTCTATCGACATCATGCTTTTATACCAGTACGCTTGCGCCTGTGGTCAGCCGGTCATAAGCGGACTGCCTCTCCAGCATGCGCAGGGCGCGCTGCTGCTCTCTTGTGAGCTGAGGCGCCTCCGGTGCAGCCGGTGCCTCAGCCGGTGCCTCAGCCGGTGCCTCCGCCGGTGCCTCAACCGGTGCCTCCGCCGGCGTCTCAAGTGGAGGCTTTGGCTTGCGCTTTGGAGCAGCCGGCTCAGTAGGCACGTCCTGCTTCGGTTTGTTTTTGCTGCCAGGGGGCCTGCCCCGCCGTTTCGGTTCCGGTGCCTCCGGCGCAGCGTGTGGCGCAGCGTGCACCTCCGCCTCTTGCGCCTCCGCCTCGTGTTCGGTTGGCTCCATTTAATTATACGTGGTCAAGATATAACACGAACGACAAAGACGACCCGCGAAGCCGGACGACGTTGCCGTCCAGGTCGGTCAGGCGGAAGCGCATGTGCCTCAGGGTAACCGGGCCCCTGAGGGCCATGAAGTGCCCGTCGTCTGAGCCCGTCTCCACAATGGTACCCACTCCGCTCTTCAGCGTGATCTTGGAGAGGATGTCGTCGCCCAGGTTGCCCAGCACTCTGCTGGCGTTGGCCAGCTGGGCGCAGCGCAGGTAGACCTCGTTGTGCGCCATCATCCGGACGAACTCAAAGACCTGCTGCCCGCCGGAGACAAAGCTCGGGCCCAGCATGTGGTCCACGCTGAAGGGCTTGGTGGGAGAGGCGGGCGGCGCAGCAGGGTAGTCCGCGGCATCAGGGAATTGCTGGCGCAGCTCCAGGTCGTTCTGTTGGGCTGTTCGTGGTCTCGCTATAGGTGGCGGTGGCAAAGTTGGAGCTGATCCAGGCGGCCAACCGTGCGCCAGTGTACGCGCCCTCGGGCAACAACGCCCAGGCGTCAACCCAGTCGAGGTAGCGGCCCCGGTCCGTCGAGAGGAAGCTGTCGGCCAGGCGGATCTTGTAGACGGCAAGCCGCAAGTGCAGGGACTCTCCCAGGTCTACCTCAAAGTCGCTGTCCGAGCCGGCCACTCTCTTGCGGCTGTCCACGTAGATAGTGGTCATCCTTTTCTTTAGGAACCCGCCCGTCCGGCGGACGACGGGCGGCTGGACGGCTGCGACGGAGGTGCAGCAGGAGATATTCTCACACTTCGCGTTGATCAGCGTGGAGCTGGCGAACAGCTTCTGGCCCAGGAAGCTGAGCGCCGCCCCATCGGCGTCTTTTTCAAGTGCAAAACGCTCTTCAAAGCGCTTGTAGAACATTTCATTCCTCGGCTTCAGGTAGTAGACAAAGAGGAAACTGTAGGGTTCCCGCGTGGCCTGCTCATACAGCCGGTACAGCTGCTCCTTTGGCAGCAGGGCGCTCAGCTCCTCAATAACGGCGTCCAGCTCGTGCTGGTTGCGCAGCCTCCAGCAGCAGAGGAATTGCATGTTCACCCGCACCGCTGCGCTGATGAGCCGCAGCTTCTGCGAGCTCACCCAGGTGCTTATCTGCATGTGCCGGCCCCTGATGAAGAGAGTGTCCAGGGCGCCGTGAGGCTTGTGCAACTGCGGCGTGTCAGCAAAGTCGTCGATGACTACAAGCACCTGGTACAGTTTCTTCATTTCCAACTTCTTGGACGCCTCCGTGATCTTGCGCTGCTGCTGGATGATGCGCCGCAGCGCCGCCTCGTCCCACTCGTCCCAATAGGTCTGCTCCCGCTCTGTGTTCACCCCCAGGTCCTCCTCAATGTACTTCTTGACGGGGATCCAGCCGTCGTCTATGTTGACACTCGGGCTGAAGATGTAAATTCTCTCAAAGACGCCGCGATACTGCTCCAGAATCAGGCTGATCAGAGCCACGGTTTTGCCCGATTTTGATGGCCCGAGGAAAATGCCCGTGCACGGCACCAGTGGCACCACGGGGTCAGAGGCTTGTTTGCTGCTATACTCTGTCGTAGGAAACAGCTTGATCTTCCCCATTTCCTTTGCGTTACTTGCCAAATTTGAAGCCGGGAAGCCGTGCGAGTCCGGGAGAAATGCCATATTTACGGCATCGCAGCCGGAGTTTTCCGGGAGTGTCCTGCTATACAGCAGTGCGCTTCCATAGTTTTCCGGGCAATCCGGGCGGCGAGTCCGGGAGTGCATCGCTGTGTACCGACGCACTGCCGGTGTTTTTTCCGCGCAATCCGGGCGGCGAGTCTGGGGACGTAGTGCTGTACAGCACTGCGCTTCCAGCGTTTTCTGGGAAACACCGGGGCAATCCTGTGCCCACGCCAGGATTGAGTGAGGCAATCCTGTGCCCACGCCAGGATTGAGTGTGGCAATCCTGTGCCCACGCCAGGATTGAGTGAGGCAATCCTGTGCCCACGCCAGGATTGAGTGGGGCAATCCTGTGCCCACGCCAGGATTGACGGCAGGGCGTGTGAATGGTGCAAAAAAACACTCTGTCAGCGGTACCGCGAGGACAGCAGCGCTGACAGACCTCCGGCACTGGCCCGGTGATGGGTTTTTTCGGCAAAAAAGCGAAGTTGGAATTCCGACCTCGGTGCAGAGCGAAGTCGGAATTCCGACCTCGGTGTGGTGCAGGCAGGCTGGAGGCTTCTATGCCAGGCAGGCGCGGCAGGAAGCTGGGAGCTCGGAGTTTTTTGGGCCCTTATAGGAACCTATAGGAACCTATAGGAATCTTATAGGAAACCCATAGGAAACCCATAGGAAACTCATAGGAAGCCCTCTTCTGCTTTTCCTATGGACTTCCTATGGGTTTCCTATGGGTTTCCTATAAGATTCCTATAGGTTCCTATAGGTTCCTATCTCTCTCTTTAGAGGGGGTTTCCCAAATGGCTTATATTCTACCTGAGAGGCTCCCAGCACTCGTCCGTCCAGCATTTGACCTCGTCCTGCGAAGGATTCGAAGTCTAAAACGCTGCGTGGAGGCGTGAGGCTGCAAAATAGTGACCCCTAGATATGCGCTGCAATTTGGCTCCAGGTTGCATTTCAAGCGATGTCAAGCTTTGCCAAAGGAAACCCCTTTTCCCTTTTTTTTGGGGACCCCTTTTTTTGGGACCCCTTGTTTTCTTTTTTTTTGTTTTTCTTAGCCCTGCAAAGGTTGGCTCGCTTGAAATGCAACCTGGAGCCAAATTGCAAGCATATCTAGGGGTCACTATTTTGCAGCCTCACGCCTCCACGCAGCGTTTTAGACTTCGAATCCTTCGCAGGACGAGGTCAAATGCTGGACGGACGAGTGCTGGGAGCCTCTCAGGTAGAATATAAGCCATTTGGGAAACCCCCTCTAAAGAGAGAGCATCGTCCATTCTAGCAGGGTGGCCCGCCTGAGAAGATGTCCGATGCCCCCTGTGGATTGAAGCGGCCGAGGGAGAGGGGGAGCCCGGACTTTTTTTGCACCCTTATAGGAACCCATGGGAACCTATAGGAATCTTATAGGAAACCCATAGGAAACCCATAGGAATTCCATAGGAAAAGAAGAAGAGGGCTTCCTATGAGATTCCTATGAGTTTCCTATTATGGGTTTCCTATAGGTTCCTATAGGTTCCTATAGGGGTGCAAAAAAAAGGTCAAGCTCCCGGCACCCTTCGTCTGGCCAGGCGCCTGCCTGATGGGGCTCTTCTAGGAACCTATAGGAACCTATAGGAAACCTATAGGAAACCCATAGGAAACCCATAGGAAGCCCTCTTCTCCTTTTCTTATGGACTTCCTATGAGTTTCCTATGGGTTTCCTATAGGTTTCCTATAGGTTCCTATAGGTTCCTATAGGTTCCTATAAGGGCCTAAAAAAACTCCGAGCTCCCTCCCCCTGTGCCTCTTTCCATACATCCCCCTACACACATCTGTTCATGTTTCAGCGGATGTCTCAGGCCCATCCCAGTTGTCTCAGTCCTCGGCTGGTTGTGGTCAGCCTAAAGAGATCCGAGGGATGAAGCCCCAAAAATCCGGAGGAAATCGCATCCGTCGGCAAGTATCAAAACGAGGTTGGGCGATCCAGTACTATGGGTCGTTGGGTGAATCCGTACTAAGAGCCCGTTGGGCGAGCCAGTACTAAGGGCCGTTGGGCGAACCCGTTGGGCAAGTCAGTACTAAGGGCCGTTGGGCGAGTCAGTACTAAGGGCCGTTGGGCGAGCCAGTACTAAGGGCCGTTGGGCAAGTCAGTACTAAGGGCCGTTGGGCAAGTCAGTACTAAGGGCCGTTGGGTCGTTGGGCGAACCCGTACTAAGTGCCGTTGGGCGAACCCGTACTATCCTACGTGCCCGCTCGGCACCGTGCCCGCTCGGCACTCCTACCCCTAAAGTGCCCGCTCGGCACTGTGCCTGCTCGGCACTCCTAACCTAAAGTGCCCGCTCGGCACTGCCTACCCCTAATCTAGAGTGCCCGCTCGGCACGTTTACCTAAGTGCCCGCTCGGCACTCCTAAGTGCCCGCTCGGCACTCCTAAGTGCCCGCTCGGCACTGAAAAAACAAAAGCCGCGGGCCCGAGCGCTTTTTCCTCCACCAGGATGTACCCCGTCGAGCTGGCCACGCTCACTCCTGCGGCAGGTTGAACAAACGCTTGGAAAGCACGCGAAAAACGCAAAAACACGGTCCTCCCACCACGATGTCCAGCACCCCTCATGCCGCCTGACAAGAACGTTCAAACATGGCCCAGAGCGGAAAAAAAAGGTGCCTTGCGCGGCTTTTTTGCCGGCGGAGCGGCGGCGGCGGCCTCTCAAAGAGGGATTCAAGAGACAACGGATGAGTCGATTCCCACCTCCAGCCGGACGACCTGGGCTTGGAGCCTCTGGTTCTCCTCGTAGAGGGCCTTGATGTCGACCTGACAGTTCACTGCTGAGGAAAAAAAGGGGGACACCGCGCTCCTTGTACCCCTCGGTCCACTTCTGCTCCGCCTCGAGCTTCGTGAAGAGCCGCAGACACTTCATCCACAACGATCCGCCAGCCGGCGAAAAAAAGCGAGCCTTCTCCACAAGCTTCGCCGCCGCGTCCGCGTGCTCCGCGAGCTGGCCGCGGAGGCTCTGGATGGTCGCGTCCTGCAAATGTGAGCATGATCTTCATCCGTTTACCGTTGAAACTGCACCCGCCTTGACCGCCAGCTCGCGGCGCATCGCGTCCTGTCGACAAAAAAAGGATAGCCCACAGCCCTCTCACGATACGACGAGCCTTCTCGTCGTTGAACGCCTTCTCCCTGCGGAGCTTGGACGGCGGCTTCCGCGTCGCCGTCCAAGCCGCCTCCTGGCAGAGGCATCGTGGAAAGAAAAAGGAAAAAAGGGAAGACGCGCCTGCCAGCCGGAGGATCCTCCGCCACCTGCCGAGCACGACACGACGGAACGGCGAAAAAAAAGTCCTCGGTGCCTGCGCCCCAATCCTCACCAGACCAACCTGGCAACGAGCAACTTTCGGACACGACGGAACGGCGAAAGTCCTCGGTGCCTGCGCTCCAATCCTCGCCAAACCAACCTGGCAGCGAGCAACTTTCGGACACGACGGAACGGCGAAAAAAAGTCCTCGGTGCCTGCGCCCCCTACGTCAGGACGCCATGCCCCCCAAGTCTCGTCCTGGGCAAGAGGAAGAAAAGCAGATACCTAAAAAAAAAAGAGGCGAAGGCCTCCGCACCATGATCTCCCATCGCGGAGCGCTCCCGAGGTCGAGGAGCCGAGGGGTTGCCGATGCTGCTGATGCTGTCTGATCTGGGCCGAGGGGTTGCCGAGCCGAGGGTTGCCGAGCCGAGGGTTGCCGAGGGTTGCCGAGGGTTGCCGAGGGTTGCCGATGCTGTCTGATCTGGGCCGAGGGGTTGCCGAGCCGAGGGTTGCCGAGCCGAGGGTTGCCGAGGGTTGCCGAGGGTTGCCGAGGGTTGCCGATGCTGTCTGATCTGGGCCGAGGGGTTGCCGAGCCGAGGGTTGCCGAGCCGAGGGTTGCCGAGGGTTGCCGAGGGTTGCCGAGGGTTGCCGATGCTGTCTGATCTGGGCCGAGGGGTTGCCGAGCCGAGGGTTGCCGATGCCGAGGGTTGCCGAGGGTTGCCGAGGGTTGCCGATGCTGTTGATGCTGTCTGATCTGGGCCGACGCGCTGCAACAAACAAGTGTTTGAGATATTCGCATGGAATCCCTTCTCCACTTCAACCTTCAAGGTTCTCATCTGATTGCTCGCCACCAAGACCTGCACCAGAACATGTTTCGACAAGACCCATGTGAGAAACACGCCACGCAAAAAAATCATGCAAAATCATGTCATGCCAAAATCAAGCAAAATCATGTCATGCAAAAACCATGCAAAACCGTGCGAAAAAGCTCCCAACCACACGGGCACGTATGATCGGGGAGCGCGGCCGAGCAAAAAAACTGGCCCCGTAAAAAAAGAATGGCAAGTTGGGCGAGACAACGACAGATCACGGAGGCCGCGGACGGCGGCGCCCGGGCTCGCACGGGGGCGGATGGAGCCGTCTGAACTTGCGACACGGACGGGGGCCTCCTACGGTCGTGGTTCCAAGGACGACTACCAGAAGAATTGGGACCTTGGGTTGGTCTACCAGAATGAGCTGAATGCTTCGATGAAGAACCTCGCGTATGCGCTGAGGAGAGATGAGAATGCCAGCCAGCACAATCTCCTGCGCTGGATGATCTGTGGGTCAACCCCCAGTGACATCTCTGACGCATGCATCGGGGCGATCAACTCGCTCATGTGCGTTTCCTTCATCATGAGGAGACTGCAGCCATTGCTCGGAGAAAAGAACGCCAAAGATCAGTCGTACACAGCTTATTTCCGTCCGGACAAGAGAGAACTGAACGAACTCTACCGGGAGATTGAGATCGCCAGGAACTTCCTGTGGTGCATCGACATGATCTACGAGTCAAAGCTGCCTGCGATGAACATCAACTCCATCAGTTTGGCACCGCACGCGGCTGACAGGGCCGCTGAGAACCAAGATCGGCGCAAATGGGTGAGCTGGTTGAAGGAGATCGAGAAGAAAGCCGAGAAGGATGTCATGATCGAATTCTACCAGAACAACTACTGCACGATGCACGAAGTCGAGAGGGAACTGGAGAAGTATCCCGAGGATTTTGTGATTGGGGAAGAGCCGGCGTGGTGGGTGATGGGATCATCGAAGACAGAGCCACCACGGAAGACGGAGCGGCAGCAGAAATCAGCATCGAGCTCCGGGCAAAGGAGCCAAACCTCTGGTGGGTCAGTCCCCCAGCAGGGAGCTTCAAGTGGGGGGTCGCATGCTAGCGGCGCTGTCGAGATCGACAACGAGATCATCAACTCCATTTTCCGCATGAACTCCGGTGGAGATGACGACAGGTGGGTAATCATCAACCCAACTGCTGGACATGATACCTACACTTCATTCGAAGGGGGTATTACTTTGAGCGGCGCGACTGTCAATGTGAAGTTCAACATAGACAACAATACAGGGTACCCGATCATACAAACTGTATTTGGGCCGTGTCTTGCAGAAGGTAAGAACGCAACATACTGGGAGTGTATGCTGAGATGCCTGACCTCTTCGCTATTGCACTTCGAGGAGAAGACCAGCGCGGAGAAGATTATTCTTTCCTATGTTGGGAAGGGGAATGCGGCATGGCTACAGCTGTATGCTTTCTTGTGTGCCCAAACAGGATGCTTGTTTACTGGACGCCTTCCGGGCGCCAAAGCCATCAACGCGTTGATCCAGGCGGAGATGAACCCGGACAACGCACCTGGACAGTTGAACCGGATTATCAAGAGACAGAAGAGGAGCCCCATTGGTGAGGCAACGATTCGCGACATGATGATCCAGAAGAAGAGCTTCTTGGTCCTGGACTGGCCCCTGAGGGCCGTCAACTCAAAAGGGAGCACGAAGACCTTCCAGATGATGGTCAACGAACAGGGATGGACAAATATCGAAGAGAGGTCATACTACGGATCGAGTGAGCAAGTCTCCTCGCCCAATGACACATTGAGTATTATCTCCAGATTGCAGAAACTGGATAAGCTCATCATCGAACGACGGAGGCGAGACATGGATGACTCACCCGTGTCGGTGCACATTTGGATGTCGCTCTAAGAGGATGTGGGTGGCAGGTGACCGACCTCGTCAACACGTGCAAGGGCCTGGTCGTGGTGTGCGTGAATCGTGATGTTGCTTTCCATGGAGGGAGAGGGGACTTGGGGACGATCGCCAACAAGGTCAGCGAGATCTGCAAGGCGGCAGGCGCGCTGGTGACTGAGAACGATCGCCTGTGGCGCGTGGTCCATGCGCTCACAGGAAAGAACTACAAGATCCCTGGGAGCTCGAACCTGCAACATTTCCTCCTGAAACGATTGCTGGTGGAGAAATCCATCGATGTGGTCGCACCAAGCAACGCGTTTGTGCGTGAGCTGGAGGAGACGTGCATTAACGAGCCCGACCTTCGATTCAACATCCCGAAGAATATGGAGGAGTCGAAGGTGAAGTTTGAGTACAAGCCGACCTTCACTGCGCAGTCAAAGAGAAAACAAGAACAGCAAGATGAAGGGCACGGCGAACAGGATGCGTTTGGGAAAGCCGATGTCGGTGATCAACGTCTTCGATGGTATTTGGTCACGGAGCTCAGCAAGTTCATCTGTGAACTTTGCGCTAGAGAGATGCAGGTGAGCAAGTCGAAGGTGCTCGGACCAAACTCGAAGTTCAATCCCACTTCTTGCGTGAACTGTTGCGCGAACTGGAATGCGGACACGAACGGTATTGCGAGGTCTATCGAAGGGAAGAAGCTGTACACGCGCCTCTTCGCGGAATGCGTGGTTGCAATCCCTGACCTTCAAAACCTCATGGTGGACGTCAACAACATCCAGGCCATGATCACGATTATACGGGAGCTCGCGTATTCTAAGCTGAAGAAGGAGCTCTCCCACGTGGGCTTCGTGAGCATGACAGTGGATCAAGCAGCACAGTTCTACAACAACGGTCACGGGAAGCAATTATGTGCATCCCGGGATGTGATCGTGTGCAAGAATTCCGAGGGAGTCGAGGAGAGAATGTCCATCTTCATGATAGACAAGGATCTCGGCAACGTGGCCTATTCCTCCTGGATCAAGAGCGTGCTCGACCAAGGGACGATGTATGAACTCCTAGGACAAACCTCAAACGAGGAATCCTTGGGAGACGTCGTCGAGATGGTATTGGGGTTCTTTGAGGTGATGTCGTACTTTCAGCACGAACTGCCACTGTGGAAGGATGTGTGGAAGATCAAGAGGGAGTTCGAGCAGTCAATCGTACGACACCTCGCCGGGAACGTGACCCACACGACGGGCCAGAACCGAAAGCGGAACAAACCTTCCGCACAACTCGGGGCGCCCACGAAAGAAGTGCTGGACATCATGAACAAGGCTAAGCCCAGACACCCGCGATCCCTGATAACCGAGCCTGCTGCCCAAGGGTCCAAGAGAAAGGCAACGGAGGGCGAAGGTGACGGTCTTGGTCAAGCACCAGACCCGAGCCGAAGCTCTCAGCCCAACGCTGAGAAGGAAGAGAAGAAGCAGCGAGTGATCGACGGGCGGAGAGCGGCACTAGGATTCCTGGAGTCAATGGAGAAGTGCATGGGAGAAATGGGAATCTGCAAGAAGTGCGCGAACCTGGCCCACGACGGCGACTGCAAAGACATTGAGGAGGCTGCTGGCAACGAGAAAGCGATGAAGATGCTCCGTAAGCTACTCAGCAGTGATCCCGTGTCATCGGATGAAGATATGGGGGATACGGAGGAACCGCCCTCATCAACGTCCAAAGAAAGAAAGAGAGGAGGACAAGCAGGGAAAGAAACAATTGAGATGTATAGCTATACCATCAACTTGGTGGAGATGGCTGACACGGCAGAGGGAGGAGAGCTACAATGTGGTGGCGTGGACCTCACCTACAACCCGTGCGGGGACAACAGGACGTTCAAGAAGACGCTTGAGATGGGATGCGACACCATCCCGTGCTACTTTCCCAAAGGTGCCATCCTTGAGCAGGTGGACGTGATGCAGCTTGGCAAGAGTGTCAATTTCTGCGTTGCTCCTTTTGACGGCGCTCCACTGTGCAGGATTGGCGATGATCGCTCGGTATTTGCTACGAAAGACCAAGCAAACCAGCTATCTCATGACCTATGCCGAGTCCTTCGACACAAGATCGGCAGCTGCCGAGGAAGTGCTTTCAGGTGCGACGAAGGTGGATGGGTCGACATTGATGCAGTCATTGACGACCGGAACAACGACATATTCCCACCAGGCACCTCGAGAGCGAAGCGATACATGGGCATCATGGAGGTGATCAAGTGGCAGGAATCTGGAAGCAAGAAATCGAGATTTCAGGTCCTGGCAGCAAGGTTTCCAAGCATCATGAACCCGAACGACACCAAGGCGGCCAGGGAGGAAATGACCAAAGCTGGCATGGATCGGGACGACATCGACAGGATGTTCAACAGATGCGATGGATGGTACAGACCTTGGTGCATCCGAGTCACAACTGGTCACAGCGATTTTGGATTCATGAGCTCATCCGCACTGGCAAATAGGTATTCCGCAAGGATGGGTGATTCTCTCGGAGGAGCATTCCATGTGACGTATGTGGAAAATCTGCCAAGCATCGTACGCTGTGGGTTAGTCCCCGGCGGAATCGATGGCGGTAACAGGCTAGCACTGCACTTCGGAGCGTTCGCTCCATGGGATGAGATGAACGTGGCAACAAAAGGTGACGCTGCGGAACGTAAGGAAGGGGGACCCGATTGCGATCATCTACATTCCCAGTGCAACCCTCGCGCGGTATGGAGCTGGAGTCGCGGCAAATGGGACTTTCATGGTCTTTGACGTGGTCCCGTTCTATGAGGTCAAGTCCATTTGGATTGGCAGAAGCAACGGAGGGAAACGCCTGGAGTACGTTGATGTCAAGAGAGCGTACTCGAAGTGTGTGGAGAACGAGATCTGCCCTGGCTTCGTCAACTCATCCCAAGAGTCGGCTGCGATGTTCCTCCAGAACGTCACAAAGATCAGCGAGAGGATGCCCGAGACCGAGACAGGTGCCGATAATCTGCACTACATCAGGGACATGGTTGATCGTGCATGCGAACTCTATCGGAACAACAAGATGGAGGAGTTCAACGCGCAGGTCAACGAGGTCAGGGACGAAATCAGCAAAGTCGTCATCCTGAATGATGAGACATGGGAGGGACTGAGATGCCGGATATGTCCATCGTGTGCGACCGCGATCCCCACATGCTTCTGCTTATGCCTGGAATGTGAGGCGCAACTGATCTCCACCGGGAGGTACTACATCCACGTCAACTCCGACGATGAGGAGGACAATCAAAACCCCAACGTCTCGGGAGATGCCAAGCGCGCACAGGAAGAAGCTAACCACGGTGCGGCGGCACAGGAGGATGATGACGAAGCGGAGGAAGTTCCGGGAGAAGAAGACGACATGGACACGCAAGGATATACATCCGGATATGCGTCAGAAGAGGATGACAGCGGTTGGTATTACCGCGACACTGATCTGACGTCACGGGATATCATAAATTCCCAGCGGATGGCGATCTGCCTTGACGAGCCGCGTGAGGCTCAGTACATGGCAGGGTTTATCGCACTCCAGATGTCCAAGATGTGGGGGATGTTCGAGGGTGGTGAGGAGAGAACGATGAATGCCCAACTCGAGGGGAGACCGGGCTGCCCTTACCACAATGACTTCAAGAGATACCCCAACATGACTGAGCATGATCAGGAAGGTATACTTTTGCCATCAACAATAACGAAGATTTCTCAATCGGAGAATGTTCGGACAAGAGCCTTCCGATCGGTTGAGGAGCGTGACGAATATATTCGTATGATGGTGTGCAAACGCGAGGGACTATACACATTCTACAAGCTGTGGATTGCAGCGAGAATCCTCGATGTCACCAAGGACGAAATGAAGCTGCTGGTCAAGGACCGAGTGCATCCGGTAGGTGATATTATTTTCAGATGCTTTGCACTGGCTTTCAACTGTAAGTATATATCATTCGTGAGGGATGGCCTGAACCTTGGCAAATATGGTTACGCGGTCAACGTGAGCGCCATCATCTCGGCCGTCGACCCGAACAAGTGTGACACACCCTGCTGGATTGGTGCCTTCGGAAAGGGCACTGGCTACCAGAGGATTACAGCAAGAAGTGTGTCCGGGCACGAGAAGCCCAGAAGAACTTGGACGAGGAGTTCCGTCGACGCACTCACAGACTGTCCATTGGGGACCGGTATGCGTAGTGAAGATGCCGATTGCGGCACGATGTGGGTTAGTCCCCATCTGTTGCTTGCGTCTCATCAACACCATTGCGATGGAACGACTTTACATTATGATATGATTTCATGTATCCAAGTTGAATGGATGTGTACATGGTTACATATTCCGACGACTATGACATTCCGGATATTCGTGGATGGAACTATTACCTCATGGATGATTTCCTTTTCATTATTTATGCATTGTCCATGGTATCTGGAATGGCTATGATTTGCATTGATTGCTCACCGATATTTCCATGCCGGAGATATGCAGATTGCTTACGAGCAGGCGCCTCCGTTGGACTCTTATGGCCAACCCATTTCTATGGATGACGGCTGCGCGATGCGCAAATGCGGCAGCCGGGATGTTCACTGGTGGTCAAATGACGTGACGATTGTGTATTGTATACACCTGCATATGGGAGTGCGCTTCGATTGGTGGATGAATGTTTCACTTTTCGTACAATCGAACCCGGCATGTTTCACAACGAATGAACGGTGTAGTGATAGCAAGTAAAAGAATGCACGACACGATTTCGTAGTTGAAGCCGTGGCCAGTGGAACGTTTTGTGGTGTTTGGACCGCATGATGAACAATGCGACCCAAATGGGGGATGTTAAAACCCTCTAGGCCCCGTGCCGAAATTGGGTAGCTGTTCTGAGGTCCTTGTTGGTGTTGCTTCCCAAGTTCCATTGATCGCCATTTGGCTCAAGACACAATTGAGGTTCAAGATCTGATGTGTGACTGCATACATACGTGATCGGCATTGAGAGCGAAAACACTTCGCTTGCGCTGCATTTGTCAGGACCACTGTTGTAACTATCATTCCTTCTCCCTTACAACGTTTACACGGGTTCGGCTATAACGGCATCGTCCGTATACACCTTTCTACGTGGTTGGTATTACAGCTTGAGGGTTCGGTGCATAGCGTCCCACGGGACGTCACCTTGCCGTCTCTTGACAGTTTGTCACCGCTGTGTCACCGCTAGCTCTTGGGCCGAAAAAGTGCCCAAAACGGCCACGGCAACCTGCCGAACTTGTCACCGTCTTTGTCACCGGCTCTAACACGCCAACCTGCCGAACGTTCTAAGAGACTTCCAGGGCTGAAAATCTTGGCAATATTGAATCAACGTTGAATCAACTTGAAACAATATTGGTTCATTAATGGGCAAAGGTAGCCCGGTGTCGCCGTCGGGTTTCGAGCAAATAGCCGGGATTCGAGCCCCAGAACGGTGCTTAACCACTGAGCCAAGGGAGCTTCTTTTGGGGTGGAAAAAGCAGCCTCCCCAGCTTGTCACCGCTTGTCACCGGTATGTCACCGCTTGTCACCGGGGCGCTTTTGGGTGGAAAAAGCAGCCCGCCGAGCTCCCTTGTCACCGGTATGTCACCGCCGGGATTCGAGCCCCGGAACGCTGCAAGTCGCAAGAGACACACCCCCGCAGCTCCGGCTTGAAAATCGCAACGTAGTACGCAGACCGTACTCCTGCAGCTCCGGCTGGAAAATCGCAACTTTTAAGTGCAAACGTAGTATGCGGAGCGTGCTTGCGCAGAGCAACTCGCAGAGCAACTTGCACAGAGCACATGCGCAAAGCGCTTGCACGGAGCAACTGGTGCAGAGCAACTTGCACAGACCAACTTGCACAGAGCACATGCGCAAAGTGCTTGCGCGGAGCAACTGGCGCAGAGCACTTGCGCAGAGCAACTTGCTCAGAGCACTTGCGCAGAGCAACTTGCACAGAGCACTTGCGTGCAGCAGCGTGCAGCAGCTTGCAGAGAGCAACTTGCGCGCAGCAGCAACCTGGAACAATGCAACTTGCGCAGACCACTTTCGTAAGAAATCGCGCGGCGCAGTTCGAGAGGAAAGTGGGATGGTGAGATGGAGCTCTCATGTGACGATACACACTGAGCATCGCCGCGCGCAGACATGCTCGCCGCAGCGATGTAAAAAGGTGTCTCCGCGGCTGACTGAGCGCCTGTGGAGAAATGCTTTCGGGCCAATCGTCCTCTAGTTCTTGAGCACTCCGCTGCTTGGTAGGCGTCACGGCACCCTCCTCCGGGGTGAAACAGGCATGCAGTGTTGTTTGCTTTGCTAACCAAGCTTTTGACGGAGTGGCGGGCCGCCGTTCTACCACGAGCGGCAGAGCCGGCAGGTGACGCAGGCGCCTTCTTTTCAGAGTTTCCAGCATGCGCCAACTTGTTTTGTCTTCAGGCCGCGACGATCGCTAGGTTGGAGGCCGAGCTCAAGGTCGAGCGCAAGGTGGAGAGGCGATCGCGGAGTGGCGACACCGTCGCTTTGTTGGCTTGCTCCGTGAGGTGCCGCGAGCAGACCGTGGCAACCCAGAGCCAGGTGATGTGCTGAACAAGCGCCCGTAAACAGCGCTGAGCAAGCGCTATGCTGAGCAAGCACCGGTAGGAGGTGCTGAGCAAGCACCAGTAGAAGTTGCTGAGCAAGCACCGGTAGGAGGTGCTGAACAAGCACCGGGAAGGAGGTGGCGATACTAGCTCGCCCAACCTCGTTTGATACTGGCTCGCCCAACGGCCCTTGAGACTGGCTCGCCCAACGACTCTTGATACTGGCTCGCCCAACGACGCTTGATACTGGCTCGCCCAACGGCCCTTGATACTGGCTCGCCCATTGACCCTTGATACTGGCATGCCCACCACACTTGATACTGGCTCGCCCAACAACCCTTGATTCTGGCTTGCCCAACTTCTCAATCCTCGACAGGATGCCTTGTCAATCCCTCTAATTTTTTTTCGGGCAGACCTGGTTGACAGGGTGTCAAAACCGTCAAAAGCGTCAAGTGTCAAATTGCGCCTTGTGACTGTTTTTTCGGAGGTTCTGGGCGCTCTCAGCGATTTGAGGCATGCTAGGCAGCCTCCGCTGGCTGTTTCTTGTGGGTTTTGACGGCCTTTGACGCTTGACGCATTTGACACTTTTGACACCCTGCAAACCGGAGTCCCAGGGTCTGATTCTTGGGGGCAGACTGGTTTGACAGAGTACTTTGCCAGATGGGGGGCCTATGCTGCAGAATACTTTGCCAGATCGACTTTACGCCAACAGAGTACTTTGCCAAATCGGGGGGGCGTTACACTACAGAGTATGGGGGATGGCAGACTTCTGTCAATTTTATTCGCACTTCTGCCGTAATTTGCGCAGCTTCTTGTCCAAGTGCACCAGCTTACAAACCCCAAAGCGCTTTCTCTCGGCTTGTAAAGAGTTCCAAAGAACACGAAACAAAAATCACACCCCAACACTTCAACTGCACAAGCGAGCCGAATGCCCCAGGCTTCAGCGCACTCCAGATGCCAGTTGTAAAGCCACGTGTGCCTTGTTTTGTGCATTTAAAGTTGCAAGTTGCATCGCATCGGTTGTGCCGGTGCAATCGTTTCGGGTTGTGCGCACTTGCAAATACGGCTCTAAATTTGTGAAAGAATATTTATAACAAGGTTGCAGCAAAATGCCATTTATCAACCACTTGGCGCTGTTGCTCCTTACGTGGCTTTTGCCGCGTTGTGGTATCAGTTTTTTTTTGAACCACTCGCTGTTGCGATCACGCCAAGTGTCAAAAGAAAAAGGCACCGAAAAGGAAGCCACATTGCGGTGTCGATCTCTGTGGCGCATGTTCTGAGTGCTTGGGACTCTGGCGCACGGTCGTTTGGGTTCGCGGAAGACCTGCAAGCCCATCAGGGCTTTTGTCTTGGTCACGGCAATGGAGATTTGAATGGTGATCTTTCCCACAAGAACTTCGTGGCCAAAAGCAACAAGAGGGTTATCGAAGTGTGGGTATGCAGTGGCAGTGGCCAACCCAAGAAAACGCCCACGTTACGGAATGCAGTTTGCAAAGTAGCACGGAGTTGGTCACATTTTTCAAGAGGCCACAGGTCGTCTGTGACAAGATCAGATTTCCTGACACCGCTGCAGGTTTGCATGGCGTCTCAACAACGAATTGCTTTTGAATAGGGCGTTTGAAAGGTAACCTTGAATCAAACAGTAATAGCATTCTTAATGTTTGCACCAACGGGTAACTTGTGCTCTGTACTTAAAATCTTATCGTGCTGGAGTTTTCATATTTGGCAAAATAGCCAAGTCTATCGGGCTAATATTGTTAAACGACTTTCTGAATATCAGTTTTTAGCTCTCAGCACGGCGCAGTGAATGCTTATAGAATTGCCCGGTGTCCTCCTTCATAAATCCAAAACGGTTTTGCTGTCAAAGTCACCGCTTTACAGGCAAGCGTTACCTCACGTTTCATCACACAGTGTTTTTGGCATTACTGTCTGTTGCTACGGAGCGCGGTGTCACAAAGTGTTTTTGCGACTTTTTGTGGGTGCGCATGATCTTCTGCATGGGTAATGTGCAAACATTGTGATTTTGTTTGACTCTTGCTCATGTACGGGAGTTGCGACTTTCTGAGCTCTTTCGACTTTTTGGGTAAGTGGCAACAGGCTGTTTGGCCCGAGTGTTTTTCGCTTTATGTGACACTTTTCATTTTGGAGGATTTTGTTTTTTTGCTGGCATGGACCCAACGTGACTTAGGAACGCTGCGAAGTTTCATTTTGGTTTTAAATAGGCACAGGAAGGTTGTTAAACAAGAAAGTTGCGTTTAATGCCAGGTTTTTGCTTGCACCCTCGTTTTCAAAAGCTGGTCTGAGTATCATTCTCATTGTTTTCCGCTGGCATAAGGTGAAGCTTTTTGAGCGCAGGTCGGAATTCAATCCCAGATTCGTGTGTCACGTCAGCAAGAAGCTGCCGGACGGAGTTTGCGGCAGGTCGAACGTGTTTTCAATACTCTTCAATGAGGATACAACGGTGAATGCTTAACTTCGGGCGCTTGCGGAGAACAGTGCGCGCTCCTTGAAAGTTCGAGGTGTCCGCGCATGCAACAAAACAACACGGCAAAGGATAGCTGACAAATGACCCAGAAGGCACGCAAGGGGGATGAGATCCTTATATGGTCGCTCGGGCACAAATACGGAGGTGTGTCTGGTTTTCTACGCAACCGGGGTTGTGGTTTCCCTTTTTAAGCCAAACTCAAAAAACACAACCCTATGTCAAAGCTGACATGGGACTCAGATTAGACAACACGACCAGTGCATTTCAGAGCATGGATCAGCCATCAGCTGTGGAGACCAAGGCTGGTGGCGTTTTGGAATCGGCGCCCGCTGTCTTCGGATACGAGGACTTTGTACAAAAGCCCTGACACACCTATGAGCCTCTATCAACATGTGTATGCTCTAAAATTCCGGGACACTCTCAATTCTATCGTCTACCTGTCTTAAGCACGCCAGCCGCAACACAGAGGAATGAAGAAACACAAGCGGTTTGTTAATGGGTGAACCAATCAAAAATTGAGACACCTTCTGATGTAGCAGGCTTTCATCTTCCGTTCTTTCTTCCATTCCTTAGTTCCATGTCGGTCTGCCTCACCCGCTTTAACCCTGGGGCTTCTCACCTTTGAAAGAACACTGACCAACGGTTCGTGAGCCTTTAATTCAGGTTTGTGAACTGTCCTTATTTTGCAAGTAAGTCGCTTTCTGTAGCTCGCTTGTCGACCGTATTTGCGGTCGGAGGGCAAGTGGCGGACACCGCAGCCGCGAGATCGCTTGAGGGTTTGAGCTACCGTTCGCTTGTCGTCAAAATGATGGACCCCCTCCCGGATGGTGTTCAAAACGAAACCAGGACTTTCAGGGGTCCCCTTATTGTTTTCTTTCCAAGTCATGGCATCTTCTTGAAGTTCCCAGACCGCCCTACGTGGCTCAGCTTTTCGCTTTGCGCATCTATGAGGTTTTTCTGTAGAGAAACTCTGGTTGGTATCGCCATTGGCTACCTGCTATTGCTACGATGGAACATCCGCTGCATTCCTGACTTCACTTCTCAAAGTCAATGCTAACCCCATATTAATCGACCCTAGTGTATGAATATGGGGGGGTATTCCCCTCCAAAAGTGATGATTTTCATGAATCCCAGGCCCAATTCGTGCAGTGGGGTTGATCCACATGGGGTCTACATTTGGGGGCCATACTGTGGATGGACGAAATCATGCGCCACTTTGACACCATGGGAATCCGGTATTTGTTGGTATTTAAAGGGGATTCATCAGAAATCAGGGTTCGAAGGTGGTGCAGGATTTCGTCCATCCACAGTAGTTTTTGTTTCCTTTCCCTGGTGTTTCCCTTGGATTTCAACGCCCATTGAGTGACCCGTGCAGGGCTTGAGCCTTCGGCACGTGCCAGGACCTCGTTTTTGTTTTGTTTCTTTGTTTCGGGTGTCGATTTCGAAAGGAATCTGGGTGCGTCCTAAAATGAGGGGGCCCCAAATGGTGGTTTTCTTCTGGTTTCCCTTTAAACCAACCCAAAAAGGGACCCACAAGAAAAGACTGATCCATATGGGTGCGCCCTTCAAAACTTGCTGGTGATATTGGGAACCAGGTAGGGAATGAGAAATGGAATGAACCTGGGCTTTGGTCCCCAAAAGGCAACAACCAGTTGGGTGGTTTTTATCGGGTCATTCCCACATTCCCTGAGCACGAGCAAGAAAAGGGGAGGACTTTTAGACTGTTTGTTTGTTTGAAAGGGGAACAAGGCCAAAACCGGGCATGGTGGTGCCAAGTCGGACATGTCATGTTTTTTGAGGGCTGTGCACGGGGCTCGAAAAGGCTCCTGCGCGGCGGTCATGAGTCGGTCTTGTACTTGGCTTTTGACCCGAAGTTCTCCTCCCTCCGTCCCACATGCTCAGCTGCCGTACAAGCCGCTATGTTCCACTGGCTTGCAACAGGCAGACTCCCAGGTGGCCGACACCCACGATGTTGCACACGCAGCCATGACAGCCGAGCTCAACAAGTGACATCCCACAAGAAATCTTTCGAACGCTACCGGCCAATCTAGTATGGAGGGAACACATACTGCAAGTGGCACATGCTGGTCGATCACATCCACCATAGGATGGGTCTTCCAACTGGCAAGACTTTCTTTCAAGCAAAAGCGGAAGTCCCAAAGACGCACTTGCAGAGGAACTTCTTTTGGGGATGTTGGCTTTTCGGGTGTCTGCAGGGATTTCCACGCGCAGATACCCTGTGATGCCGCATTTCGCTCTTTGGCTTCCATTGATAGGTTCCTTTCCCCATGGTTGAAAGACTAGAAGACAAATGTAGCCCGTTGTTAGTCTATAATCTTTAGCCTCAGCTTCTGGTTTTTTCTCGAAATGGGTGACCCCCACAGGGTTTGGTCCATTGGTTCTCGTTTTCGTTACCCAACAGGTCTCCGTTTTGAGACATGAAACTGGGGATCGGACCTGTGCCTGGAGTTCAGGCCTGTAATCCTCCACATCTACCATGCCACGCTCTGAGCTATCGAAATGTGGAGGGCTGTTCTGCACCAAGTGGGCCCCAAATCAAATGCAATTGGCGAGTGGTGGTTTGAATTGGTGGTTTGGATGGGTGGTTTGGATGGGTGGTTTGGATGGGTGGTTTGGATTGGTGATTTGAAATGTTGGTTCTGCCAGGGGCTTGGATTTGGATTTTGCGCACCAGTCTTGAAAGCCGCACAATAGGGACAAGGTGCCGCCCTCTGCTGATGGTATGGCATTGCTGGAAGTGGTAGCACTGAGGTGGACAGGGTGTCATTTTGTGATGCCTGTTAGATATGGTTTTCAAGGAAGGCAAAGCGAAGCCGCCTTTTTTGCCGCTTGTTATCCGCTTTGGAAGCAAACCTATGTGCAGCACGGGGAGCCTTCCCAGCTTTCTGCCAGACTCATTGGAAGCAGTGGATCTTTGGGCGTCTGGGAGAGAAATCTCAACAGAGATTCAACACCTCATCCTGGAGTGTTGGGTAGTCTCCATTTTGGTCCGACCATTTTGTTCGCCTTGGTGCTCACTGCCGACTCCTAAAAGGGTACCAACTCAAATCGGGGAAGACCCTCGCTGTGTTTCGCACCCGAACACCGCAAGCATGCTCCAAAAGACGCACGCGCGAGTCCTGAATGAAGTTCCCTTCGTTGCCGCGGGTTGGCATGCTTTCGCAACAGGAGACCCAAAGTTTCAACGCGGCGCCTATGCGCAGTGCGCATAGGTGTCCTTTTTGGTTTGGTGGAAAAATCGAGGGCGATCCCTGGTTTGCCTGTTTGTTTCATCATCTGCACCCGCTCAGCGCCGTTGGTGGGCCGCCACTTTTCTCGTTTCGAGCGAGGTGGGGGACTCCGCAGGCATGGGCCTCTTTAACCAGGCCCGAGGGCCTCTTGGGCGGACGATTCGCGGGGAGACCTGCAAAGGAGCAGCCTCCAAGACCTGTGGCGGTTACAGATGATGTCAGTGATTCCTTCCTTCACCAACGAATTGCGAATAGGATGAACACGGTCGCCAAAAAACGGCGGCTGAATTTGGTGCAAAGGCGAGTCGACGTCGGCACTCATCGGCAATGTGTCGGCTTTTTGGGTACCTATTTTTGACCCAGACCCAAGTGGCTAGAGCAGGTGGTAAGCACAGTGAACAGCGCATGAGCTCGAAACCTGGCTCCAATCTTTTTTGTTCACCTGATACTGCACGCAGATTAGGTCCACAGGGTCCAGAGTTTAAATTACCCACATCTCATGGCACGACTTGGAATGGAATTCTTCGAGGGAGAGGGGACCGTCGTATGGTTTCACAATCCCACCTGTGACTTTCACAGGAACATGCCCGAAGTTGGAACTGTCAGGTTTCCGGAGGCCAGGTGAAAGATATTTCCCAAGTGGGTTGTAGCGGCGCTGCACTGCGCTTGCTCTGCAAAACATCTCCGGAAATCTGTGTTGCAAGTTGACAAGGTCCAAACGCGAAATCGGTTAGCTGGCCGACATCTGTCTGCCAAAACCCCATTTTTTTTTTTGTGAATGGTTGAGGGAAGCTCAAAGAAGCTTATCCGCTGGAGGAATTGGTCCCTTTTCAGACCCCCTCAACTGCTGGCATCATGGCCGCACGTCGATGGGCGATCTCAGGCTTTGCGTCCCTTTGGCATGGGAGCCTTCCACTGCGGCGTCGAGGCCAGTTGCATCTCGGAAAGCCAGGGCCTGGCAAATGGACCAAGCCACCAACCCAGCAACGCATGGAGGCCTGAAAATGTCCGAAGATTTCTGCCGGAGAGGTTCGCAGAAGCTTTGCGACCGCAGCGATTGACCAAGTGCGGAAGTGGCTTGGCCGCTCCATTGGGGGTGCGGCGGCGACATATTTTTCCGGGTACTGTAGGCTGGCCGAGAGTGCAAGGTGGAATCTTCCTTGCAGTCGAACAACCGCAGTTGAGTCCTGGAAATGCAGTTGAGTCCCTTTTCATTTCGAAGGGGTTTCTATACTTGTGGCCCATCATTTGTCTCCTAGAACGGGATGAAACGATGAACCCCGACTTGCCTGCGCGGCGTTGCTCCCTCGGCCTAGTTTGCCAACATCAGAAGGCGAAGAAACGCAGCAAATGCGTGGGCCCGGCCTTTTTTGGGCGGCTTTAAAGGGGAAGCAAAAGAGACCTATGTTGAGAGTAACCGGAGTAACCCACATGAACTATATGGCTATGGGTCAAAATCCAAATCGTCCCCCAGTGAACATCCCAATTCCCACTAAAATAGGTTCTAAAATGGGTGGTGCACCTACCCCAAAATGGTACCATTGGTTTTGACCCAGAGCCACATTTCTTTGAAGACGTCTTTTTCGTGCCCAAATGCCAGCGAGTGGCTGCTTTGTTTTGTTGAGTATGCTAGAGAATCAAACGTATCAAGAGGCCTTGCAGACCAAGCCCAGAATCGGACACCCCATTAATAAACTGGCGTTGATGGGTCAACAGTACATTCCATACAAGCCGCAGGTTTGCCAAACACACCTTGAGCTGATTTACATGTTCTGTTGCCCTGGTCAGCATTGTACAAGAAATGGATCCACCAACCTGCTACCTTGGGGGGGAGTGGCCAGGTGCACGGAGAGGAGTGGAGCTTCAGAGCCGGCCTGGCGGGTTGAGGAATTCGGCGGCCGTCCGACGTCACGTGGTGTTAGGTGGGTGTCGGGTCGATATCCTGGAGGGTACCCCTTGTAGGATGGTTTTTGAAGGGGAACCAAAAGGAAGACCAATCGTTTGTTGGGGTTCCCTGAAAAAAGACACACCCTGGCTTTGGGACGTTGGGATATTCTTGAAAGGGGTTCTTTTTTTTTTTTTTGTTCAGGAGCAACACGGCACTAGCTTGTATGGGTTTTGTGCCTGGTTCAGATCACCTTCCTCCACTCAAAAGGCGTGGGAAGTGAGTCTCTGGCGAGCAACTTGATTCACCTTCTGCGTATGATGGCATTTGAGCCCCTGCGTCACAATGGCGCCCAGTCAATAGCGCTGACCGAGCACGTCACGTTTCTTTTTTTGTGTGGTCCATTTGGACCAAAAACGTGTTTTCACTCATGACCAGACAATGGAATCTGCCATGAGTGGTAAAGATTGTGCCTGGACCTTCCATTGTTACATAAATTTGTGTCACGAAAGAAGAATGCTCGGGCCAACTATTTTTGCCCAATGATCCAAAAAGTGCTCGTTTCATGAACACGGGTTTCTTGCAAAATGCTAATTGTTACATATTTTGGATTTGCGCTCGTTTTGCGGGTATTTGGGCTCGTTTTGCGGGTATTTGCGCCCGTTTTGCGGTATGTTTCCGCATGTGTCCACGCAACAGACTACATGAGAAGAGAGAAGCCGCCGCAATAGCCAAAAATGCTCGAATCCAAATTTGTGCCCGTTCCCCCGAAAAACGCCCGACTAGCAATTTTCTGCTACGAAACACCCAAGGGGCACAAATTTATGTAACGAATGAAGGTCCAGGTGAGTACCAACCCGGTCTGCAGTGGGATCGTCTTGCAATTTTTCGTTTCCCATGAAGCACCCGAGCGGATGTTCCGTGCCCCGGCTCGGCGCTCCTTGGCCTCACGATGCCCCATGTGAGTCCGCGGCGTTGGACAGATCGTGGATTTTTTTTTGCACATGACGTAGGTGCCAACTAGAACTAGTCTCTGGTTGAACATGGATGGGTTCCACCTGGTTTCAGTTTGGTTCTAATCACCCGGAGAGGTCCGGCGATTTTGCTTGGCGAAGAGAGTCATGTGAAGGGAAAACACGCCAGCTGGATCGGTCGCTCGAGGTCAAGCGCACAAACCAGGAGGCTTCTCAATTGCTGGCAAACCTGAAGAACAGAACTGCTGTTGGGGCTTATGCAACCAACCTACAGTGCACCATGTTGATCCTTCTTCAAACGGACCAAGACAGTTCAAGCACATTGTGACACACGCACAGACAGACACATAGACAGACACCTAGACATACGCATACACAGACAGAGACACAGACACACACACACACAGGGCAGGCACAGGCACAGGTCAGAACTCAGAGCACAGACACAGACACAGACACAGGTACACACACACAGCAGATTGCCAGAGTCTTTTCTCCGCGTCGCGTTGTTTTTTCTTTCTCATGCTTGCCCTCGTAAACTCGTATTGTTGATCGGAGGTGGCAAAGAGGGGTTCTGATTTCCAACAATATCAGCCCCCCTCTGGCTTCTTTGCGGCGAACAGATCTGAATTTCTGGCTCAGTACCCGCCGGACAGCAAGAAAACAGCAGGTAGCGCCAGTGGCTGGGACACCATCGAGCCGATTTTTTCCGGCATGTCCAAAATCTGGCGCCGCCAGCAGCTTTTGCAGAGTCCGCCCTCCGGCTTGGTTTGGCCAGGACGTGATGCCGGGGCACCAAGACAAGGCGATCTTCGGCTGCGAGCCCAGGAGGTGCCGAGGTGCGGATCGAAGGATGTTCGGAGGCGAGGCCGAAGGTTCGGAGAGCCCCGGCTGGAAGATGTTGAAACCGTTGGTTGAAGAGCAGGGTGGTGGGATCACAAGGGGTTTCTCCAACCACTTCTGTGATACAAGTTGGAATCCCCTCTTTTTTTTGGGGGGTTGGTCTTTGGGAGGCCCTTTTTGTTGTATCACAGAAGTGGATTCCATTTCCCACAGCCCTGTTGAAGAGCCTTTAACCAAATGCTCAACCCTGCTTGCCCTTGCAAAAGCGGCAACTGATGTCTTCCAATGGACCTTGTCCGCTGTTGTCAAGTGCTCCAGGTGACTCCCTTAGGGGAAAGCAATTGTCGTAACCTGAAGGATCCCTAGAAATGGTTTTGGCCCCTACCATGATTGTCTGTTTAGGGCATATGGCCAGTCAATATCTAGCTGGCGGTTCCTAGCATGTTGAACTCCTTGTTGCTTTGCAGACTTGTTGCATGGTTTTTTAGCGTATGACTACTGTGTCTAGCACATGTCGAGCAATTGTTGTGCGTGCTAGCGCATGTCCAGCGCATGATTGCCAATATGTCCAGCATGTGCCAGGCACCTTCTTGAATATGCTTAGCATGTCCCCAGCATCACATTTCTCACATGTCCATTTGTGTTCTTCTAGTATGTTGTGAAGTATGTTTCCAGCATAGACCTTGCACCATTGTGTCACGGGTCAACCTCAGTTTAGAGCAGATTCTAGCCTATTTTAGAGTGTGTCTAGCTTCACGTCACATATTTTCAAGCTCATTCCGACTCATTCCCACCTGTTTGGCTGTCGTTCAAGCCTCAGGTTTTGAACACAACTCTCGAAACCATGGGAACAACGGCAAGATGGAGGTCATGACTGGTTTCCTATTTACCGTGTTTCCTATTTGTACCTTCAGGAAACGTAGAGTTTTATGTCAAGACTTCAAGAGTTCCGAGAAGTCATAGTCTTATTGTTACACGTAGTATGCTCGATGGTCAACTATCGGAACTTCATTTGGGTTTGCCTCAAAATGTTGAACCTCCCAAACAAAAAGCGTGGTTCCTCCTTGAGTTCCTTTTACACCCTCCAAAAAGCGGGTCTCCTCAAACAAAGACAAGAGCGGAACCTGAGCTCTGACACAGCAGCGTCATTTTTTTTTTTGGGGGGGCGAACCCGCCAAACAGGTTGACACAAAGCGAGGAGCATGTGAGCAAGATCATCAACTTAAGAGAAATAGTGGGCGTTTTCTAAAAGTGGACACCCCTTTTTTGGTTGGTTTCTGAAGCGAGATACATCCGCATAGATGCAGACTCCCATCGTTTGCATGCGACATGGATCGCAGCTTTCGAGGCCTGGAAAGATAAACAGTCGACAACACGTGAGCCCTCCAATCATCATCCGCAATAGAAAGCGGCAATGGATTGCAGGCTTTTGGGACGAGGGGGGCTCGCCCCGAAAACATTCAAGCACAGTAAGCTTATGTGTTCCTTACTCACGGATCTCTGATGTCAGGATGATGCTGCATGACATTTTGCAGATCATTCTGGATCCAAGTTGGTGCGCTAGGTCATAGGTACCAAGAGAGTCTGCACGGGAGCTCGGGAGTCTGGATCGCATTTGTCGCAAGGGCCTGATGGGTTCATTGTGGGGGTTTCATGGATGGCGCAGAGAGCGGTTTTTTCCTGGCTTTCCCCTTTCGCTTTCTTTTTCAGTGTTCGTGTATTTGTGTCTTTGTCTCTATATTGTGTTCTGATATGTTAGGTGCTAATTAGGTTATGCTATGCCATGCCATGCTATTCTATGTACTGTTGCAAGTTATGCAGTTTATAGTATGACCGTGCTCAAGGAGATGACACATTTTTTGGGAAAGTCTGGGAGGGGGGATTCCGGGGGGATGTTGAAAAAGCGATTTCTCCGAAAAGGATAGTTGTACTGTATTCGGAGCACGCGCAAGTTCGAGAGTTTCCATCTTGGCGAAACCCTGCAGAGGGTTCACTTTTGCATTAAACTTCCTTTTCGGAGCAGTTATTTTTGGGAGCGCGTGTGTGTGTCAAGTTCGTGACAATCGACCCTCATACTAAAGTAGTACTCGGCGCAAAGTTTCTATTTCCTTGCGGGATGCCCTTTAAATGTATCTCACGCAGCCGAGCAGAACATTTTATTGCACCCCCTGGCCACTGCCTAGATGTTTGTTTGAGGATGTGACAGTATCCTAGTCTCCTGGCAGCTACGCCGAGCACTTGCGCAGATGTCTTGCGCCGTCGAACATGTTTGGAGTATCAAACAACACAGTTGGTTCTCCATCAGCTTCACGTTACGAGCACAGAAACACCTCGAATCGCCATCGTGTGCATCGTAAAATCAGCCAGAGCGCCATTGATGTCTGCCCGTCTTGTTTCTTGGGATGGGATGGTGACAGAGCCCAACACACAGCTCCCTTCTTTTTGAACAGACCTCGCGAAGCCGAAGGAGTAGCGCCAAGAGAGAGCTCGATTCGGGGCCACGGCTTTGTCTTTGTTGGACCCCCCCCTGTCCGATTCTGGGTTTGGTCTGCAAGGCCTCTTGATACGTTTGATTCTCTAGAATACTCAACAAAACAAAGCAACCACCCATTTTAGTCTATGTTAGTGGAGATTGGGATGTTCACTGGGACTGCACCCAGTGACCGGCCATGGTCGTTTTTTCTTCTTCTTTTTTTTTCTTCTTTTTCTCGGAGTCTTAACGCCACCAAACAAAGAAGCCATGAAAGGAGTCGAAAAGACGCAGCTGCACGGAGTCCAGAACAATTTTTCCGGGCCAAAAGGACACAGAGGTGGTGCAAAAAGCGTTTCAGGGAGCTGGGCTTCACGTACCTCTCGAAGAAAGAAGTGCGGCAGCTGCTGCAGCTGCCCCGGAGCCCAAGTCGGTGGGATGTTTGGATTTTTCGGGGACGCTGGGCTTCTCAGGTGGGTCTCTCAAGGGGCGGTTCTAAGGGGCAAGGAAACTCCAAAGGTAACGCTGGGTAAAATGGGTAGCTCGGATCTTTTTTGGGGAATCTCCAAGAGTTGGTTTGGGACATGTTGACCAAAAGCGTCGAAGAGGGGGCAACACCCGCGGGTCGAGCCCGTGCATGGGAATTTGTGCGGTTCAGATTTTTGCGAGCTGTATGAAGAACATTCCCGGCCCTAAGTTGCGGCGGTTCTCTGAGAGGCGTCTTATTTCAACCATTGATTGTTGGGGATAGTTCTCAGGTTTCCCTTGCTTTACGGTTCTGAGTCAGTCAAGCTGAAAAGAATGCGCTTGGCCAAATTGGGGTTCACTGTAGCCTCCCATGTTGGACATTTGAGAAACGCATTTGATTGGGAAGGGTGGCCTGCCGCGGGAGGAGTGTGGCAAGCCTCATAAACCAGTCTTAAACCAACCCTAAACCTACTCCAAGCCCACCTCAGCCACGTAATTCACCTTTCTTCTACCCTAAACCAACCTACGCTTCGAACCGCAAGCCTCAAGCCCAAAGCCTCACAAGCCAGCCCTCAACCAACCCAAGCTTTTGCCAATATACACCAGCCCCAACTCCCTGCGCCCTGGGGGTCAGTTAAAACACGCATGTATGCTTCTTTTTTTTGGGGCTTTTTGGGAAGGACTGTTATCCGTCTATGGTTTTCTCCAGATTCTCTGGGAAGTGAGCTGCTACTTTGTAATTGAGCTTGCCCAAAGGCAGCCCAAGCAAGGCGGCCCCTCGACTTCGAGGGAGCCTCCCAGAGTCGGCACGGTGCTCATATTGTTTGTCCTAAAAGACGAAAGCCCTACAAATGATGAGTTTCCACCTTCCAAAAAGGGTCACCAGTTTTGGACACCGTCACGGTCGGACCCAGAGACGGACGGGAAGCAGCGCGGACGGCTGGAAAATCGGACAGTCGCACAGTTGGTTAGAACGACGGTCCATATACTCCCCTTCAGATTGCTCGGTGTCTTGCGGCATGGACATTCACGTGCAGCACTGCGCCACTGTGCTGTTGCAGGAACTCAGTCTCTGGACAGAACCTGGCGGTCTCTCAAGAAATGGCCGCAGAAATCTGTGCATTGACGGATCCAGCCAGCTCTGCTGTGACCAGTGGAACTGGCAAAGCAGTTTTTCAGGAGCCAAATCCTTGATTTGATTGGTAAAAAGCAATACAAGCAGTAACCCGGCTTGGGAGGACGTGTCAGGAGCATAGAAATGCGTCACGGTCCGCGCAACTCGGCTTTTCCATACAAACCATGTGCTTTTTCGCGCTGGCCGGGAACGAATTCCTGCTTCGCGCGGCGGAAAGCAAGCCGTGACCAAGTGGTTGATGTCTTGCTTAGGATGCTTGCCAGATGGCCTGGCGCAAAGTACAACGTCCTGAGCAGCCGGGAGCCATGGAGCATTTTGCGACGTGCCGGCTGAACAAGCAAAGTTGTCACCCAGATAGAACTGGTATTTTGAAATGGGAATGCGGAGCCAATGAGGGCAAGTTGGCAAGATGTTTACGCACCGCAACGAAGACCCATGGCCAACATGCTCAGGCGTGCTTCAGAGAACAGAGCCTGCGAACACCCTCATGTTTGAGTAAGAGAGACCCTGTGTGGACTAGCATGTTTGCGTTCACGTGTGGAACCAGCCGTACAGAGAACCCCGCTTTCTGTTTGCCATGCGAGCTGTCAGGGTTTAAGCAACGACAAAGCAGCACGCATCAGTGTTGTTCAGGCTGTGGTTTGCCGGCATGACGAAACAATAGAACTAACCTTCATTTTGCAATCCAGAATGCAATGAACGGCATAGGCTGCTTTCGTCCCCTTGCTTGGAACGCATCAAAAGTCTTTGCAGAAACTGGTGTGACAGGTTCAAGTTTCCCGTCGGCAGTCATTCATCCGTTTGGTGCTTTTCTGTGTTGCGGGGCCATGAAGGAGGTAGTTTAAGATCAAGACCTACCCTCCGAAACTCAAAGCACCGCGTAGGGAGCAGGGTAGCTGTGTGGCGGCGTGTGGGCCTCTTACGCATGCTCCCGTCCATCTGGTGATGCGTTTTCCAAAGAGAGCGGGATGGGTGAGGTTCTTTTGGGCGATTGGGAAGCCAAGGCCAAAACCTTAAACGCACAAACAGCCCTACACACAACCCAAGAACCAAACAGCCCTGCAAGTTTTTTTTTTTTTTTTTTTTTTTTTTTTTTTTTAAATCGCTTCTCCTTTCTTCTCTCCTTTCTTTGTGATTGGTTGTGTCCGCTGTCAGCTGTAGGGACGCCACGTGTCAGAATCAGAAAAATCGAGAGGCCACGTGTCATCTCAATGAGGGCGACCGATGTCCGGATACAGAGGGGACCAATATGGGGAAGAGATCAGCGTAGAATGGAAGCTACTTGGGTCCAAGGGGATTCAGCCTCTGATTGGTTCTGAAGTCAAAGTTGGCGCGACCTGGGAGCTATTCCATTCATGGATTCACGTAGCCACCATGTAGCCACTCATATGTGTTTGGGTCCTCGAAAAAAACTCCAAACATGGGCGTCACGGGTCCACTGAATCGCTTCCGAAGGGGACGAAACGACAGCCCCCCCCCTTGGAGCTTGGCCACCCAACTTTTTCACCTTCAAATTGAGAAGCGTTGGATGAGCTCTTCAGCAAGGAGGATTTTTTCATAGGCAGAGTGGGACCTTGGATTCACACGTGTACTTGGTCCTCCAGGATGCGCTTGACATTTGCAACTTTTTCCGCAGCGGAAGCTCAGTTGGCTTTAGCTGGGCACAGATGTCGAACCTCTGGAAACGCAGATGTGGTGAGGATTCTTTTGGCTCTCCACCCTCTGTGTCGAGGCAACTCAGCTGCGTAGAGGCTGGTACCCTTGAAAAAGCACATGGGTATGAGTCAAAATTTCAACCAGCAGGGGACCGCAGGTTTTAGTGTATGTTTCCATTGGCCAGGGTTCCAGTTTGGGTACCTAGTTAAAATTTAAACCCATACCCAAATGCGGGTTTGTCTCCAAATGGGCGAGCCCCAACAGGCACGGTTTCCTGGTTTCATTTTACCGCCGCATAGATCCTAAGCATCCGCACCCTTGTTTCCCAACGTACGCAATATTGAGGACATGGAACGTAGAAAAGGTGGCCGCGCTTTAGTCTGGGCAACTGCAAGGATCCCATAATATCTATCATTTGAGTACCGAAGCCGGCATGAACAGGCCGATGGGAAGACATTGGCAGATATGCAGAAGGCACCAAGGCAGGCAGATACAGCTAGGCAGGCGACCAAGGTAAAAAGTCGCGAGTGTCCTGGCTTTCAGAACGCAGCAATCTTCAGTCCCTCATCCCAGTTCGTGCAACAGTACAATTTCTAGCCCTTTGTTCGCATGACACACCTCCAGCAAGTGGCAACCATCCAACACTTGGACCGATCAAACAGCTTCACTCATGGTCATGGACAAAGATGCGGGTTCGACCAGGACGGTTCCTTCTGAAAGGGATGAAGTAGTAGGGATGGCTCACTACAGCAAGGTTATTTTTCCGGAACCACGACGATGGGACACTGGAAATACCTATAGAGGCCCCGTCCCCCGTTTCTCACGACCACAAAAGGGGGCGGGATACTCTTGCAGTCACACTCGTTTGACCTAGGTTTCAATTTTGAAGTGACACGTGTTCGGAAGCAAACAACCACCCCTGGTCTCCTTCAAAGGGAATCCCAAAAGAAAGGTACTTATAGATTGGCTTTTAAACAAGGCCCTCGTAAAGTCAGCAAAAAATGGGCGGGGGTGGTCTTGGGACGTTCCTCGTCTTTGGCAGGTGCTGGCTATTTATAAGTCCCTTGCAAAACCCGCAAAGCTTTCCTCTTGGGACGTCGTTTTTCCTTAGAATAGTGAATTAAACAAGTCTCTCGCAGGCGGCAAAATTGGGCGGGGGTTCTCTTGGCAGGCGGCTTTTTTGTCTTTTAAACAAGTCCCTGGTAAAATCATAAAAAAAACAAAAAAAACAAAACAACAAAAACACATGGGTGGGTGGGTGGGTGGGTGGGTGGGTGGGTGGGTGGGTGGGTGGGTGGGTGGGTGGGTGGGTGGCTGGGTTTGTTGGTTGGTTGGTTGGTTGGTTGGTTGGTTGGTTGGTTGGTTGGTTGGTTGGTTGGTTGGTTGGTTGGTTGGTTGGTTGGTTGGTTGGGCTTTATCTTGGGTGGACGTCGCGCTTGTCGGGGGGAAAGAAAACGCCTCAGGTGCAGTACGAGCTCCAGCTTCAGCTCGCATGCTGAGCTGTCGCACTTCGAGGTGCTGGAGCAGCTGGGCCGCGGTGCCGCCGGGGTGGTGCACCGGGCCCTCCACAAGACCACCCGCCGCGAGGCGGTCGAGCGCTCGCGATGGTCGCGTTCGCGTTCGTCGCGTTGTTGGAGAAACGGGGAAGGGGGGAGAAGGAGAAGCAGGGGACAGGGCAGGGGGGCAAGCCTGTTTTCGATGGCTCAGGGCTCTTTCGCGTCGGTCGCGATCTGGAATGTGTGAAAGACATCGGAGACGTGACATGAGCTGTGTGGAGACTGAGCGGCTGTGTTTACAAGAACCCTTTTACAGTGGGCTCCGAGGAAAAAGGACCCCAAGCCCTATGGGGGGACAACCCCACATTTCCAAGGAAAAAGGAAACACCAGAACCCCCCCATGTCCTGCTGCCGGCTGGGCTTCAAAAAGGGACAGCGGAACACTCCTGTGTTTGGCTTGCAATCATCATGCTTCTGCATTGAGGACTCCATGCTATTTTTTCGAGCTTTAGCTTGAAACGTCTTGAAAGATGACCAGGCCTTGTGGCAAGTGATATGAGCAACGTCTAAAACCAACCTTGGATGTTGTGACCCTGTCAAAACCATCACTGGCAACGGAACATCAGTCGCCAGAAGTAGTAGAGGACGTACAAGAACAGGTTAACCAACCAAATCTGCAGCAACGTGGAGGAAAATACGTGCTTGACGGTGAAGAGGTTGCTGCGTTTTTTTTTTTTGGCAATATCAGAGATATTGACTTTATAGACTCATACGCCAGACTAACCATTGGGATGCCCGGTCATAGCTTCAGGCTGTTAAAGCGCAATTCCAGTAGTCTGGCACTTCTGGCAGCCTTGGACATAGGGCAACCAAAATCCATGCCTGCAATTGTGGCCTGTATGCCCTGTTTTCCATGGCCATTGCAATGTGAGAAGGGCTGGTTAGTTCGCTAAGGCCCCTTAAGCCCATATGACCGAGTGATTTGTTAGAGCGAGGGCTTATGAACAGCAAGCTTTAGATATGGTTTGTGCAGCGGGGTACATTTGAAAACGGGTTAGTGCAACTCGGTCTGGCTTCTTTTGGGGTGGGGACCTTTCTCCATCCCTGCCCCTGGCAGGTGGCTTTGAAATTTGTGGAGGAGACGGGCGTGTCTCGCAGGGGGAACTTTTGAGGTTAGGAAGCGAAAGAAAGCCCCGCGGATTTGTGGTCGATTTTGAGACCAACCCAGACCGCCCCTCTTGGCGGGGGAGCGGGGGATTGTCCCCGGACAGCTGACAGACCTCTTTTGGACTCTTTGCTTTGACGCAAATTCGGGCTGGAATGGGGAAGTTGGAATTCGGCCAATTCTTGAAGGACCTGCTACTCGCAAGAGTAGCGTCATGAGGCTCGTAGGTCCAAACCTGATCCCGTCATGCGAGCCACGTCCCGGGGTTCCGGGGAGCGTCGACCACATGCGGACGGCAACGCAGAGCCCGCCACAAGTGGCAAGCAACAGCATCGGGCCGGCCGCAACATTTCAAAGGACATGTCAGAGGTGCGAAAAGACGAGCCTGGGAGCCGCGGACAACAATCTTTGCAAATGCGAGTCTGACTGCGGGACAAGGTTCGCTGTGCGGTGCAGCAAGATTTCCGCTGCTGAGCAGCTTGGTTCTCTAGGTTGTTTCTGTGCTAAGCGTCTTCCTGGCAGGCGCTGAGAGTTTGGTGCCCTGAAATGTCGAAGGCCCTCAGCCGAAACCACGGGGTCTTCTCCAAGAGGAATTCTTCTCGAGTCGCCTCATGCGCATGGTCTCTGGCGGAAGCGGTGTCTGGCAAGCTATCACCTGCGCTTTTGGGAATGGGACTTTGATTTGCGACATGCCGGAAATTGTATATCGCCTTGGGAAATTCAATAGCTTGATTGTGGCACACAGCATGCTGCAATGCCAGTGGTGTTGCTTAGCGGCTGCCAGTGTTTGGTTCTGGCGGCACACTTTCATGATTTCAAAGTTCCAATCTCAAAGTCAGAATCAACATCATTTAGCCCACTTGCATATTGAACATATCAACTGATGTGCCGTGCGTGGTCCGCATTCGTTAAATTGCTCGTAGTGAGCCATCGAGTTTGAGCATTCGTTGGGAACATGACATTTTGTGTCCTTTGTTTTTGCTTCTCTCGTGAGGACAAGGAGGCGTTGTACACCGATGAGATCCGACATGAGTATGAGATTCTCCGCGGGTTGCATCATCCGCACATTATTCAAGGCAGCGTTGGTTTCGCAATTTAACAACCACACCACCAGACCCATTGGTTGAACCGGAACCAACCTCTTTTCTTGTTGTTTAAACAAAGAAGGTGGATATGTCTCCAGATTGGGGATCCCTAAAAGTGGCGCGGGGTTCCTTTTGGTCGATGGGTCGAATCGATAGGCATGGACTTCTTCATTTCGCGGGGGTCGGCCATTGTGGTGATGAGCTACCACGCGGGGACAACGTTGGACAACTCGCTGAAGGCACACGCAGGCCCGAGCGCGAGGGGTCGGCCATTGGACGGGCATTCTCTTCAGTTTAGCAGGGACCCCGCAAAAACACACATACACCCAACACGCACACACAGAAGCACAAACACAGACACAAACACAAAATCCAAGCTCAAGCACAAACACAAACAGAAACACAAACACAATCACAAACACAAGCACAAAAACAAGCACGAACACAAGCACACACACACACACTCCTGCACACACACACACACGCTTACACAAAGACACACTTACACACACACACACTTACACACACACACACTTACACACACTTACACACTTACACACTTACACACTTACACACTTACACACTTAAAAACTTACACACTTACACACTTACACGCACTCCTGTACACACACACACACACCTGCACACTCACACACTTACACACAGACACTTATACCCATATACACACACACACCACTTATACACACGCACACACTTAAACAAACAACTTAGCCACACGCTTACACGCACACAGCTTACACACACACACACACTTACAGACACACACACACACACACTTACGCACACACACACACAATGCACTTATACACACACACACACACACGCTTACACACGCACACACTTTCACACGCTTGCACGGCTTACACACTTTTACACGCTTACACGCTTGTGTACACTTACGCTCGCTTACACATACGCACGTACACACGCTTACGCACACATACACACACTTGCACGCACACACACACACACTTACACACACGGGTACACACACACACACACGGTTACACACACACACACATGTGTGTATAAGTGTTGGTGTGTGTAAGTGTGTGTGTGTGCGCGTGTGTAAGAATGTGAGTATAATCGTGCGTGTGTGTGTGTGTGTCTAAGTGTGTGTGTGTGTGTGTGAGTGTGCGTGCGTAAGTCTGTAAGCGTGTGTGTGCGCGTGTGTGTGTGTGTGTGAAGGTGTCTGGAAGTGTCTGTGTGTAAGTGTGTGTCAGTGTGTGTCAGTGTGGTTTGTGTAAGTGTGCGCAAGTGCGTGTAAGTGTGTGTAAGTGTGTGTAAGTGTGTGTAAGTGTGTGTACGTGTGTGTGTGTGTGTGCGTGTGCGTGTGTGTGTAAAGGTGTGTGTGTGTAGTGTACGTGTGCGTGTGCATGTGCGTGTGCATGTGTGTGTGTGTGCAAGTGTGCGTGCGTAAGTGTATAGGTGCACACACAAGCACTCACACGCACTTACGCACAGACACGCGCACAGTTACATGCACCCGCACGCACACACACAAGCACTTACACACTCACGCACTTACACACACACACACACATGCCTGCACCCACATACGCGCACACGCACTTGCACACGGACACGCGCACAGACACTTACACACACACACACACTCACGCACTTATAGACACACACACACACACGCACACACCCCTACGCACTTACAGACACTGACGCGCACACACACACACACACGTACACACGGTCACAGGCACGCAGTCACAGACGCACGCACCGACGCACGGGCGCTCGGATGCGCAGGCGCATGGACGCACAGGCGCACAGACGCACGTAGCACGGGCGCACGCACCCGCGTACGAAAGTAGGAGCGCAAGTTCGCTGGCCCGCCTGCCGGCGTGCCTGCCCTTCCACACACTCTCGCACCCGCGCCGCACACATGCAGGTGCACATGCGCGCGTGCGGTCGTGATTTCCGGAAGCAAACGGCACGCTTGCGTGCAGATGGCCAGGCGGGTGGGCGAGGGCAGGCGGCATGCGCGCGTGTGCGTGGGTGCCTGGGTAGGTGGGTGGGTGGGTGGGTGCGTGCGTGCGTGCGTGCGTGCGTGCGAGCGTGTGTGTGTGTGTGTGTGTGTGTGTGTGTGTGTGTGTGTGTGTGTGTGTGTGTGTGAGTGTGTGTGTGTGTGTTTGTGTGTGTGCGTCGTGCGGACCATCACTTCGTTGGGCAGTCAGTGATGGGTGCGCGCGCGGACATGCGCACGCAAGCGCGCACACACACACACACGCTGACACCCACAAGTGCACCAGACAGACAACAACACACCTACGCAAACGCACGGAAGCACACATGCATAAAGACACACAGACACAGCCGTGCGTACAGCCAACGCGCGCTTCTTTAAAGAGAAAACATAAAGGCCTCTTC
>CAUJNA010000791.1:775453-800453 GCA_963377175.1 Effrenium voratum | reverse complement strand
TGGTAAATGGGAAAAGCGAACCAATCAGTTGGAGCAGTCCCGAACCGAATATGCCAAATGGTGGGCAAAAATCAAGCTCCAGTTGACAATTTGATTTGGGGCTAGTGGATGGACAGAATCCTGCACCGGTTGGAATGGATGCCCCCCGAAGAATACTTTTTGATCAACAACCACACCCGTTTCAGGTTTTCCCAGTCAAACAAAGAACAGCATATCTGCCACTCGCCGTGCTATGAAAAAAAAAGAGGAAACACCGGGGTGCGATGGTTCGCCGCCAGGAGGCTGTGGCGCTTCCCGGACTTGGACGCCTTTGCCGCCGCCATGCTGAGGAGCCCTGTGAATTGGGAGCGGCCGCAGTGGCAGGAGGCCAGCGGGGCCTGCAAGATGGCCATAGCCCGCTGCCTTTCAGAGAGCCTTCGCCAGTTGAGCTTCTGCACATCCCAGTGGGGCGTTTTTTTCCTAAGAACCCGACTGCCATTGGGTTGGAGCTCAGTTGGTCCTCCCTAAGAACCTGACTGCCATTGGGTTGGATCTTTAGACTTTCACTTGCTTGAAATCAAGTTAGGTTTTCTAAACCCACGAAAAGTTGAAGCCTTTTTGCAGAGGGCTCCTTCCAGCAGAAAATGCCCACCACTTCGTTGGGTGAGCCTTCGCGTGAGCCTTCGCGAGCCTGCTGCCGGGATGTGTAACTTTTTTTGTGCCGAGCGTGGGGGGAACAGCGGAACTGCAGGGCCTCGAATGGCATTCACAGCCGGACCCTCTCGAGCCCTTGGGAGAAGGTTCCAACATGATTGACTGAAAGTGGTGCCGGACGGCCTGGTTTCTCTTTTCCTTGACCTTTATCCTTTGACCTTGTACTTGTGGCATTGACTGTTTGTCAACGCCAATGGGACTGGATGTTGGGAAGGTTTCCAGAAACGCATGTCGCCGTGGAAATATGGTGGCACGAGCTTGTGGGTGGGTTGATTCCCAACATCTGACACATCTTGTTCAAGAGAACGCTTGCAAGATGCAGGGCAGGTGCCAATATTTTCTGTGATTTCATTGGGTGTACTCACCAAATTTTGGACAATCAATATTAAACATCCCTGATTTCTCTTGACCCTTGCAGCACGAGAAGCAGTCAACACACCCCTACTAGCGTGTTTCAAATACACATTGTCAGGGTTCCTATGGCGTTCCTATAGGAGCCATCAACATGCGTGATGGGCTGGTCATGTAGTGGACCCGGTGTTGCCTTGACCTGGCACTGGCCCCACTGGAGTTTGCTTGCATCGAATGAAACTCCCAACGATTCGCAGATTGTGAACAATGTGTGTAGGAAATTCCAAGACAGACCAGAACCCCGGAATTTTGAATGGGGGCCGTGGTTTCCGCGCCAAGGAAGACCAGCAGAGCTGCCGCGCATGAGTTGCTCATGTTGCCCTGGCTGAAACACGAATAGCCGGGCAATGACAAAAAATTGGAGCTTCCAGCTCAAAGCTGCGATCGTGACTGTCAGAGTTCCTCACCCGATGCCAAACGCTGTGCGGAATTTGGCGGTCACGCCTTGTACCTTTGAGTTGCCCCGCCGCCGCCTTTTTTTGGTGGGGGAACTCCAAGCTGGAGGGTGCTGCTGACGAACGAACCAACTTTTCAGCAGAAACTGGAGTTTGCCAGGAGGTTTTATCTACTCATTTCCCGAATTCCTGGGATTTGTTTTGCTGAGAAGACCATTTTAGTGGTAAATAAAAAGGTCCCATCCACTCAGGAAGTGAGTCTAATGGTTGCGGTTTCATGTGAGTTTGCAAGAGAGGAGGTCGCGCTAGGTCAATCAGAAGTGGCACCCTTTGTGAAGTGCAGAGTTCGGCGATTGACCATTTCGCGGGACTCCCTTCGACCTCAGAAAGATTGGAATCCCAATGGAGATGGGCTCGCCAGCGCAAGCGGAAAGCTAGCACCAGAGCAAGGAGCTTTCTTGAAAGCATTCGACGCAATGTGCATTCAATGCTCATCTACATTGCTTTACGATTGCCCTCGTGCCATTTAGAACTTACCTAAGATATCTCACGCCCAACATCGCCCCGCCCTCCCCTCATGCAGCCCTGACTCACGCACGCGGGAAAGCGCATCAATTTCAACTGGTTTCTGAAACGTTGGCTCTTGTCACTCCATTGCGACCCGCCTCCCGTTTGGGGGGGTTCCCGGTTCCTCAAATATGAACCCCACCAAAAGTTCCAACTCCTTTTCTAACATGCTTGGGAATGGGCAAGAAGATGTAGAGTCTTGAAGTGAGCTCTCAGTTCTAAGTTTCTGGGAGGTTGACTTGTGCGGTGGCATGGCATTTGCAGCGTACTCTCTCACTCTCTCTATATTCTTATATAGAGAGGGACCAGAGAGAGGGAGAGCGCGCACGCTTCTCTTTTTTGTTGCTGTTTGCTTTGTCAGTGAGACAAAGCAACAAGTCAATCTCCATTTCATCTCCGGGCTGGAGGTCAGGCCACTATTGGCTTTGGAACAGCTCAATTCAATGGGCTTTGGAAGGACGACAACCATGTCCATCCAAGCGTGATAATTTCCTGAAGGTTTCCAAGGGAGTAAAGTACCGCTCAGCAGATTTCAAGGTGCTGGGCACGAGAGGATTGGATTCGGAGACTTTATGGAGTTGCCAGCATGGCGAATGCAGCAACTCCTGTGGCTATTGACTCGGCTGGTTGTTGAAGCACGATCAGTTCAGCAATGAGTGAATTCCTTGGCGGTTCCCCGGTATACGTATCAATGGTATTGAGTCACGTCTCACTTTGGCGCGATGTCCCTGTAAAGGTAAGTGACCCAGCTTGGACATCTAGGCAAGATATTGTTTGTGTGGCAGATTCAGCAAGGCTTTTTGGTCTATGGCAAAAGGGTATGAGTTGTATAGCTATCACACGGGCCTTGCGCCAAACTGACGCAGGTAAGTATGCTAACCCCATGGTGTGAAACACAGAAATCAAGAAGCACGGGGGTGGAAGAGCTGTGGCGAACCTTATGTTCTGCCAGAAGGTTCTTGTGAAGTCTTGTAGTTGCGATAGCCCCCCTTTTAAACTGAAGGCCTGGAGCTTTACTATCGTCCAAACGCTTGGTTTGAGCTTACAGAGCTGCAGCTTTTCTCGGATATGAGCGATGAACCCCAGCCTTTCACCCTTGAAGTTGTGGCTCTCCCCGCTTCGGGACGGTCCGGATCTGGAGGTTTCCTTGGATTGGTTTCTCTGGCCCTCTTGGAGAAGCACATCTTGAGTTTGGGAATTTCAAGCTTCCGAAGAGGACCTTTACGTTTGTGAAGACCGTTTTGGTGTCCGAGTCAGGCGGCAGTTTCCGAAGAAGACTGTTTTAGTTGTTGAAGACTGTTTTTAGTCTCCGAAGGTTTTTTTAGTGTCCGCATCAGGCCTTTGTAGTTACCGAATCAGACCGTCTTACTTTCCGGAAGGGTGCTACAGTGTCCGAACCAGTTAGAAGGCTTTTTTTTGTGTCTGACTCAGCCTTTTTGTAGTCTCCGAAGGAATTTTGTACTTTCCGAATAAAGTCGTCACACAGCTCCTCTTGGCGTTTGCAGTGCCATGTTGGCCAAGGGAGCGTGAAGCCTGAAGCGGGAAACAAGTAGAGCGGATTGTCTAAGCGTAACCGTTGGTTGAACTCCACTCCTCTTGTCTGAATGCGTCTGCCCTGGGCAGAATACATGCGTGGGCGGCGTTGTTGTGTCCCCGCCTGGAGGCGAAGAGATTTCTGCATCTCTTGGAGGGTCTCGGACTTGAGAGAACTGCATTCTGGCTGTATCTGAAGTCACAAATTCATTGCCGTATCTGTCCGAGCCATTGCCAATGCGCGGAGAGTCAACTTGCCGAGCCTGCCAGCGGACGAAGGCGCGCCTTTTTTTTTCCGCTGGGTCCCATGCACGACCAAAGTGAACAGCTTGGATTGCCAGAAGCGCGCGCCAAGGCACAGCGTGGACAAAAGCCACTGGCCGAAATCGTTGAAATATGTTTCTTCGTTCATTCCCGAATCTGGAACTCAGCTGTTCACTGGTTCTCTGCTCACTCTGCCGAACGGGCAAAACAGCCAGTTCCGGCCATCCTCATAACACTAAGAGGCAGTCGTGAGCTTGGAGATTTCTTGTTTGCTGACCTTGAGGATGGCTACGGCAACAATAGACCCTTTGCAATCGGGACATGCCTGCGTCGATTTCTCACGAATCGTGTGGGCGTGCCAATCTGCAGCCCGCCAGTCTTCCTTTTGACTGTGTCGGGCCTTTCCCGGATCCGATCATTTTCCAGATTCGGATTTGGAGCGTTTCGGTGTGAAGGGGTGGTATACCTCGCGTGGAACCATATGGCCCGAAGAAACCCCGAGAGGCATCGCTGATGTGGCAAGTACTCTGCTTTTGGAATGGAACCGAATATGGACGTGTAGGTTCCGCTGTTTGCACACATGCAGGTAATCTTTCTTTTGTCAGGAGTGTCCTGCCCACAGCATGCCACCGGTCATTGCGGGGTAGCCACGAGAATTTGCAGCGGCCCGGCTTCCGCTTCGCAGTGTTTGCACACATGCAGGTCATCGTTTTTTTGGGTCAGACAGCCTTCAAAGTGTCCCGCCCCATGTGCTGTCCTCGGCCGTGGGGCATGCCAGTGGACCTTGCGGCTACGGTGGCCGTGAAAGCTTTTGCAGCGGGCGACGGGCTATGGTCGACAGATGTTGGTGTTCCTAAAGGGGGAGGCCTCCAAGTGTTCTAGAGGTTCCTTTCCCATTCTTTCCAGGGATCCTTCTTTCTAGACAACCTCCGGAACTCAGGGAGAACGGCCGGTTTTTGGAAAGCACGATGGTTGAAAAGAATGGGGAATCAACCCCTAGAAGTGTGTTTCCCTTTCAGGTGTGGGGGTCGCAATTTGAGGAGAGCCGCTCCGGAAACTTCCGACAGATCGCCGAAAGCAAACGGTATTGGCGAGCTACATCCCAGCAGATCAGTTGCGGTCAAGTCTATGAGGCCATCCTAAACTTATGCTGCACCCATGGGATGGATATCCACAGCGTCTCTCGCCAGACAATTGCTGCCACTTCTGCGACGAGTTCTGCAGGCTTCTAGGCCAAGCAGCTTGGGGGAGAGGTTGCGGGGATGGATTCAAAGAGAGCCAAGTCCAAGACCCCTGTCCAGTTTGGTTGCTAGAACTCAATTTGTCAGGGGGTCTTTGTCCAGTTTGGTTGCTAGAACTCAATTTGTCAGGGGGTCTTGTCCAGTTTGGTTGCTAGAACTCAATTTGTCAGGGGGTCTTTGTCCAGTTTGGTTGCTAGAACTCAATTTGTCAGGGGGTCTTTGTCCAGTTTGGTTGCTAGAACTCAATTTGTCAGGGGGTCTTTGTCCAGTTTGGTTGCTAGAACTCAATTTGTCAGGGGGTCTTTGTCCAGTTTGGTTGCTAGAACTCAATTTGTCAGGGGGTCTTTGTCCAGTTTGGTTGCTAGAACTCAATTTGTCAGGGGGTCTTTGTCCAGTTTGGTTGCTAGAACTCAATTTGTCAGGGGTCTTTGTCCAGTTTGGTTGCTAGAACTCAATTTGTCAGGGGGTCTTTGTCCAGTTTGGTTGCTAGAACTCAATTTGTCAGGGGGTCTTTGTCCAGTTTGGTTGCTAGAACTCAATTTGTCAGGGGGTCTTTGTCCAGTTTGGTTGCTAGAACTCAATTTGTCAGGGGGTCTTTGTCCAGTTTGGTTGCTAGAACTCAATTTGTCAGGGGGTCTTTGTCCAGTTTGGTTGCTAGAACTCAATTTGTCAGGGGGTCTTTGTCCAGTTTGGTTGCTAGAACTCAATTTGTCAGGGGGTCTTTGTCCAGTTTGGTTGCTAGAACTCAATTTGTCAGGGGGTCTTTGTCCAGTTTGGTTGCTAGAACTCAATTTGTCAGGGGGTCTTTGTCCAGTTTGGTTGCTAGAACTCAATTTGTCAGGGGGTCTTTGTCCAGTTTGGTTGCTAGAACTCAATTTGTCAGGGGGTCTTTGTCCAGTTTGGTTTGTCCAGTTTGGTTGCTAGAACTCAATTTGTCAGGGGGTCTTTGTCCAGTTTGGTTGCTAGAACTCAATTTGTCAGGGGGTCTTGTCCAGTTTGGTTGCTAGAACTCAATTTGTCAGGGGGTCTTTGTCCAGTTTGGTTGCTAGAACTCAATTTGTCAGGGGGTCTTTGTCCAGTTTGGTTGCTAGAACTCAATTTGTCAAGTTTGGTTGCTAGAATTGAACTCAATTTGTCAGGGGTCTTTGTCCAGTTTGGTTGCTAGAACTCAATTTGTCAGGGGAAGCTTTGTCCAGTTGGGTTGCTAGAACTCAATGTGTCAGGGGGTCTTTGTCCAGTTTGGTTGCTAGTACTAAATTTGTCAGGGGGTCTTTGTCCAGTTTGGTTGCTAGAACTCAATTTGTCCGGGGGTCTTTGTCCAGTTTGGTTTGCTAGAAACTAATTCTGAACTCAATTTGTAAGGGGGATCTTTGTCCAGTTTGGTTGCTAGAACTCACTTTGTCAGGGGGTCTTGTCTTGCCCCAGGTTTGGTTGCTAGAACTCAATTTGTCAGGGGGTCTGTTGTCCACAAACAAGATGACACTCAATTTGTTCAGGGGGGTCTTAGTCCAGTTTGGTTGTAGAATCAATTTTTCAGGGGGGTCTTTGTCCAGATTGGTTGCTAGAACTCAATTTTGTCCGGTTGGTCTTAGTCCAGTTTGGTTGCTAGAACTCAATTTGTCAGGGGGTTCTTTTGTCAGTTTGGTTGCTAGAACTCAATTTGTCAGGGGGTCTTTGTCCAGTTTGGTTGCTAGAACTCAATTTGTAAGGGGGTTCTTTTGTCGTTTGGTTGCTAGAACTCAATTTGTCAGGGGGTCTTTGTCAGTTTGGTAGCTAGAAACTCAATTGGTCAGGAGGTCTTTGGTCCAGTTTGGATGCTAGAACTCAATTTGTCAGGGGGTCTTTGTCCAGTTTGGTTGTAGAACTCAATTGGTCAGGGGTCTTTGTCCAGCTTGGTTGCTAGAAACTCAATTTGTCAGGGTGGGGGGTGGGGTTTTTGTTTTTTCCTTTGTTCCAGTTTGGTTGCTAGAAACTCCAGTTGTCAGGGGGTCTTTGGTCCAGTTTGGTTGCCTAGTAGAACTCAAATTTGTCAGGGGTGGGTCTTTGTCCAGTTTGGTTGCTAGTACTCTATTTGTCAGGGGGGTCTGGTCTTTGTTCCCCAGTTTGGTTGCTAGGAATCAATTTGTCAGGGGGTCTTTGTACAGTTTGGTTGCTAGAACTCAATTTGTCAGGGGGTCTTTGTTCCTGTTTGGTTGCCTAGAATCCAAATTTGTCCAGGGGGGTCCTTTTGGCCAGTTTGGTTGCTAGAACTCAATTTGTCAGGGTGGTCTTTGTCTGTTTGGTTGCTAGAATCAATTTGTCAGGGGGTCTTTGTCCAGTTGGTTGCTTTAGAACACAATTTGTCAGGGGGGGGTCTTGTCAGTTCGGTTGCTAGAATCAATTTGTCAGGGGGTCGCTAGAAACTCATTTGTCAGGAGGTTTTGTCCAGTTTTGGTTGCTAGAACTCAATTTGTCAGGGGGTCTTTCTCCAGTTTGGTTGTTGCTAGAACTCAATTTGTCAGGGGGTGTATGTCCGTTTTGCGTTGCCTAGAACTCAATTTGTTCAGGGGGTCTTTGTCCAGTTGGTTGCTGGAATCATTTGTCAGGGGGGTCTTTGTCCAGTTGGTTGCTAGAACTCAATTTGTCAGGGGGGTCTTTGTTCCAGTTTGGTTGCTAGACCTCAATTTGTCAGGGGGGCGGGGTCTTTGTCCGTTTGGTTGCTAGAACTCAATTTGTCAGGGGGTCTCTAGAACTCAATTTGTCTGCTAGAACTCAATTTGTCAGGGGGTATTGTTCCAGTTTGGTTGCTAGACTTCAATGTTTCAGGGGTCTTGTCCGTTTGGTTGCTAGAACTCAATTTGTCAGGGGGTCTTTGTCCAGATTGGTTGCTTAGAACTCAATTTGTCAGGGGGGTCTTTGGTCCAGTTTGGTTGCTAGAACTCAATTTGTCAGGGGGTCTTTGTCCAGTTTGGTTGCTAGAACTCAATTTGTGAGGGGGTCTTTGTCCAGTCCCAGTTTGGTTGCTAGAACTCAATTTGTCAGGGGTTCTTTGTCAGTTTGGTTGTAGAAACTCAATTTGTCGGGGGGTCTTCTTTGTCCAGTTGGTTGGCTAGAGAAACTCAACTTTGTCAGGTCTTTGTCCAGTTTGGTAGCTAGAACTCAATTTGTCCAGGGGGGGATTTTTTCTTTTGTCCAGTTTGGGCTTGCCTAGAACTAAATTCTGTCAGGGGGGTCTGTTGTCCAGTTTGGTTGCTAGAAACTCAATTTGTCAGGGGGTCTGTGACCTGTTTGGTTGCTGTAAGGGAAAAAAAAATTCACCCCAAAAAATTTTGTATTTTTTTTTTGTTTTGCAGGGGGGGTATTTTGTCCAGTTTGGTTGCTTAGAACTCAATTTGTTCAGGGGTCTTTGACCAGTTTTGGTTGCTAGAACTATTTGTCAGGGGTTTTGTCCGATTGGTTGCTAAGAACGCAATTTGTCAGGGGGTCTTTGTCCAGTTGGTTGCTAGAACTCTATTTGTCCAGGGGGGTCGGTCTGGTCGGGTCTTTGTCCAGTTTGGTTGCTAGAACTCAATTTGTTTGTCAGGGGGTCTTGTACAGTTTGGTTGCTAGAATCATTTTGTCAGGGGGTGCTTTGTCCAGGGTGGTTGCTTAGAACTCCATTGTCAGGGGGTCTTTGTCCCGTTTGGTTGCTCTAGAAAACTCCATTTGTCAGGGGGGTTCTTTGTCCAGTTGGTTGCTAGAACTCAATTTGTCAGGGAGGGTCTTGTCAGTTGTGGTTGCTAGAATTCAATTTGTCAGGGGGGACTTTGTCCAGTTTGGTTGCGGAACTCAATTTGTCAGGGGGTCTTTGTCCGTTTGGGTTGCAAGAACTCAATTTGTCAGGGGGGATCTTTGTACAGGTTTGGTTGGCTTGAAACTCAATTGTCAGGGGGTCTTTGTACCAGTTTGGTTGCTAGAACTCACTTTGTCAGGGGGTCTTTGTTCCAGTAGTTGGTTGCTAGAACTCAATTTGTCAGGGGGTCTTTGTCCAGTTTGGTTGCTAAAACTCAATTTGTGGGGGGGGGTTTGTCCAGAGTTGGGCATTTGGTTGCTAGAACTAATTTTGTCAGGGGGTCTTTGTCCAGTTTGGTTGTGTACTCAATTTGTCAGGGGGTCTTTGTCCAGTTTGGTTGCTAGAACTCAATTTTTTGTAGGGGGGGTCTTTGTCCAGTTTTGGTTGCTTAGAACTTAAATTTGTCAGGGGGTCTTTGTCCAGTTTGTTGCTAGAACTCAAATTTGTCCCCCGGGGGGGTTTTGTCAGTTTGTGGGTGAGTTAGAACTCAATTTGTAGGGGGGGTTCTTTGTCAGTTTCAGTTTGGTTGCTAGAGAACCATTTGTCAGGGGTCGTTTGTCCAGATTGGTTGCTAGAACTCAATTTGTCACGGGGTCGTCTTTGTCCAGATTTGGTTGCTTCAGAACTCAATTTGTCAGGGTGGTCTTTGTCCATGTTTGGTTGCTAGAAATCAATTGTCAGGGGTGTCTTTGTCCAGTTTGGTTGCTTAAACTCAACTTGTCAGGGTGGTCTTTGTCCAGTTTGGTTTGCTAAACTCAATTTGTCAGGGGTCTTGTCCAGTTGGTTGCTTAGCTAGAATTCAATTTGTCAGGGGGTCTTTGTCCAGTTTGGTTGACTGCTTCTGGGAGTTCAGGGGGTTTCTTTGTTCCAAAGTTTGGTTGCTAGACTCCAATTGTCTAGGGGGGTTCTTTGTCCAGTTTGGTTGCTAGAACTAACTTTGTCAGGGGGTCCTTGTTCTTGGTTGATAGAGTCTCCAATTTTTTCACGGGGGTCTTGTCCAGTTTGGTTGCTAGAACTCAAATTGTCAGGGGGGGTCTTTGTCAGTTAGGTTGCTAGAAACTTCAATTTGTAAGGTGGTCTTTTGTCAATTTAGTTGCTAGAACTCAATTTGTCAGGGGGTCTTTGACCAGTTTGGTTGCTAGAACTCAATTAGTCAGGGGGTCTTTGTCCAGTTTGGTTGCTAGAACCTATTTTGTCAGGGGGTCTTTGTCCAGTTTGAGTTGCTTAGAACTCAAATTTTCAGGGGGTCTTTGTCCAATTTAGTTGCTAGAACTCAATTTTGTTCAGGGGGTGTTTTCCTGCCATTGGTTGCTAGAATAATTTGTCTGGGGGTCTTGTCCAGTTTGGCTAGCTAGAACTCACATTTGTCAGGGGGGTCTTTGTTCGTTTTTGAGGCGCAAGGTACCCTTTGTCAGGAGGTCTTTGTCCAGTGTGGGATGCTAGAAACTCAATTTGTCAGGGGGGTCTTTAGTCCAGTTGGGTTGCTGGAACTCAATTGTGTCAGGGGTCTTTGCCAGCTTGGTTGCTAGAACTCAATTTGTAAGGGGCACAGTATGTCCAGTTTTGGTTGCTAGAACTCAATTTGTCAGGGGGTCTTTGTCAGTTTGGTTGCTGAACTCATTTGTCAGGGGTCGTTGTCCAGTTAGGTGCTCTAGAACTCAATTTGTCAGGGGTGGTTCTTTGTCCAGTTAGGTTGCTAGAACTCATTTGTCCGGGTCTTTGTACAGTTTGGTTGCTTAGAACCTCAAATTTGTCAGGGGGGTTTTGTCCGTTTGGTGATAGCTAGAACTTCACTTTGACAGGGGGTCTTATTTTGTCCAGTTGGATGCTGAACTCAAATTTGTCGGGGGTCTTTGTCCAGTTTGGTTGCTAGAACTCAATTTGTCAGGGGGGTCTTTGTCCAGTTCAGTTTTGGTTGCTAGAACTCAAATTTGGCAGGGGGGTCTTGTTTTTCCCCCGGGGGGGGTCTTGTCAAGTTTGGTGGCTAGAAACTCTATTTGTCAGGGGGTCTTTAGAATCAATTTGTACAGGAGGTCTTTGTCGTTTGGTTGCTAATCTCAATTTGTCAGGGGGAGTTTTTGTCCAGTTTGGTTGCTAGAAATCATTTGTAAGGGGGTCTTGGTCCAGTTGGTTGCTAGAACTCAATTTGTCAGGGGGTCTTTGTCCAGTTTGGGTTGCTGGTACTCCAATTTGTCAGGGGGGGTTGGAGGTTCTTTGTCCAGTATGGTTGTTGAACTCAATTTGTCAGGGGAGTCTTTGTCCAGTATGGTTGCTAGAACTCAATTTGACCAGGTGGTCCGTTGTTCCAGTTTGGTTGCCTTGCTGAACTCAATTCTGTCAGGGGTGGGGGTGTTGTCCGAGTGTTTGGTTGCTAGAACTCAATTTGTCAGGGTGTCTTTGTCCAGTTTGGGTTGCTAGAACTCTAATTTGTCAGGGGGTCTTGTCCAGTTGGTGTCGCTAGAACTCAATATGTCAGGGGGTCTTCTCAATTTGTCAGGGGGATTTGTCCAGTTTGGTTGCTAAAAACTATTTGTCAAGGGGGTTTTGTCCAGTTTGGTTGCTAGAACTCAATTTGTCAGGGCTGGTCTTTGTCCAGTTTGGTTGCCAGACTCAAATTTGTCAGGGGGTCTTTGTCCAAGGGTTTTTTGGGGGTTTTTTTTTTTTGTGCTTGACTCAATTTGTACAGGATGCGTCTTTGTCAAGTTGGTTGCTCTAGAACTCATTGTAAGGGGGTATTGTCCAGTTGGGGGGGGGGTTTTTTTGTTTGCGATTTTAAGAACTCAATTTGTCAGGGGTTGTCTTTGTCCGTTTTGGTTGCTAGAATCAATTTGGGTCAGGGGGGTCTTTGTCCAGTTTGGTTGTAGAAACTAAATTTGTTTTTTTTTTTTTTCCAGGGGGGGGGGGTCTTTGTCCCGTTTGGTTGCTAGAACTCAATTTGTCAGGGGGTTTCTTTGTCCAAGTTTGTTGCTAGAACTCAATTTGTAGGGGGTCTTAGTCCGTTTTTGGTTGCTAGAACTCAATTTGTCCGGGGGTCTTTGTCCAGTTTAGGTTGTAGAACTCAATTAGTCAGGGGCGTCTTTGTCCAGATTGGATGCTAGAGCTAATTTGTCAGGGGGTCCTTTTGTCCAGACGTTTGGTAGCTAGAACTCAATTTTGTCAGGGGGTCTTGGTCCAGTTTGGTTGCTTAGAACTCAAATTGTCAGGGGGTTGGTCTTTGTCCACATTTAGTTGTAGGAACTCAATTTGTCAGGGGGGCTTTGTCCAGTTTTGGTTTGCTAGGGGACTCAATTTGTCAGGGGGGTTCTGTGCTCCAGTTTGGTTGCTAGAACTCAATTTGTCAGGGGGTCTTTGTCCAGTTTGGTTGCTAGAACTCAATTTGTCAGGGGGTATTGTCCAGTTTGGTTGCTAGAACTCAATTTGTCAGGGGTCGTCTTGTCCAGTTTGGTTGCTAGAACTCAATTTGTCAGGGGGGTCTTTGTCCAGTTTGGTGCTAAGAATCAATTTGTCAGGGGGTCTTTGTCCAGTTTGGTTGCTAGAACTCAATTTGACAGGAGGTCTTTGTCCAGTTTGGTTGCTAGAACTCAATTTGTCAGGGGGTCTTTGTCCAGTTGGTTGCTAGAACTCAATTTGTCAGGGGTCTTTGTCCAGTTTGGTTGCTGGAACTCAATTTGTCAGGGGGTCTTTGTCCAGTTTGGTTGCTAGAACTAAATTTGTCAGGGGGTCTTTGTCCAGTTTGGTTGCTAGATTTGTCAGGGGGTCTTTGTCCTCAATTTGTCAGGGGGTCTTTGTCCAGTTTGGTTGCTAGAACTCAATTTGTCAGGGGGTCTTTGTCCAGTTTGGTTGCTAGAACTCAATTTGTCAGGGGGTCTTTGTCCAGTTTGGTTGCTAGAACTCAATTTGTCAGGGGGTCTTTGTCCAGTTTGGTTGCTAGAACTCAATTTGTCAGGGGGTCTTTGTCCAGTTTGGTTGCTAGAACTCAATTTGTCAGGGGGTCTTTGTCCAGTTTGGTTGCTAGAACTCAATTTGTCAGGGGGTCTTTGTCCAGTTTGGTTGCTAGAACTCAATTTGTCAGGGGGTCTTTGTCCAGTTTGGTTGCTAGAACTCAATTTGTCAGGGGGTCTTTGTCCAGTTTGGTTGCTAGAACTCAATTTGTCAGGGTGTCTTTGTCCAGTTTGGCTGCTTGACTCAATTTGTCAGGGTGTCTTTGTCCAGTTTGGCTGCTAGAACTCAATTTGTCAGGGGGTCTTTGTCCAGTTTGGCTGCTAGAACTCAATTTGTCAGGGGGTCTTTGTCCAGTTTGGTTGCTAGAACTCAATTTGTTAGGGGGTCTTTGTCCAGTTTGGTTGCTAGAACTAAATTTGTCAGGGGGTCTTGTCCAGTTTGGTTGCTAGAACTCAATTTGTCAGGGGGTCGCTAGAACTCAATTTGTCAGGAGGTCTTTGTCCAGTTTGGTTGCTAGAACTCAATTTGTCAGGGGGTCTTTGTCCAGTTTGGTTGCTAGAACTCAATGTCCAAGACCCCTTGACCTCGTCTGAGCTCAAGAACCTACCAGTAGCGGTGACAGCAAGCTAGCCAGCCAACTGTGTGGCTGACGGGTGAGCCGGTGACGTTGCAACTTCGTTACCATGTTGAGTCACGGTATGGCCACACAGCAAGCTTAAATGTAGTGATGAGTGAGTTCACCAGATCGGTGCAAAACCTGATTAAGCGGACTCAAGCAGAACGGCCGCGCCTATGTAGAAAGGCCCAGCTCGAGCAGCGAAGGCACGTGGCAGCATGCCTTGCAGCATGTGCTGCCCCAGCGGAAAGGTTGCGGTGAAGAAGGGCTCACTGGGCGCACGCTGACGTTGCGTGAGGAACAGTGGACTCCGGGACAATGTGTCAGAGGCGACCGCTTAGATCTGCTGCGAAAAGCGCAGTCTATTGCTACCTGTCGTGTGCTTCACTCGTTTCGGCTGTGGCGCATTCTGGTTTCACACCCGTGCTCTGTCGGATTCTGGTACTTGACTTGCATATTGGCCGCCTGCGTCGACATATTACGGATCGGGTTGTCTCGGTTCTCAGAGCCAATCGCATTCGTGACCATGAAGCAGCTGGAAGCATCTCGCAGCCCGCCGTTCTCATCCCAAACGACATCAGCGGTGGGCACGATACGTTGATCAGCTCATTTGAGGTTCCTGACCCGGTGTTGGTGGAATTCTTGGTCGCAGGCGTGGGAGAAAGGGCGCAAGACCAGCAAGCCCAATCGTGGAGACACATTCATCTTTACTGATGTAGTCGGCCCTCAGTGCCTTCAGCAGAAGCAAAGCGATGAGAGGATTCATGCTCAATCTTTTTCAAGTTTTCATGGCTAAGTTGTCTCCTGCTGTGGACATGTTCACACGGCTCGAGGAGGTGTTTGCTACTGAGCATGAAAGACAAGCTGCGTCAGCGCTAGCGCAGCTTATGATAGATGTGCCTTCTATTATATTTAATAATCTATTTTAATGTGTCTGTCGACAAGCCTGGTCTGATGGGGGACAGGTCTTACAAGCCCCAGATACCAGCAAGTGGTTTGGCAAGCGTAAATATATCAATATATCCTGTGCTGCTTCGTGAGCCGGTTTTTGTTCAATGGTGCAGCCACTTCAAGACTTTCCTCTCCAAACGCTGCAGCAATGGCGCAACGTTGCTTTCCCCTTCTCAATTCCGCAAGTGTTTCTGAGAGAGCCCTTGCCAACACCATAGCTTTTCGAGGAGCTACGCCCCTCTTCTTGCCTGGAACTTTCTTCGTACATTGCTGCGCTTTTGCCAAGAGTTAAAGCCAAAGTCCTAAACTTGCCCACAGTGCTTTGTGCCGCCTCCGCGCTGCTCGGTAGGGGATATTGTCAAGATCATTCAGCCCTATTTGCGCTGCAAAGTGGCAGCGAAGGCCATGATTGCTCACGAACCCTCTGGGACCTATGACGAAGAACATCGTCACTGGGCTCAAGATGAACAGGCTGTGTCTTCGAACGATTGCTGTGCCCTTCGCGTGTTACTACTGCTCGCTGAAGCGTGGTAAGCGCCCTGGATCTGTGGAAATCCGAGGCCAACATGCTTCCAAAGGAAAAATGTGTCTGATTTGATAGAACGAGATTCTTACCTGAGTCCTTGAGTCCCTTCAGGAATGCAGGATAGCCATATGTATCACAGCATTCGCTGCATGCGCAATGTGCAGCTTATCATGCGCTGTTGCGCATCCCGCAGTGGGTTTACCATCATTACAGCCCTCGCCACCAAAAAAGGAGCGTGCCGCCTCCGCGCTGTCACTGGGGATATTGTCAGGATCCATTCAGCCTTTTTTGCGCTACAAAGGGGACACGCGCAAGGAGAAAGTATTTCAGGCGCAATCCTTTAGGTTCCATGTCGGGAAGGCAGTGACAAACTTTGCACGAAGCAGGTGCATCAAAAATCTGAAATGGAACCCTCCTAGCACACCTGTACGCAAACTCAGAAACAACTGCGGGCCAAACGGCAGGCTGTCTACAAGCTCACGACTCACGCGCCAGGCTTTCGAAGGAGCATGAAGCAAGGCTACCTACAAGCAACAACATAAGGATATCCCGTGTCCCTCCATCAGGAATTGGGCCAGCGAACTTGGTGCAAGGTGGGCCGGGGCATTTGGTGTGTCCGCGTTCCTCCCTTACCAAGAGAAATTCTAGGTGCTCTCGATTTGGCGCACGGGACGGAGGCCCTGTTGTTTACCGGAGTGCCGCGCGACAAACCATCCAGTTTGGCTGAAATCAGCTTGGCAAGACGCACTAGGCCTTTCTAAGGCAGTGGTGGCACGGCATCCAAGCCCGAGTTGCCCTGTCTGGTCTGGTGCAGGTAACATGTTGGACCAAGCGGGGAAAATCCGAGAAGCTGTCCATCTCAACGTCATATGCGCAAAACGCATGCTATAGTATAAGAATATGTCATTGGGGCCTGGTTCGTTGAGTTTGATCAATTGGCGACTGGCGGAGGGCTTCTTTCACAGACCAAAAGCTTCCTAGATCGGGGCCCAAAAGCCATCGACCATCACCTGGCACAGAGCCAGCTAGGGTCAGAGGGAGCGAGAGGGGAGGTCACAGAAAACCACGGCTTCGCCAGAGTCAGGCAAAGATTTCCTTTAGCAGAGGTCCCTCAATCTCCTTGCTCCAAAAGCGTCAGTTAACGGTGAGGCAGTCGGGTGACTCTTGGGCCTATGCCCGCCAGGTGTTGGCGCGATCCCGAGCCGTTTGTTCACCTTGGCCAAGCTGGCCCGAGGCGTCGAGTCGAAGATGTGGGCGTGAATTTCAATTGGGGACCCAAAATGGCGGGCACCGTTTAGGTGGAGATTCATGTCCACGCAGTCTTCTCACGCAATTGGTGATGCAAACGGGCTGTCTTTGTGCCAAACTCATCGGACTCCGACTCGTGAGTGCTCATGAGCCATAGCTATTCAAATGAAAAACGCGTTCTCGGAAGGACAGCACCATGGTGCTTTCTTGCAGTCTCAGGATGATTTCACACCAAAACGCGCATGAGTGAGGTGCCGCTTTTTCCCCGTGATTGTGCAACCAGCTGACGATGTGTCATTCGCATGCAAAGAGAAGCGATGCTCCCAGAAGTTATTGGAGTTTTTCAACGAGATTCTTGTGTGTTGCGTAAGGCGAAGGGTATCCTTTTTCAGGTTGGTTCAAAAGGAAGCCGAGAGTAATCTAACCAGTTGTTGGGTGCTCCTACTTGACACATCCCCATTTGGGTGTATATAGAGTGGTGAAAGTGCCTTTAGCTTTTTAGTTAAAGAGAGTGCCAGCCACAGTTGGCCACTTTGGGAGGTTTTGAGACTTCACCCAACCTCTGTGTCATTGTAAGCATGACCTGAAGAAGAGGGCTTTTCAAGTCTTTGGATTGATAGCAGGTTAGAGTGCGGGATCATATTATGAGTATAAATTTGTAGAACTCGATTATTCATCTTAGTAGATCCATTTGGTTGGAACCATTCAGCTTTTCTAAGCCCCCCCTCTCTTTTCCCCCATTTTTTTCGGGGTCCGTCCGGTTCACCCCCCTCTCTTTTCCCCCATTTTTTTCGGGGTCCGTCGGGTTCACCTTCGCTGCCCAGCCATGCTGACCTCGATGCAAGCCCTGGAGCAGCGACGGCAGGCGATATGGCTCGCGAGACGAGCGAAATTCCGCGGCCAACTCACTTAGCTTCGCCTGGTGAAAGTCTTTGGGAGTGTGGGTTTGTCTAATAGGTTCCCAAAATGGAACCCTGGCAAATGGAAGCATGGAGTAACACCTGCTGTCCCCTGGTTGCTTAATTTTGACATGGTGTCTCCAAATGAACCGTTCCCAACATGGGATGTTGGTCATGATTTCCTGCGAGCCCCCCACAACGGTTACCCTTCAAGGGACGTACCCAAGTGAGCCACGTGGAGGAAAAGCGTTTCTCTCTGGAAGTGATCGTCCGAGCTGGGCAATGTTTTTCTGGGGTTTGCGGCCTCACCCGTTGACGATTTCTGGTTTGGTTGCACGCTCGGGAAGCTGAAGGCCAGTTGGGGACAAACCCAACCAGAAGACCTTTGATTCTTTACCGTGCCTTTGGGGTAGTCGTTTCTTTTTGACACTAGGTTTGATTCAGCCAGCAGACTGGTTTCCGGGTTCGCTCTTTTGGTCCTCTGCAAATTTGATTGGTCAAGGTTCTGGACAATGGGTTCCGCCGAACTCGGTGAAACATGAGCCCTTTCTGAGATCGACATTTCAGGCAACCATAAACCCGCAACAAGTCTTGCCGCACGGTTTGGTCTTGAAATGCATCATGGTTCTGATTTTACGCTCGAAACACAAGTCGCCATTGGTTCCTTTCAAACTCAGCAAGCCGGACTCCCTGATTGCCTTTTCGGCAACCAAGAAGATGTCAGGGGCCAAACTCTGGACGATTCATGCGATTCTTTTGCATTGAAAGCTTCTTTGTTGACTTGGCAGTGGCAGCTCGGTGGATGCGGGTGAGAAGTCTGGGTTGGTGCAGTGGAACAGATGTTTGCGCATTCTTTTCTCTTTGGAACGCTTCGTTATGTGCAAACTTGTTTGCAAAGAGAGGCGTGGCTAGAGTATTCCAGATAGGTTTGTCTCCAACTAGGGGAACCCCCAAAAAACTGTGTGGTTCCCTTTGGTTTTCCTTAGCAAGAGAAGGGTGCCCTCACGAAAGACCGTTCAGATCCGGGGACCGTACGGACGTTCAGCTGAGGATTCAAGCGTCCGAAAGTCTTCTGGGACCTTTTCTTTTGACCTTTTTTCGCCAAGCCCAGTGCCTTTCAGTCGCCCTGATTGGGCAACAGTTCGGCAGCTGGGCCCCTCTACATTTAGATGATGGTTTTTCGGGAAGGTGATTCCCCAGTGAAAAACACCAGATGCGTTTTCCCCCAAAGGGCACCACCGGCGTTTTGGCGTGAGTTTTTGGACACAGGATCAAGCCTGTTGCCTTATCTTGCTCGGAGATTTTTTGGAACTGCCAGATCCCCTTCCAGTTTTCCCAAAAATCCTTGGTGATTTCTCCAAAGAACCAGCCAGAAACACAGTCTGTTTTCCTGCTATACATTTAAATGCACCCCCCCCCCTCCCAAAGCATTCAAGATTCAAGATCTAGAGTCCGGGGAATCTTGAATCTTGAATCTTAGATCCAAAAGTGCTGTAAAGCGCTTCAAAGCGTTTTAGGTGGATACAGGCACAGTCAAAAGTGTCAAAATTGGAGTGCCTGAAAAGGGTCAAGAGATTCTAGACAGGTTTTACCAAAAGGGGACTCATTTCACAATTTGGCAGACTTTCGCAGATGATTCATTAAGACTTTGCCACCCATATAAATTAATAGCATTTGCTCTTCTACGTTCTGAACACATTGTCGGTCATAGGCCTCTTGGTCTTTTTCCAATCATTTCATACATTGTCTAGCCATAAACTCAATCTAGTTACTTGGACAAGTAGCATCACAAGCAAAGTTTGGTAGTGTGTAAAAGCGAAGCTAGGTAACATGTCATATTACATAGGGTCTGGACCACAGTATGTCATACATACATCTTTGAAGTTTTCAAAAATATCAGCCAAGAAAACACATCTGCTGTCAAATAGAAATTGTGATGTTCTCTCAATGTGTTCAGAGTAAGTGTGTTTTGGCATGTCTCCATCGCTAATGTTATCCTCGCTCAACTGGCTGTAAAACATTTCTGTCTGTGAGGGTGTCGGCGCAAGTGTATCAAAACAAAGGCAAACCATACCTCTTCTGCTTCGCCTGCACATCTTCGATTTATCACCTCAACTCATGTGCAAATCCCTTCGTTTGTCAGCTTACAAACCTCGGCCCAATGCCACGCCGTCTGCTAAAATAATTAATGTCCCAGAACAAGGGTTGGTGTGCAGCTTTAAAGTCACTTAAAGCAACATATCCAATGTCCATATTTTGAAGTATCATTTGTATTGACCGCGCACAAGTCGAAAATGATACTAAGGTGCACACCCAAACAGGAATATCTGAAAGCAGACGCTTTGAAGCGCTCTTGGATCTAAGATTCAAGATAAACATCCCAGAATTCTAGATCTTCTGGCTGCGTCCAAGCCGTGTGGCATTTTGCTGCATGGGCTCATCTTGCAGCCCATACCACCCGTGAGTGGCCTCTCTTTTGCCTCAGGCTAGGACGAGGCCCACTGTGTGGTTGCGGCTTAGTACCATTGTGAGTGATCACAGTGGGAAGCGCATGCGGGAATTGCTGCCGTTCAAGGACGTTACGCTGTCTTGCCCTTATGCTGGCCAGTCGCGGTTCGCGATTGGTGCGGGTGGCGGGCCTGACTAGGCAGCAGCGCTTCCCCTGGCCACACTTATTTGGGTCTGTGAGCCTGAGGAGCGCTTAGCCAGCTTGAACTCCAAGTGGGGGAGGCAATGACGTTTGCGGAGCCTCTTACAAAGCGAGGAGGGATGGCGCCTTAGGCAGTGGCTCTGCGCTTCCCACCTAGCGCAGCAGCTCTTGCTCACTCACTCACTCACTCACCCACCCACCCACCCACCCACCCACCCACCCGCTCGCTCGCTCGCTCACTCACTCACTCACTCACTCACTCACTCACTCACTCACTCACTCACTCACTCACTCACTCACTCACTCACTCACTCACTCACTCACTCACTCACTCACTCACTCACTCACTCACTCACTCAATTCTAGATCTTGAATCTTGAGTCCAGAATGCGACCCCCCAAACGCTTTAAAGCACATTTGGATCTAAGAGCCAAGATTCCCAACACTCTAGATCTTGAATCTTGAGTCTATGGGGCCCCAAAACGCATTAAAGCGCTTCACAGCACTTTGGGATCTAAGATTCAAGATTCAAGAATCCCAGCACTCTAGATCTTGAATCTTGAATCCAGTATGCTTAAAGCGCTCTAAAGCGTTTTGAAGGGCTTGCCATACTGGATTCAAGATTCAAAATCTAGAGTTGTGGGCATCTCGAATCTGAGATGAACATGCGCTTTTAAGCGCTTGAAAGCGTTTTGGGGGTCTCATGATGGATTCAAGATTCAAGATCTAGAGTCCTGAAAATCTTGAATCTTGAGTCTTAGATCCAAAAGTGCCATAAAGCGCTTTAAAGCGTTTTAGGTGGATACAGTCGCAGATGCGGGCAGAGTGAAATGCTCAACATTGGAGTGCCTGAAAAGGGGTGGAAATCGCGCAACAGTACTGCAAATACCGTCATTTTGTTTGGGGGGTACCATATATATATGTATATATTATATACTACCCCCCTTGAAAGACTCAAGTTTTTGGCCAGAACAGGCTCTGAACTGAACTCCATGCAAAGTCCAACCAAGCAAAGTTAAGCTCAACGTTGAATAGGAGTTGCGAGTTGTGTGACCGTCACATTAAGGTGCGTGAAGTGCACTTAAAGTGACATTGGAGTATGCAAAGTGCACTTTGGCAGCTCCAGCGCAAAAAGCACAACTGTTCAGTACAAGAGTAGTGCGCGAAGTATGTTTTGGCAGCTTCAACGCGCCTGTAGCAGCTCTATTATTTGATGTTTATGATTTTTGTTTGGCAGCGAAATGCAGCAAATCCTCAACTTGGGGAAAAGGAACTCATTCCTACTTCATGTCCTTGCGCAGTTGCATTTACATGTTTGCTCGAGTGTTGTGCATAATTCCATCTGCATGCTAGTTCAGTCTGTTTGAAACATATGTTACAAAGCAACTATTCCATGTGTGTGTGTGTTGCTTGTCTAAGTTGGTTCAATCATCGCCAATAACAACTATTGAAATTCAAGTAAGAGAAGGACATCCAGTTTAAAACGCTTTCGAGTTCAAACCAAATTCAAGTTTCCTCGTTTGCAGTTTCTTGTCCATGTCAAAGATCAATTGGAGAAGATAGCTGTTGTCATGGCCAAATGAAGTTGGAATCAAACTCAGTTTTGAAAGGGTTATTGTCCTTATCGAACTCCATGTGGTTTGAACCAAGCAAGAACTGAGCCAAGCCAATGACAGGAACGTCAGTTTGTCCTAAGGATGGAGTGAAGATTTCCGGAACACGTGGTCTGAGAATCTTCAATCTTCAATCCCGGGTGTGCTAGCAGGTGCTAGCACATCCTGGATTGCACTAAGTACCGATGCTAGAATTTAAGTCTAAAAAGGAGTGCATCTTTAGAGCTTCATTTTAGAAGCTGGAACGTGTGTTTTGCATGCATCTTTATTCACACGTATATGTATATTTGTTTGTATATAGGGCAATTACCCAGCGGTCTTCTCCAACGTTGTAACATGTTTGAGGTTAGAGAAAGTGTGAAGCAGACTATGAACACCATACAGATTACACATACACAGACTGATTTGGATCCTGCGTGGCTTCGCGGGCTACTAGTTTTCCGCATGTACGTGACACCAGTCGCGATTGGGACGTCGGTTCCCGAGCGTGGGGCAAAAACCCGCAGGATGCCGCGGCCTTTATTCGGGGCTCGGAGGCGTTTCAGGCGCGACTCCCATGACGGGTCAGGTCGGGGGAAGTTCTGTGGGGACTTTTTTTCGGTAAAGACGGGGTCGTAGAAGGACACTAGTGGTTCCTTCAACTCCAAAATTTCAGTGACAGCTGATATGCGGCTCGTGTGACACATGGTTGGCGTGTTTTCCGGATGCGCGGGGAGGTGGGCTGCTGCACCCCGGCAGCGACAGCTCCCAAGGAGCCGATTTGGGAGGGCGGGGGGCGAGCCCCGTGCCTGCGCCGTAAAAAGAAGGCGGTGGCTTCGTTTTTCAGGCGACCGTCCAAAAATGCAGGGGGAGACGGAGCCGTTTTTTGGTCAAGAAAGAGATGGTTAGAAAGAATGGACAAGGCTGGTGCCATAGGTAGGGAATGAGAGAGTGAGCCGGGCGTTGGTCCCCTTCAGGAAACCACCGGTTGGATGCTTTCTCAGGGTCATTCCCTCATTCCCTGCGGAGCCCAACAAGTTTTTGCCGTGTGGCTTTAAACATCATCTTTGGACTGGTTTAAAGTGAGATTCCTGGGTTCAGAAGGTCCCGCAAGCAAGCGGTTTGTCAGGACCTACAGTCAGGTTCCGTTTTTGGGTTGCCCGCCTTAGGATAGTACACCTTCATGATGTCTTGCGCTGAAGGAGGTAGACCTGAGCGACATAGTGAAGGAGCTGCGCTGGCCCAAGGTGATCACTTGCCAAGTACACCCTGCTTCTCAGGGAACAAAAAAGTCCCAAGCCCACGTTGAACCAGATCACAAGACAAATTCGGGTCATGTACCCACGAAAGTGGCCTACAACTGCACCCCAATCAACTGTCGGCGAAGATTCCCGCTTGATCAAAAAACAACAGCGTACCATACAATAGCTCGGAACCCCATCTCCAGATTCTGGTCCAAAAAATCCCCTTCCCAAAATCATTCCCCCGCTGAAGGTCTGGTTTCTTGTGTTTTGTTGCTAAGCAAAAGGTCAAGTTCCGTCTTGTTCCATGGGAAGTCGGAAAATGGAATCGGGGCTTGAACAACTCCACCTGAGTCACAATTAAAACCCGGGCAATTGAAGGTTAGTAAGGGACAATCGCCTTGCCATAAATAGCTGCGGCTATCCGCCTTCAAAATTATTGAAGCATGGGCCGACCATGTTAATACCGGGTTTTGATTCTGACCCACCTCCTTGAAGGAGCATCCTGCCCGAGGTGAGCAAGCCCTCGCTGGCTCTCGGAACTCCGCCCGGGGCCTAAGAGGGTGGTTTTGAGCGCGGCCTAAGGCGGGAGCAGAAGGGTCACTTGGGTATGGCTCAAAATGGAAGAGCTAGGGTTACGCAGGTTTTAGGCTTTGGCTCCAGTTAGCAAGGTGGCATTTTGGTACCACTTTTTGAGCCACAGCCACTTTGCGCACGGGGAAAAAGGCGGCGGATCCTGGCAAAAATGGCCTTGTTCAAGGGTAGTTTGGAGAGTATTGCTTGCATAGAGCCAATTGTTTCTTCCAGTGGAGCAATGGTCAAGACCCCTCGCACTGTCGCAAAGATAGAGTGGGGGACACTCGCCAACTTGCCAGTAAACATGATGAGGTGTCACCGTGTGAATCTTCGCCATAGCTCGCAGGTCACTTCAGGGAGTCGGCAGACTTTGAGCTTTGCATCGGTTTATTGGCCGTGATGCAATTGCTTTGGATGGGCTGGCTAGATTGTGAACATATACCCGTAAGAAGGACACACGTAGGTTGAAAAGAAACAAGCACATGAGCAATAGTCAATATTTACTGTCGTTATCGTAGTAAAGGGGACAATGCGTGGTCTGGGGTGAAGGCGAGCCTGTCAGCCGGTCACAGAGGAAAGGCGGTTCAAGTCGTCCTAAAGCTGCACTGCTTCCAAGGACTCGCCCGCTCAGAAATCGCATCTGCATGACCCACGCGGGCGTTGCCATTTCAACCCCTTCCCTCAACCAAGCTCAAGCCTTGGGCACGATCCAAGGTGTGAAGGCACTCGCAAACGTTGCCTCGGTTGACTGTTGAATCGTCCTTCTACAGTTCGGTCCTGCGTTTCTTATTGGTTTTGCCAAGCTTTTTGATCCTTGGACCTTTGGGGGAATGACTGGTTTTCACCAGCCGAACACTTTGACGCTTGGGAATTCACAACAAAAACAAAGGGACGCCCATCTATCTTCCTGGCCCCTATGCCCTGCCAAGGTCGTCGGTTGGTTCCTCTCTCTGAGGACTGGAATGCACTGCATGTCTCAGATGATCTTTGGGCAGACACCCAAAGTCGCTGCGTCTCAGGGATTGGTCAAGCCGACTTGCTGCCACATTTTACATCGAGGATGGTAGAGCTCAAGTCCAGCCGCAACCAAGCTTGTTGGCTTGGGTTCGGCGTGTTCATCGTGAAAAGAGATATTACGTGACTAGCACAAGAGTTCCTGGGAACGACTATGATAAACCCACAAACAGAGGCGCACGCACAAACACACAACAAACAAACAATCCAAGCAAGTAAGCCAGCAAGAAAGCAAGCAAACAAGCAAACAAGCGAGCCACACACACAAACACAGAAACACAGAAACACACACACACACACAAACACACAAACACACAAACACACAAACACACAAACACACAAACACACAAACACACAAACACACAAACACACAAAAACACACACACACACACAAACCAACACACCAACAAACAAGCGAGCGAGCGATCGAGCGAGCAAGCAAGGAAGGAAGCAAGCAAGCAAGCACGTAACAACTAACCAAACAACCAACCAAACCACAACAACCAAACAAACGCAACAAAACTGCAACAAACAACAACCCAATCAATTGAGCCAACCAACAAACCAAACAAACAACCGCAAACAAACACAAACACACACACACAAACAAGCACACACAAACAAACAAGCAAACAAACAAGCAAGCAAGCAAGCAAACAAACAAAGACCAACAAACAATCAATCAAGCAAGCAAACAAACAAACGAACGAACGAACAGCAAACAAACAAACAAGCAAGCAAGCAAGCAAGCAAGCAAGCGAGCAAGCAAGCAAGCAAGCAAAAAAACAAACAAAGAAACAAAGAAACAAAGAACCAAAGAAACAATGAAA
>CAUJNA010000791.1:730453-770453 GCA_963377175.1 Effrenium voratum | reverse complement strand
ACCATACCTCACGAGGCAGAACCGGCGCCCAGCGACATGGCCAACGGGCCAACCGGTTGCCGAAAAAAAAACAAAAACAGGCGAGGCGAGTTGGACCTGGTTTGTGGAGGGTTGTTTTTTCTCAGGGTGCCCAGTGTTTGAAATCCGAACATGTTGTCTGTCTGTTGGCCCAAGTCTGGGATTATGCGGGATAGCAACGGGGCATTTTATGGAGGGCCATGGCGCAATGACACTGCGCTCACCCACAACGGTGCAGGTTCAAGTCCTGCTACTCCTGTATACGTCTGAAATGTCGTTGATTGGCTGCTTTACTTCTTACTTGGCAAGGTCTTGTGGCCGCGTACTTTCAGTTGAGCCCATTGGCCATACAGTGGTTCTACTAATGTTGACCCTATTTAATAAACCCCTGTTTATTAATATGGGGGTGTTCCCCTCCAAAAGTGATAAATCCCCACTAAAACCGGGGACACCCCCATATTAATAATCAGGGGTTTGTTAATCCGGGGTCAACATTACTGCTTTGGACTACTGTCTTGGGCGCTGCTCGGTCAGTTGAGGCTGGTGACTCAGAAACACGCGAGCAGGGCCGGAAGAACGCAACCACTTCCAGCGGGACGTTTCGTGCCGGCGCGAAATGGATGGTTTTTTTGGAGGGCACCTGTTTTTTAGGTTGCTTTAAAATGAAGCCGAAAGGAAGTTATTCGTGCTGGTGGGTCCCCTAATTTTGAAACAGCCCCAAATGAAGATATGTTTCGCTTCCATCGCTTTGAGCACTGTACCCTCATATCCCGCAAGGGGCTGTTCCAGTGCTTATTTTTAGAAGCGGGAATCGCCGTCACCATCAGTTGCAGCTCCAGTCAACCCATATTGTGCAGACAGAAATGAACTCCGGGAGTCTGCTTCTTGGTTTCACCTTCCAAAGACGCCCGTTGTTCCACGTGATCTTGCAGGACATTTGGCCTTTGCAGGTGGTGGTTCTGGTGAATTCCGAAGTTGCGCTACGTCAAGCGCATCTCAACTCTCAAACACAACAAGGTCCCTCCTAATCCCAGAATGCTTCAAGAATTGGCTGTGGCTCAAAAAAACGGAATTCCCAAATGGGTTGCCCTGGTAAGTGGAAACATGGACCAAAACCTGCGTAACCCCTCCTGATTAATTTTGAGCCACACCCAATTAAGAAGGCGGAAATCCGCAAGTTATGGCAAGGGCTCGGATTGTCCCTTAGCCTTCATCTACCCGAATCGGCTTTGATTGCGGCGCCAAGTGGACCCAAGTGGCTGGCTCAAAGGTCATCCCTAGGTACCCCTCCCACGTTGCCACCTCACAGGGAGTCCCTCCAAGAGGAAGCTCATCTTCCAGGTACGCTCCCACAGGTGCCATGGCAACGTGGGAGGAGGGGTAGAATGTGGAGGAGGTGTGAAGCTGGGGGCCTCTTGCTGCATGTGCTCTCACTGAAACGCTCTCACTGAACTAAGGCTCAAGGGCAAGCGACAGACCTTGTGCGAACTTTGAACCATTTTGATACCATGCGGCCGAAGGCTTGAGACGGGCGCCATGGCCCTCGCCTCCGCGCGAAGCCTCGTTCCAAGGCCACGCTTTCGCTTAAGCGCTTGGTGAGAGGGAGGCCTTGAAGGGAAGAACCTGTTGAACAGAAAGAAGGATGCTTAGAAGAAGTACCAAGTCTCTAAATAGTACAGTCATTCATATTTTCCATTAATACAAAGTCTCTATATAAATGCAATCACTCATATTTTCCAATTTTGAACTTTTAAACAGTTGCAAGCTGCAGTCTAGAAGGAACCTGGCAGTTGAAAACTCGACTGTTAAACACGTTGCAACCTGCAGTCTAGAAGAGAAGTTCTTTTGGACGCAATGGCAACGTTTTCGTCCGCAGGGAACGAGGGAAAAGGGTAGCCTCCAAAAGACACGTAGAGGTGCCTGGCACGTTGAGCATCGCTGCGAGCCTTATTCTACATCTCTGATTTGCTTCCTTCTCAGGCGAATTGTATGGACTGAGGAGGGCTTTCCAACTTTAAGCATCAGCCTTTGATTCCTTGGGAGATCTGCTCTTGTTGGCGAAGGAAAAGCCATCTGGGCCAGCCTGTGGCCTACACGAACCAGACTCTCTCGCCATACTGGCCTCTGCCTTTCCCAAGTGATGAAGTCAGTCATGGTGACCTATGTTGGGGACCCAAATTGCTGTAGGTCAATCCTTACTCCTTTTGCCAGGAGGTGGCTTCCCTTGTAGCAATTCGCGACCCACTGCAAAGGGCGCCTACTTGGTCAAAACATATCTGCCATCTGGCAAGGCTGCTGCCTGGGCCAAGGCATTTCCACAGATGTGGGCCGCCGTCCCACCCCTCGAGCTGGCTGCCGGTTGTTGCGGCATGTTGAATACTAAGGGTGAAAACAAAAAAGGTTGAATGGGGGTTGTGGGGCACCTTAAAGTCCATTGAAGCCATGATCATAGGAGCAACATGTTAGTACATATTACTACCTTCAGCGCATGTCAGCCAAGAACGAGCAGATTGCATTGCGGCCTGTTTTCTTTCTCGAGCGACCTGTTCCCTGGTCCTCTCCATTGACTGTCTTCCCGGGAACTCCACAGTTGAGGGTCCTTGCGTGACAATCCTCGACCCTTTCAAGTCGTCTAGCATGTGGAGCCCTCAGCTCCGCTATGATTTTATGCCCAAACAAAGAGCCCGGCCGGTGGCCACAAGACCACTTTCATTTGGGGAAATGAACCCCCCCGCCGGAATCGGACGGAAGGATTTCGTCCTTGGTTCACCCAGTTTGGGTACCCTACTTTTGACCCACAGCCAAAGGCCAAGGCCTAGCAAATGACCCTCCGCAGGCCCTCGCCCTGGGCGCTTCGAGGCCGCGGCGCCGAGCCGGCTGGAAGGCGAGCCGTGCAGGCCAGGAAAAGTCCAGAAGTGCGGACCGACGCCATGGCCGGGGGAAATGGTTGACTTAGGGCCGGCTTTACCAAGGCGAGAAAGGGGGCCGGCGTTTGGTGATGCGAAAGATCCAGTGAGAAGGGATGAAGTAGTCGTGGGCCTTGCGCATTTTCTGGATGAAAAGCAAGGATGTTTTGCCACATTTCTGGGCGGAGGCAAGGCCGGCGGTCAACTAGCGAGTCTGACTTCATGCATATTTTGCGCCGTGTTCCCAGAACAAATGCTCTTCCAGGTTCGCTTTTGCGTAACTTTGGAGGTCGCCAGCGGTTCCTTTCTTGACAGTCAGGATGGACCTGTTCCGGACTTTGGATGTTGCAGATCCGAAGCGTAGCTGAGTGTTGTGATATGTTTGTTCGGATGTGCTGGCAAAGCTAGCAACTAAAGCTTGTTGTTTTCCTTCAGCCTGCCACTTGGGCTTGGGGTGGGTGGGGGGTTGGGGTTGCGACTTTGACCAGGTCAGCCACCATGGCGCCAGTTTCTTGGCTCGGAGGTCGCCTTTTGGGAAACATATCAGGTCGGTGCTCGCTGGGCGCCTGGCGCGCTGGCCTCGATGTCGGCTCTGGTTGCGAGGCGCTGGCTTAGCCTCCCCGATTGTTTTTCTTCCGAGCTACGCGGGTAACCCTCAAGGGAACCCCTGAAGGGGAACAAGGGAACAAGGGAAACAACTTGAAACCAGGGGTTTATGGTTGGAAAAAGGGAACCCCCCCTGAAGTGTTGGAATCTACCAGGGGTTTGTTGTTGGATGTGGTTCGCTTGCGCTGGGACATCACCAAGCTTCGGAGAAGCTCCACGTCGCAGTCAGTTTTCCTTTTACGAGTGTGTGTGTGTGTGTGTGTGTGTGTGTGTGTGTGTCGTGAACAATGGCCTCCCCCCTCAAACAAATGGTGGGTTTTCGTTGGGTTTCGCTTTTGACAGTCTAAACCTTTGGTGGCTTTCTGCTTGGTTTCCCTACAGAAGGATCCCAGGAGCAAACTAAAACAGACACACCTGGAAAAATACCCAACAGAGTATTCCCTGTATTTGGAAGATTACTTTTATTTTTATTTTTGTAAGGAGAACCACAAGGTAACCAATCCCATATCCTTGCACCCAGAGGGGAATCCTCCAAAGACCAACTGCCTTGGGTTACCTTAAATCAACCCCAGAAGAATACCACCCCCCAAATAAGCAAACATGTTTACGGGTTGGTTTCCTTTCGCGTTTCCCTTTTGACACCAGGTGAAACTTAAACCACCACTAGGGAACCGCAGGTTTCAATTTCCATTTACCGTACCTATGTTTGACGCAGAGCCAAAAGGGTACCGACTCGCGAACAGACTTCACGCAGATCGACTTTCAGCCTTCTGCAGGCGGAGCCGGCGCTGCTTTCGGCTCCGCGTAAGTGCAGGCGGGGGCCGCTTTCTGAGTTGATGTGCCCTTTTCGCTTTGACTTAAAGGGAAACGCAACGCAAAACACCCACCATTGTTTGGGAGTTGATGTACCGTTTCTGGGGTTTCGAAAATTGAGACTGGGTGCAAATTAGACCATTTTGAAGTTTCCAAAGGATGCCAAGATGGGAAACCGACACCCTGTTTAGAACCCAGGAAACCGACAGGAAACCAACCATCTTCAAGCAGCATTGATTCTGAGACCACACAAGCGAAACAATGCTTTGAAGAGGGCCCCCACAGCGTTTCCTCTGATTCTTTTGGTGTTTTCTTGGTCCGGTCGAAGCAAGCAGAAGGGGGAGCTGACATAGTGCGAAACATTGCACGCGCCAGGGATGCTCAGGAAGTTGAATGACCCTTGAAATGACCCTTAGCTGTTGATGGCAAGCAAGGGAGCTGTGCGGCGCCTCTTCAAATCCTGTACAGAGAGCGTATGCTTCAGAATGGCTCCATTGGCCAAGCCGGGCTTCGGGCGCGTTTTTTTTTTTCCCCCTCAACTTTTCGCCTTCCTGTTGGTGTGTGCTTTGTCAGCACTGCCACTCAACACCTGTGATTTTTTCTTAGTGTTTGGCACCACGGAGCGGTGCTCGGCAGGTTGACGTTTCCCTCGTCTGCAGGGAAAGGCTTGGCTCGTCTGTAGGCGTGGCTGGAAGATCTGGCACGTTTTCCCATACTCGCCGCGAGACAGCCTGGTGGAACGCGCGGGTTTCGCCCTCGAGGCGCAGGTTCTGAAAACGGAGACGGTGCTGAGCTTTGCATACCGCGAGTGAACTGGCAGGGCAGGAACTTGCTGGTTGTCAGCAGGGAATGAAGGATGATCTCTCTAAACCATCCCCTATGGTTTCGGTTCATTCCCAACACCCGGACTGTCGTTCCCTACCTATCGCACCCGCAAGGAACATCAGATTGGCAGTTGGGTTCCCTCCCGCCAAAAAAAGGTAGGATTTTTGGAACATTTTTTGCAGCCATCGACTCGGCAGGTGCTTGGAAGCAGAAGCACTTGGTGCCTGACCCAGCGGATGCGCACAGGTCGGTGTCAAAATGGGGGAACCTTTGCACTTTCTTTGGTTCTTTTTTGTTTCCCTTTGAATTTTCCTTGGGTTTCCCTTTGGTTTCCCTTTGGTTTCCCTTTGGTTTCCCTTTGATTTCCCTTCGGTTTCCCTTTGGTTTCCCTTTGGTTTCCCTTTGGCTCTGGTTTCTGGTTGCTTTTTTGTTCCAGAGAGGGTGTATACCTGAGCATGGCTGGTGGCAGTGATTTGGAGCCAAAGCAGTTGAGTTGCCAACGGAGACAGCATAAAACATGGGGGACGAACGAGGGACCCAGCGTAAGATCAGCACAGTTGCGATGAGTGGCGCAACTTTGGTCGTTCGATGACAAAAATCGTTCGGTGGCCTACTCAGTGCCGCGTTTTTGGGCTGTCGCAGGTCGAGCAGCCCCGACCTGTAGAATTTTTGGTCCAATCTCTTGATGTCTCATGCCCAACTCACCACATCATTTTTTCTGAGGGATCGGCCTACAGATTTTGACGGTGACCCCCTTTTGTAGAGAGTTCTGGCACCCAGTCTCCTCACATGCTTCGCAAAACGGGGGCCGAAGCCTTCAAATGTTTCTGCCAATTCTGCAGCTGCCCCAAGGCGCCCCAAGATGATCGGTGACCGGAGCCGCGTTTTGACCTTTGGTTTTGGAGCGTGTTGGTCCAGTAATGTTCACCCCGGATGAATAAGCCCCTGTTTAGTAATATGGGGGTGTTCCCCTCCAACAGTGATGAATCCCCACTAAATCTAGGGACACCCCCATATTAATAGCAGGGGCTTATTCATCCGGGGTCAACATTATTGGCGATGGCAATGAAGCAGGCTGAGCTTGTCTCTCCAGAACGTTTGGGCACGCACCGTGATCTTAGGCTCGCTTGCTGCGAAATGTCGCTGCTATTTTCAGTTACCGTGAATTCAAGACCGGTTGGTGACTTCTCGGTTTTCTCCCTCAAAGGGGGCTCGCCATGTTGAGACATTCATTTCAAATAGCAGAGTCGAAGAGCGACAAAAGCATGTTACCTCAATTGATGCTTTGGGTTGGTGGTTAGTGGTTAGTGGTTTGCGCTCTAGAGACAAGGGGCTGCCCCTCTATTGACTCAAAAAGCTAGCCATGGGTTGAAATCCTCAAATCACCAATGCAAAGCATCAACCCCAAACCACCAATGTAAACCACCGATCACTGCACCCATGCAACCACCACAGTCCAAACCACCAATTCAAACCATCCATAGACCCCACCCATCAAGTCTTACCACTCCCAAGTCGGGGGAGAAAAAAAAGAAGGAAAAAACAAAAAGCAAGAACAGTGTACCAAAAGTGAGAGATGCATAAAACCAGCCCGGTTTCTCAACCCGTGAAAGACCGGTTCACGTCTTTGACATGTCCGGGGCTGGCTGGCTGGAGCTGCACGGGGGGCGCGGTTTTCAGGCCATGGAGCTGTCGGGTCTGCCGAAGCACCCGGTGAGGAATCCCAAGCTGGAGCAGCGCCCTAGGGCCCTGAGGGCTTTGGTTCTTCTTCTTTTTTTTTTCAAATATATTTTTATTCTTTTTTTTTTTTGGGGGGGGAAATTTGGGGACTTTGGGGTTAGTTCTTCTTCTTTTTCTTTTTTTTTGGGGGGGAATTTAGGGAGTTTGGGGTTTAAAGGGGTTCATGCCTTCTTTTTTTTATTTGGTGTGGGGTTTGGGGAATTTGGAGGGTTGGGGAGTTTGCAGGGCTGGGAACTTGGAGTTGTTGGTTTTTGAACCTCTTTTGGGGGTTGAGACCAATATTCCAGTTGCTGAAAGATACACATATATATATATATGTTATGTTCCCCTGTTGGTTTTAAAGGGAATCTATGACTATTGGGAATATGTTTTTATGTTTCCAGGGGACTGAAGCAAATGGAGGTCAATATTCCATTTACGGCCCCCCAGTTTGACCATGGGTAGCTTTCCCATGTGGTGACAGTATGCGTTGTCTGGTGGTTGGGGACTGGTGGTTTTCCGTTGAAACCATCGCCACTTTTGGCGGTTAAAAGTGAAAAGGGACATGGGGCCCCCCAACATGGCGCGACGGTTTTCCCTTCCCTTTCAAACAGACCAACTAATATTTAATACAATCTCCAAAAAGGAATGTTTGCTCGGATGTTTGTGTTGCAAGTTTGCAATGGTTATGTCTTAACGTTGGGACGTGACTAGCACTCCCCCAAGATTAATGCGAACTTGTCTGAATCCCTCCGCCAAGACTTTGTTTTCCTTTCAGACAAGGTTGGGACAAGGTTTTCATCCCTTAAAGCACCCTCCGGCTAGTGCTAACCTTCCCTGCCCCCCAGAAATTCGAAACATGAAAAGCAATTCTAAATTATTCAAAGCCATTGCACATACTTTTTCCAATCCTACTTGCTCTTTCAGAGTGCCGCGGATTGCCATAGCTGATCTCTAACATGTCAGCTCTCCATGCCCATATATACAAAGTTTCGTTTTACTTTCCTGTCGTTGGCCCAAGACGGGGGAGTGCGGTGCTCAGGAAAATGCAGCCGAACACGGTCATGCCACTTGAAGTACACATGCATGCCCGTCGGTGATTTTTTGCGAAGCGCGCCCCTTCGAACCCTCTCTTCAAGGTTCCAAAAAGCGGATGGCTTTTTTGGAGCCTTTTGTGACATCCTTGAAGGGACTAGTACCTTTCTTCCTTGGAACTTGCTCTTCAGGGGCCAGATCGCTGGCCGGGCAAGAACACATCTTTCTCTGACACGCGTCGTTCGACATGGCGCTGTCTTTGTGGAGCCGGTGTTTTTGGGTGGATACCTCGTTGCCAAGCTCCGAAAAGTCATGCTGGCCATGGGCAAAACGCCCAACCAGCAAGTCTCAGACGAGCCCACCTTTTGTTTTGGAACGAGCCCACGTGTTTTTTGGAGAGCCGCCCTTTTCAGGGGAAGTGCTTCGAACGCGGTGCCTGCCTCGATCTCGCTCCGCGGAGAACAGCCTCCCGGGGCAGCTTCGAAGGTACGCCACGGACGGCGACATTGCGGCTCGCTGGCTGATGGGCATCGATGCGCAGGACGACTTTCGCCGCTTCGGGCCTTTTTCCAAGCGAAGCTTTTACTTGTTTGGGTTTTCTAAGGGGCAAGTGAGACTTTGGAGGCTTTCGGAATCGGGGGACTTTGGGCATTTCGACACGGTCGACGAGCCAACTCTTTTGACCGTCTCTGTGTGGCAACCTGTTGGTCCTGGCATTTGGCACATGGATCAGGGCAATGGATGGATTCACTCCAGAGTGCCCCACAATCACGTTGGCTACTTGGCATTGGCATGTGACTGACACCGGTTAATGCATCAGACAACTGCAAACATGCGCTGAACTGTGGAGTCTGGAGCTATTGCATGTACACCAGTCGCAGAAAAATTCGATTGCTTCAGGACCATATTTGATCTCCAGTTGTGTCGGGTCGGGTATCAACAGACGACGGAGAGGAGTGGGTTTTGGGAGTTATTGTTTTCTCTCTGGACCAAACAACTATCGGTTTGTGGGGTCAAATCTGGCTAAGAGATTCAGGATATTCGTTGGCTGCCCTTTGTTCTCGCATATGTTTCTTGGCATTCGACATCGCAGGAAGGGCGCAGGGCTTGAGTTCAAGCGCAGGCAAGTTTGTTGCGACGCAAAGAAAACAGCAATGTTGACTCCGAATTAATCCTCCTCTGGTTACTCAATAGAGGGATGCCCCATTTAAGACGGGATGCGTCACTTTGGGGAAAACATGCCCTATTGATCGGGTTTGTTAGTCTGGGGGCGATATCACTTGGGCTGCTTGGCTTTTGCCAACACTGGGGTCTTGCACTGATTAACAGTTCTGTTTCTCGGACTGTGCCAACATGGTGATTTTGAAAAAGCACCTTCTGTCAAGCCTTTCTTCAGAACCGTAGTAACCACATATGTGTGGCGTCCTTGGCCGTTGATTGCTACTCCTCCGATTAAAATCAAATCTTGAGAACATTGCTTTTGGAGGACACTCTCTCTCTCTTTCTCTCTGTTGCGGGACCCCGCGTTTTGGGTTCCTTCCTTCCGTGCGCATGGGAGTACGTTGGTTTTTCCATCGCCTTTCGATTCACACCGGTCACTCGGGAATCGCGAGGATCCGTTTGAAGAGCTTGACGAGGCAGGGCGGTTTCCATGGGATCCGCTCTCCCCAGCTTGCCTCAAGCTGGGGGGGGCGAAGGTTAGCTGCGGGGTCATCCCACGATGGGAGGGCTTGCTCAAGATCCCACTGAACATTTAGAGCCGCTGATTCATAGACCGTACCTCAGAGGTTGATTCTCCCCATGACCCCCAAGCATGGGTTTGGTTTCATCGTTGTATATGGCCCTGGAAAATGCGGGATTCCTAGAATTGGGGACCTTCGGGTTGGTTTCAAAGGGAAACCCGAAGGAAACCAGCCATGCTTTAGGAGTGCCCCCCAATGCAAACACGCGGACCTTGAACCTAAACATGCACACAACGCACACAAGCAAACATACCATGCAAGCAAGCAAGCAAGCAAGCAAGCAAGCAAGCAAGCAGGCAGGCAGGCAGGCATGCAAGCAGGCAAGCAGGCAAGCAGGCAAGCAGGCAAGCAGGCAAGCAGGCAAGCAGGCAAGCAGGCAAGCAGGCAAGCAGGCAAGCAGGCAAGCAGGCAAGCAGGCAAGCAGGCAAGCAGGCAAGCAGGCAAGCAGGCAAGCAGGCAAGCAAGCAAGCAAGCAAGCAAGCAAGCAGGCAGGCAGGCAGGCAAGCAAGCAAGCAAGCAAGCAAGCACGCAAGCAAGCAAGCAAGCAAGCAAGCAAGCAAGCAAGCAAGCAAGAAAAACACCAAACAACATAAGCATTGCAAAACGCTACCACACAACCAAACGCATGTCATTAATCACAATTACAACCAGCAAGAAAGCAGCATCGGCAGGAAAAAACACACACACAAACAAGAAAAACCAAGCACCAGGCTCGGTTGCACACCCCGGTTGCCAAACCTAGAGGGGCCAACAAATTCGGGCAAGCACCTCCCTGTGGCCAAAAAACTTGGAGCCCGGGCGGGTCGCCGGCCGCGACGCGTCCGCTTTGAAACCTCCCAGGTCTGCGACCTGGGGGCGGGCAACGGCATCCTGGGGCTGGGCGCCCTGCTGCTGGGCGCGCCCAGGTGCGTCTTCCTGGAGGCGCGGACCGGCGGCTTTCCGGGGGCTGGGCAATTTGGATCCGCGGGAAGTTTCGGGGTGGAGGCGGAGAGCGGCCGGTTGCTGGGTCGGGCATGTTTTTCGCCAGGAGTGGTTTTTTTGGGCGCGTGTGTGTGTGTGTGTCTGTGTGTGTCTGTGTGTGTCTTTTTTGGGAGGGTAGCCCCCTTTTTGGGTGGTTTCAAAGTGAATCCAAAAGGACAGTCAACATTTAGAAATTTGTTTTGGGGTGCCGTACAAAGAAGACACACCGACTATTGAATTAAGCAAAAAGGAGCAAACAATGAAAATGCAGCCCAAACAAAAAGAAGAAACAAAGGAAGACCCGGCTCTGGGGGGAAAAACAAAACGGATCCGTTGGTGGGAGGGTAAACAAGGAGGAGCAAAAAGGAAGACCCGGTCCAAGGAAAAACAAAAACGGATCCGTTGCTTGGTTTGGCCGTTTGGGTTTGACCTGGTGGGGTTTGGTTCTGGGGTCTCCATGAATTTGGGTATACCCCGTGTATTAAGGGTCATGGAGACTCCCGGTGTTTGCTTTATGTTTAGCCCGTTTTGGTTGGTGATGCCGAAACCCCTGCATGATTGTTAGTCCTTATGGGTAGAGGAGATAATAGTGGAAAGTTAGGATGAACAATACCTCGACTGATGAATCGCGGTCCGCTTTAAGTGAAGAAGTCTTGTACTTTGTAAAGACGCATCCCTCCTTCATCCCAGGGTTGCATTACCCCCAGCGCAAGATAGCCCAAAGGGATTGGCCTTTCCTGCTTCTACTTGGCCCACCGCGCTCAAGCAAACAAAACAATGCCCTCACTCAATGATTAAGCAAGAACCAAGCAGCAGCTTGGTGGACCGCGCACATGCTGAACCAAACAAATACGTTTAGGCCGATAGAAATTGAAGAGCCAGCAGAGTTGGCCAGCCCAACCCGACATTTATTAGCCAAACGAGGGGGCAGACCCTGACAAAGCACATGGAACCGCTATGTGTGTGGATCTATGTTTTTGCACATGATACAATGCTTGTGAGTCAGTGGCTGAACTGTTTGGCATTCCTCAGCTTGCTTGGAACATCGGGGTGTGGAGGTGACTTTTTCGGCAGCTCGGTGAACCTAAGAACGAGGTAGCTGAAAAAGGTGCTGGTCAAGAATTTTGGGGATGGTGTCAGAGGGGTTCTTTCCATTTCTCCTCTTTGGGTTTTGGAATATCACAAACAAATCCGCTTTGCCAAGCTTCAGTGGCTGAAAGTGAGCTGTTCGTTTGGCTGGGTGATTTTTTGCAGGGGACTTGGAAGGAACCCAGCTCTCTTCATGTACTCTCCGAAGAACCACTGAGACCCGAGGGAAGAAAACGTCCAGGAGCCTTTCAGCTTCTTTCTGTTTGTTTTTGGTTGCCACAAATGTCACCTGATGTTTTTTTTTTTGCAAAGTCTGTTCGCATTTTGCAGATATTTCTTGGTGGCTCTCAGCCATCCGGTTCCTCAGCCTTTTAGTGGCAGTTTCCATTTAACCCACTAAAAGTTAAACTTTTAGCTGAGGATCTGAGGGCAGCCCATATTTTGTTTTGTGCAAGCTGGCTTCAAACAAACTTTTACGGGAGGGTACTTGGGGCCAGGTGGATGCCCTGGCATGCGCTGCGCTGGAGGACAGATGTGGCAAAGCGCGGGTGCTTCATTGGTTCGCGAAATCCCAAGGGAGACGAACTGGAAAGTAAACTAAGACGCCCATACGATCTTTTCAAGAATCCCTGATTCGGCTTCTTGGACTCTAACTCCGGCTTGCTTGGGCCCGCTTTTGCTGAACCCCGTGCATACTGGTTAGCCCTTTCGGGAAGAGGAGATGAATAGTGGGAAAGGATGAACAATACCTTGCTTGATTTGTCGGGCGCCCGTTAAAGCGGGGATTTTTCCAAGAATTTCCCAGGTGAATGAATGCGAGGGTAGCATTACCCAGGATCATCCCGAACGGATCGGCCTTTTACATTTTCCCACTTGGCCAACCCAGCTCAACATAGCAAGAAACAAATTAGGTGCCCTCACTGAACTGATCAACCAAACTGCCAGTCAGTCGCATTGGACATGCTGACCCGTACAAGTGTTTTTTTTGTTTGTTTTTGTTTTTCCGTTAAACATCAGCAGCCAAAGTAGTTGGTGAGGGCCTGCCACTTTGGGCAACGAAGGGGGCGGGCCTGAAAGAACACATGAAGCTCCTCTATGTGTTTGCAGATGCACAAAGATATACATGTATATATATATATACACGCATAGATATGTGGTAGCTGAATCGTTGGCATTCCTCCTTGGCTCTTGGACTTGGGGTGTGCGGAAGTGGTTGGCTTTTCAGGCCAGAAGTGACGAAGCAGCAAAGAATAAGAGAGCTGAACGTGGCGGTCAGAGTTGGGAGAATTCGCGGATGGTGTTGATAGGGGTCTTTGTTTCCCGTTTGGAGTGGGTTACTTTTGCCAACTGGATATGGATAAAAGTTAGACCACCAGGTTTTAGCCCGTCTTCGGGGCGACCCATGTTGGGTACCTATGTTTTGCCCTCACACCCAAACAAAGGAATCCCTCCAATGCCAGGTGAAACTTGGTGGTGCTCAGTAGGGAATGCAGGAATGAAGCCAGGGGTGCCCTTGAAGGACACCACTAGGTGGATTTCTTTTTTGGGATTCCTTGCTGAGCTCCTTGCACCTATGCAGCAGTATGCCATACCAGGTTTTGGTATATGGCTGTGGATCAAAAAGATGTACCAAAATGGTAAATGGGAAAGAATAAAGCCTGCTGTTTCATTTTGAGCCAGATGCATATGGCCCATATGGGCATGTGGCTACATAACTTTCTAGATATCTGTTTTGGCCATACGTGGCAGTCTGCCAATTTTCTAGGGGTATTTTCCCCATTCTTTCCAGGCATCCAAATCATTTTGCAAAACCACCAAAACCCTGGGGAAACAGCGATCGGTCTTTGAAAAGAACCATGGTTGAAAGGAATGGACAAGGAATCACTCGATAGACTAGAGTCTTTTGGAGGGCCCCCCCCCACCCCCCTAGGAATGCACTGGGCTTGATTCATTTGGGGAATCAGCCCCTAGAGCCATGCTGGGGTAGTTTTAACCTACCTAGGTCCCCCAGTAGTGCCCTTTCTCTCCTCTTTTTTGGGGGAGGGTTCCCCTAAAATAGACTACAGAAAAAGATCGCGTACCCATATTCTAACCTCTCTACTGGACCTAGCTACTTACCTGTGGGGAATTCAACCCCTAGTTCGCCCAACCCTCCGCCAGTCGGCGCCAGGACGGCCTGGCGGACCAGGGCCTCCAGGCGCGGGCGCGGGTGCTGCAGCGGGACGTCGCCCAGGCCGGCGAAGCGCTTCCTGGGAGGAAGTATACAGCATATACACCATTTTTCACTCAATATTGTAAACGCTTTGCGTTGCCCGCCTCGGCCAGTCCGTTTTTGGCTGGCTTTGTATACTGTGCTTTAGTTTGCCTTGAAGTGTTATTCAAGTGAGTGAGTCGGCGCCAAAAATGCGTGAGCTGGTTTGGAGGGTGGCTGCATGTCCGCGCGATTCCACCCGGCTTCAAGGGCCAGAACGAGAGCCGCAGAGAGCTACAGAATGGTGGGCCAAGGGCAGGTCCAAATTCCTAGGGAATTTGATTGTTTTTTTTGTTGGACTTTGCCGGTTTGATGGGAGACCTGTTTTCAGCGTGGAATTTGACCGGTTTTAAAGGGTTTGAGAAGAGGAAGTTGAGCGGTTTTTGACCCGTTTCGAGTTGTCTACGCTTTTTAAGGGGATTTGATCGGTTTTTAAGGGAATTGGGCAGGTTTTTAGAGGGATTTGCGGGGCAGGCTGGATCATACATACATACATGCATGCATGCATGCGTGCATGCATGCACATATACATGTATATAGGCAAAATATTTACATACATGCATACAGCCATACACCTTTACAAACCCACATATATATATATACAGTAAAATATAGTATGAATACGTATACGCAGACACACACATATATATATATATATGCAACCCCCTCAAAACCCGCGCCTGCTGCTTATGTAAGGGACGTCAGGTCATTTCAATCAGATGACCAGGCGTGGATTCATTTCTCAATGTTGACAGACTTGTGCAGACGAATCGTGAAGACTTTTGCCATCCATATCAATATGAGTTGCTTCTACTTTCTTGCAAGTTGTCTGTGTCATTCCTCATACATATGTTGGTGATAAACTATCAATATTTCAACACAAGTTAGTCGGAACATAGCAGCAGAAGCAAGGTTAGGTAAAGTGTCAAAGCGAAGTCGGGAAACAGTAATAATCCACAGGGTCTACACCATAATCTTTCATACATGCGTGTCTGAAACTCTTGTTCATTTGAGTCAAAGATAACACATTTGCTTTCAAATAGACATCACGTTGTGCTACGCCTATTTTCAATGCTAAAGCGTTTCCATTCTAATTCTGCATTTTCATAGTCTTCATCACTAACGTTATCCTCACTCAATTGACTGTAGAACATCTCTGTAAGCGCAAGGGTGTCAAACAATACAGCTGACAGTACCTCTGCTTCTTCTTCGTCACCCACGCATCTTCGATTTCTCATCTCAAGACAATGTGCAAACCCTCTGCGTCTGTCAGCTTACAAACCTGTGCCAATACCAAACATCTGCAACGCATCTTCCCTCTCTCACCTCAACTCATCTGCAAATCCCCCCTGCGTCTGTCAGCCACAAGCCTTTGGCAATACCAAAACACCTGCTCACATTTTATATTCCTGGACCAATGCCCAGCTGGCTGTCTGCTAGAACAACTATTGCACGCACCATGCAAAACGCTGGCATTTACAGTGTTGTTCAATATCCAGGGGTAGGCGTGAATTTCTCTGCGTCATTGGTAAAAAAAGACCATTCTCCAATGTCCATATGCTGAACCATCAACTGAATTTCCGCCCACAAGTCCAAAAGGATAGCAATGTGCGCTGGCAATTTGCACGCCCAAACAGGAATATGCCTGAACGCAGACGCTTTAAAGCGCGTCAACGCGCTTTGGGATCTAAGATTCAACAATCCAGATTTGTTCTTGAATCTTGAATCCAGTATGGGACACCCAAAACGCCTTGAAGCGCTTGCAAGCTCTTTTGAATCTTTGGGCGTGAAAAGAGCACGCTCCATTCTCGGCATGGGGGGTTCACTTTTTGGAGACAGCCCTGGGCAGGTGTGGTGAAAACAAACGTAACCACTTCAGCCAGGCCGGGAGGCCGGGCGCGTTCCGAGACGGCTCGGGTTTCGGCGGGCAGGCGGACGCCGTTGGCCGCTGCGCGCTGGTGATCTCGAATCCTCCCTGGGGCCAGCAACGCCGCTCCGCGGACCGGCCCTTCCTGGAGGCGGCTGGGCGTTTCGGCGGGTCTGCGGGGCGGTGGGGGGGGGGTTGGGGGTTGGGTGGTGCGGCGGTGAGATCTCGCTGATTTTGGGTGTTTTGGAGGGTTTTTTGGGCGGTTTCGGCTGATATCCGAGAAAACCAACAAACGCAAAAAAAAGGCAGACCCCATCCCGCTTGAGCCTACCCAAGCTAAGCCCAACCCAAAGCGCATCAGCCTTGCCCTTCCCGTTGGATTTCCCTTCCATGTTTGGTCAAGGCCCCACAAGACAAAACTTCCTTTCCAATTCCTTTGGGCCTTTCAAGGGGTCCAAACGGGGTCCAATACCGTTGACAACACCCCTCCTGATGTAATAATGTGAAATTGAATAAGCGGTTGAATGAAATGGAGGGATGCATACGTGTTTCAACAGATGTCCGTTAAGCATAATAAAACACTTTTCTCTTTCTTAGGTTGGGGCAAAGGCCAATTAATCAGTTTGAGCTTGCCTGGTAGAACGAAATATTACTTCAGGTGCGTGATTGAGATTTGTGCAGGAACCTACATCTATTGTCAGAGTGGCCCGCGAATTCCGGCTCAGAGCGCCGACATTACAGGCCTGCTTTCCCCCCCGAAGATCTATCCCCCTTTTCCCCGCTTAGGATCTTTTCCTTCCTTCCCCCCCAGATCTTTTCCCACCCATCTTTTCCCCCCTTTCCCGGCTAAGATCTTTTCTCCCCTTTCCTCCCTGATCTGTTCCCCTTTGTTTCTTCAAGATCTTGGACCATTTGATCTTAGGGAAAAGATCTTAGGTGGGGCAAGGGGGGGAAAGGGGGGGCAGGATTCTAGGGGTGGGAAAAGGGGGGGAGAGGGGGGAAAGATCTTAGGGGGAAAGGGGGATCTCAGGGAGGGAAAGGGGGCACCAGCATGGGCAACATCACCAGCATCACCTGCATCATCCTCATTAACGTCCGCCAAGGATGCGGATGATGCGCTGGGGATGTTGCGACAGATGCAACGGACCCGGCAGGAATCAAACACTCACAGCCCTGGTATGAACGAAAAGGGAACGTCATAGAATCACCGCCTGGCACGTGAACGCTGTTATGTGGGGAGTTCCTTTTTGTATCAAAGTGGCCATGCGATCGTTCAGCCCCTCGCAACCAGGGAACAACCACAGCAACGTGACACCTCCCAGCAGCCCCGCTGCTTCAATTTGTTGAGGGAACTCGTCGCAGGCGACGCGCTCGTTGAAGCTTCTTCACAAGTGGCTTGCTTGTGCCATGGCTTGCTCTTTTTTAGCGAAGTCTTGTTTGTTGCCGGTCTTTGTTGTTTAGTTTTTCTTGTTGTTTTGTTTGAAGGTTTCCTTGCCGGTTTTCATTCTTGTTGCAGCCTGTTCGTTGTTTTCGTTCTTGTTTCGTTGGTCCCTATTAGGGTTTGGCTCAAAATGGGAGCCTTTAGACGGTGGTTTTTTCAGGCGACCCAAAGGAAACCAGCCGATTTGGTCGGTTCCCGTTTTGAGACTCCCCTAGTGTTCTTTTGTGCGTGCACGCCAGGCGTCGATCAGCATCGCACAGCAGGCAGTGCACCTGATGCACAGCCGGGCGGCCCGGACGGCCTCCAAATGGGTGGCTCGTCTTTTTTGGAGCCTCGGGCCTTCGTTGGTGGTTTGGATTGGCGGTTTGGGGATTTGCATCCCAGAGCCATTTTCAAACCAAATGGGTGAGGTAGCCTTTAAGGTCCAAACCACCAAACCAAACCACCAAATAGGGGGAAAGTGAATATGTGTCTGTCTTTTTTTGGAAGATCTGTTTATTCTTTTTACAGCTTTGGAGAGGTCCAACCTTAAACAAGACACGCCCAGGACAAGGGCCACCGCAACGATGGTGCATGCCCCCAAAAAGGTCACACCAAAATGGGTCCAACCGTTGCGGATCTTTGGTTGTTGAACGATTCTATGGCCAAAGATTGTCAGTTGTTCAGTTGTTTTTGTCGGACAAGTGGACTGCATGTGTACATGTGAGTGACCCCCGCGTGTGGCCAAACTGAAAAAGAGACGAACACGGCTAATTTTGGGTCTGCTACGAACACGACATCTCCCTCTAGGGGCATCGGTCTGTGTGTTGGGGAGGGCTATAAAACAGCAGGCGGGCTGATGCAGCTGATTCCCTTACTGTTCAAATTGCTATAGCTCATGGTTGTGTACTTGAATTGCGGGTGTTCCCAAATTAGTGGACTCCGAGAAACATGTTTTCAGCTGGTCTTCTGGAAACACTTCGTATCCTCATTCGGCCTGAGCAATCAACCGGCCAAAAGCCCTCATGTCTGGGCAGCCAACGCCAGAAACACAAATTTGCTGCCCACTGCACTGACTTGGCGCGCTTGACATGGGATGGGCTCAGCTTGCCATTTCGGCCGTGACTACCTGAAAACGCCCGCAAGGGAACTGCGTATCACGTAGACATGACATAAAGATTCAGATACATTAGATGTGTTTGGTCTGTCTCTTTGTTATTACACGAAAAACAGCTCTTTCAAAAAAAGAAAGAACAAGAAGAGGAAAAACACGAAACAAACTCAGGTGATATCCCTAACAGCATGCCGTGCTCTTTTTAGTGCTCGCACCACCCCGCAGCCCTCGCAGAACCTCGTGGAACCCTGGCGGAATTTTGGTGGAAACCTGATGGAACCCTCGTGGAAGCTTACCTCAGGGCCGCCCCGGACACCCCCGGAGCCTATCTGGGCTGCGACCCCAAAGCTTTCACCTGTTGGGGAAAAAGGAGAAACAATACCGCACACCGCCGCCCCACATGTTACCTTTCTCTTGGTTTTGGTTGGGACAACTCCAACCCCAAGGCTCCCCCCCCCTCGGCTGCCTCCCCCACCCACCCGGCGCTCGGAAAATGGGAGGCTCCGGCGCCGCTCACATCGAGCCCTGGGCGGAGGACATGGGATGGGATGCCCAGCGCTGGCGCCGCGCTCAGCTCGGCCGACATGAGCGCTGCGGTGGTTTGCTTTGGTCGCCCTTCGGGTTGATTTAGCGGGAAGAGCGACAGAGACGCCGCCGTTTTGTGAGGTCCCTGTGTTGATACATGCACATATTATTCACTTGGTGGGTCGTTTGGGATGTTTCAGGTGGACCAGTCTCAGGAACGCCGAGGGAGAGTTTTCGATAGTCATGGGCCTCCAACGAGGGCCTGGGGGGCTATGCTTGCAGGATCACCCCGAAGGCCCTCAGGGTTGAAAAGCTCAGCTGCTCGCTTGGATCTTTCTTTGGACGCATCTTGGCGACCTGTTTTTGGTCCGCTTTCGAGGGTCTCGTGGATTCTTTTTGAGAGACTTCGGCTGTTTGGGGCTTCTTGAGAGATTTTTGAAGGGGTGATGCTCAAGGGATGCTCATTTGGAGGCTTGTGGAATGGCAGAAGCTCATTTGAAGAGTCAAGCAGGTGGGTTCAACCCCGTCAAGGGTGATGGTTCATTTGTGCCCATGCCAACAGATAGGGGTGCCTGGTTTTAGGGTACCCGGTTTGGGACTGGTTTGAATGGAAACCGACATGGGGTGTGAGTCCGAGGTCCTCAGGCAAGTCTCAAATCAGCAGCGTGTTCACCTTCGGACAGCAAAGGTGCTGAACAACAAACCGGACCTACTCTGCCTCTGTGGCGCTTCAAAGTGTTTGTGGGCAGGGGATGAACGAGCTGTCCGAGGTCCGAAACCCTTCCTGTGAGTGGCGAGTTCGTAAGATGCTGTTGGGGAGGACGGGGATTCAGTATTGGGTGTGGTATTTTGGGTATTCAGTGCCAAAGGCGTGTTTTATTTTCGACTTCTTGCTGAGTTGCTCTTTGCGTTTTTTTCCGCTTGGTTTGCCAAGCCAGGGGTTGAGATGCTGGGCGCCCCCGGCTGGTGACTCAGGCTGGAGGTGGAGTTCCCGCTGCCCCGGTGCTACGCGCATCACTCCAAGCGCCGAGGTTTTCGGGCGGGCGGGGCAATGCCGCCCCCCGGCCACCCTGCCTTTCCGGGAACGGGGGTTCGCCCATCTTGGTTTTTGGTGAGACTTTAGATTTGTTCCCCCTTGCAACCAGCCAGAAGCTGCCAGGGGTTGCATGTTTGTCCTCTTGCGGGGTTAAACATCGAGCCCTTTTTTGCGAGGCTCCGAAAATCTGAGATTTGGATACAGGGCCGGAACTCAACCCCGGGATCATGCAGAGAGGGTCCTGCTCCGTTTCCGGTGGAAAGGGCGCACAGCCTGGCCAGGTTTCACGTCGGCTGCCATGTGGAGGATCTCGCCTGGCCTTGAAAAAGCCACATCTGAGCGATGTGCGAGGGGGGGGGGCAGGGGGGGGACGGCGGGGCATGGAGGATGGGTGAGCAGTGTGAAGTCAGAAGCACCCTGCTTGCTTGTTTGCTGACTTGGTTGGCTGGTTGGCTTGCTTGCTTGCTTGCTTGCCTGCTTGCTGCTTGCCTGCCTGCCTGCCTGCCTGCCTGCCTGCCTGCCTGCCTGCCTGCCTGCCTGCCTGCCTGCCTGCCTGCCTGCCTGCCTGCCTGCCTGCCTCTGAAATTGCATGGGCAAGGTGAAATGGCACGATAGCGACCGATAGTGGACCGGAGCGTAACCCTGAAGCTCGTTCCCACTCGTTGAACGTCCGAGGAGTCACTCTTTCAGCTCCGTTGTAGAAATGGTGACCACGAAGCAAACGGCAAGCACGACGTTTCCCGCCAACGTCCGCTTGCGGAGGTCGGATATAGATTTTTTCAGGGTGTATCCCACTTTGGCTGGTTGGTGTTGGAAGTCGGCTTGCAAAGCGCACTACGGAGAGCCAATGGCAAGGACGGAGCCAAAACTAGAACCCGGGCAAGTAGATAGGGTTGAGTTAAGTAGACCTGTTAGGCTGCCGTGTTCACTTCGACGACCGCAGGGAGAAGCAACGCACCACATTTGTGTGCCGGTTTGAGTGAACATGGACCGCACGGCAGCCACACCCAGTGAGTTTGACCTGGGCCTTTGGCTCCATTTCTTGTGACCCAACAGCGATGCTCGCCGGTAAACCTCGCTCACTGTCGTTTTCCTGGTCAAGATGAGCTTTGCGGTCGGAAGGGACTTACTTTAACGGTGCCTTGGCCCTTTGTGTCATTCACTTAGTTTGGCCGTTCGCTTTTCTTTCCGTCTCCGGCGAAAGGCGCCCGGAGCGGAGCTCCCGGCCCGTGCCCGTCAGCTCATCTCAAGCACAGCCTCTCGCTGCCTCCTAAGATGGAGCCAGGTGCCTTGCTCGAATTGGGAGATCTGACTCAACCAGCCCAGCAAAACGGCTGGTTTGGTACCTTCCGGGCGCAGTTTAGCAGACCGGAGCCAAAATATGAGCCAAGAAAAACTCTTGGGAGTTTTCAGCGCCTTGGACTCCCCTCTCATTTTGCGAACGAGACGCCGAGCCACTCGCAAGAAAACCGCGCGAACGAGGCGCATCTGCCTCCGTGTGGGAGCGCTTCCTGACCGCGGAGCGCCCCAAAGGCCGCGGGATGTTTGATGTCGATGGCAAGGACTCCTCTCAGGGGAGACGTCATAACTTTGGGAGAAACAAAACAGATGGCACTGGTTTAGATGGGTTTATCACATGTACCAGGGCCATCTCTTTTTCCGAATGGTCACCTATGGGAGACATTTTTTGATGGCACATGGCCGTGTGTCGCAAGGCAGAAACCTCCAGTTTGCATGAGGTTGCTTTGGTGTCAAAACTCAGGTTAGGGACAATGAGAATGGATAAGGGACGAGGGGCAGAGGTAGGAGTTCCATACAGTTCTTTAGGCTGATTGTCCCTCCACCCCCCCCCCCCCCCACCCCCAAATTACAACCATGTCGATCAGCGGAAAGGGTTTGACCTTGCTTTCGAATTTGACAGTGAGTCAAGAAGGATATCTCAGAAATCCCCCCAAGCACAAAAAGGAGGTTTTTGCAGGGGTCGGGGGAAAAAAGACAAAGAGCAAAAGGAGTATCCTCAAAAATAGACTGAGGTCGCTTGGCACATTCGTCCTGGTCTATTGGGGAAGATCCTAACTGAAGCCTTGGACGCAGAAAGTCGGACCCAGCTGACACGGACCTCCTACTGAACATATGGCTTCCCCACGTCCACCTCAATGGGGAGAATATTTTCAGCGGGTCCGACTTGGTCCGAGTTTGGTTTCATTGGCTGGGGTAATGGCAGGGCGCAGTGTAGCAGACCTCATGGGCTAAAAGCCTCAAGAATGCTTTGGGGGAGTCCCCAGAAAGAAAAAAGAGGAAAACAACGCAGTGGTAAATCAAGTCTTTCGTGGCTGCCAGCTGACGAGCTGGATGCCAAAATTCCAAGCCACAGGCGAAGCCCGACACCCTTCCGAAATTCAGGGGATTGGTTTGTGGCCATATGAGGAGCGGTCTGGGGGCTATTCATTTGCGAGGACGTCCGACATACAGAGATGGGAGAGACACTGAGTTCCTCAAGAATTCAAGCAGAGGGGACACTGAATTGCCACTTGTCTATGGTGGGGAACATCAGATTGGCCGCTGCCTATAAAACCACACGCATCCCTGCACAAGGGTTGAGGTTTTTTGGTCGGCGTACATCAACGTTCCTCGGACCTGGTTGCCGACCTGTGGCACCCTTCTGCGTTTGGTGCGGTTGCCCCTTGCCGGGGTCCACAAGAAGGTTCTTGTTTTTGGGGACCAGGATCAGTGCCCAACCAGGAACGAGGGCACCCATGAGGGAGGAGCTTTCGTGGAGATTTCATTTGTGCCCTGTCCCGCCTTGCAACGGTTCTCCCACTGTTTTCACGAAAGCATCCAAGAGAAACAATCCAAAAACTGGTCATAGCTTAGTTGTTCGAGAAACTTGGATCAGTCTACACCCCTGGCGCTTAAAGCGACAGGCTTTGCTTCCGCGATGCGAACACCAGTTCGCGGCAGGCGACTCATGGGTGCTTGGTGACTTCAACTTGAACCCTACGGGCCTGCCCCGGCGCGGCGTGCCGCACAATTGCGCCGACAAGAAAGGCGCGGAAGGGCGACTTTTGTTTCTTTTTTTTTGCGTGGATTTCCTGGGGCAGTTGAAGGGGCGGGATGGGGCAGTGGCCGGTGAGGCGGAAATCAGGTCAACGGGCAAATGGCAGATACGCATGTTCTTTTGATACACTCACTCAAGCTCGCTCGGGGCCTCGTAGACGTAGCTGGTTTTTGGGGAGGGGTTTGGGGGGAGGGGGGATCAGGCCCAAAGCCGGCAACATATACTTGGTTGTTGTTGGGAAACATTTTACATTTTTGCTTATGGTTTAGTGGTTGAAATCCAGCCACTTAACGGCTAACATTTGAGAATTGTTGCTCCCCATCCAACGTCAACCATACTTGGCATTGCCTACCTTGAACCATCTTGGAGCCCGTGGCCCGTGGATGAAATCCGTTCGCACCGCAAGAAATCCTGGAAGGCTTGATTCGGTCAATGCCAACCAAGCTTATGGCTTCATTCCCGCGGTTTGCGGTCGGGTTGCGCCACCATCGGCGTCACTCGGTCGTCGCTTTGCAGGCAGCGAGGGCGTGCGCCGCGCCATGTCGGAGGAGCCGGTGCTGCTGTCCAGCCGCGAGAGCGCCCAGGCGGGCGCGCGCAGGCGCGGGGCTTGGCGGAAGTCGGTCGGAGGCTTGCGCTGTTTCCCTGCCATGTGGCAATTTGGAAGGGGGGCGTTTGGGGGGGGGGGGAATCCTGTGATGCGTAGAAAGTGTTGTTCCGACGGGCGTTTTTTTTTGGGGTAGGGGGGGAGGATTCGGTAAGCTGGAAACTGACAGTGGGAGGAGCAAATGAGCCGAGGAAAGCCCGGCGCAAATGTGCATCCCGCAGGAATCCACCACGAAACAAATCCGCAGCCTGGCATCTTTAATTTACTTCTACCAGGTCTTCGTGTTAGGTCTCCAAGAGGTGGCATAGATAGGTCTCGACTTTCCTTCAGTTAAAACTCTGAAACACAGATCGCTTCAGGCGCTCGAAGACGCCTTTGATGGGCTACGGACAGGCCCACCAAGGCGCGGCAAGTCTGGCGTGCAGATTTTCACTCTCTGGAGCTTTCATTCGCACTGAGAAACATTGGAACCCACGGTGCATCGCTCAATGAATCAAACCCCCAGTCAAGTTTCCTTTTCTTTTTCCTCCTCCTTGTTTACCCTCCCACCAACGGAACCGTTTTTGTTTTTTCCTTGGGCCGGGTCTTCCTTTTTGCTCCTCCTTGTTTACCCTCCCACCAACGGATCCATTTTTTTTCTTCCTAGGGCCGGGTCTTCCTTTGTTTCTTCTTTTTGTTTACCCTCCCACCAACGGATCCGGTGTTCTTTTTTTGCTTGGGCTGCATTTTCATTGTTTGCTCCTTTTTGCTTACCCTCCCACCAACGGATCCGTTTTTTTGCCCTCCCACCAATGGATCTGTTTTTTTCCTTTTTGCCTAGGGCTGGTTTTCCTCTTTTGCTCCTTTTTGTTTACCCTCCCACCAACGGATCGCTCTTTTTATTCCTTGGGCTGTTTTTCTTCTTCCTTTTTTGTTGGTTTTCGTTTACCCTCCTACCAAGTGATCCGTTTATTTTTTTGGCCTAGGGCTGGTTTTTCATATTTGCTCCCTTTTGCTTACCCTTCCACCAACGGATCCGGTGTTTTTTCTCCTAGGGCTGGTTTTCCTTCTTTTCTCCGTTTTGTTTACTCTCCCACCAAACATGGAAGTGCTCAACGCCCCTTTCCTTTTTGGAAAGTCGTCTTTAGAGGGTGCACTTCCATGTTGGGAGGGCACCCCCGAAACCTCTTTCCACGTGGCTTGCGCGGGACGACGTGGGGCGGAGGCCCGAAAGATGGGTTTATGTCGAAAGGGGCACTGACTGGAAAATGGCCTTCACACTCCTTGAGGTCATGGACTTTAAGCTCTCTATTTTTTGGAAGACCAATTTAGTGGCAAACAAACAGTTTGGACTTTGTTTGGGCCAGTCCACTCGATCGGAAGTGAAGCTTGACGACCGCTTCCCCTGTTCGGGGAGGTGGTGGAGCCAATCTAACCCCTCCAACAATTTTTACATGTGCAAGGCCTGTGACGTACCATCTATGAACGGAAACACTGAAGTTCACCAGCGAGATGTTGCATGGGTATTTTTGGACCGACCGCTCCGGCGGAGAATGGTGGTCAGCTTGGCTCTCATCCGTTTGGGGGTGTCTTTTTTTGGGACCCCCCAACATGGCGGAGCTTTCCTCTTGGCTTTGCGTTGAACCCACCCAAAAAACGGGGAGCACCCTCAAAGAATTTCCACCTGGCCATCCAGAAGCAGCTGGAAACCGAAGCGCCCACACCCAAGGAAAGGTTTTCAGAATCCTCCGAGGGCTTGAAGGTCTCTCCTGATGCTTTTGGTTGCTGAATGGCCCATGTCTAGTTTCTTCAAAAGGAAACATCAAAGGGAGACGGGTGATTTTTAGAGGTTTTTCCCAGACCCTTTGAACGCATCCATGTTCAGGCTTGCAGTTGCCACATTGCCACCAGTAGCGACCGAGGCAGGAAGACACGCATTGCGCTGAACTGGCCCTTCCCACATTTGCGGGTTTGCTTTCAAAATAGTGGCTAGCACCCTTTGGTATTTTGAGAAAGAAAACTGAAAGGATGCCAAAGCGTTTCCCTACATTTGTGGACTTTTCTTCAGCATCTTGAGAAGGAATTGGACGAGGTTTGAGGGTGCCCCTTTTCCGGTGGGTTCAAAGCAAAACCAAAAGGAACACCACCATGTGTGTCTTCTTTTTTTTTTGGGGGGGGCCTAAAAAAAGACACAAACACAAGCCATCCAGCCGGTTTTTGTTCAAGCCTCCTTCTCGAGGAGACGAGAACCAGCCGGAGGCAGGCGACATGCCGCGGCGCCGCCTTTCGGTCTCTTGGATGCGTTTGTGACGTGAGGTCGCTGTGATGCAATGAAGCTTGGAAGCAGAAAGCCTTCATCTTCCGTTTGCTGACACGACGTGTTTTTTCTTCTTCATTTTCCCTTGTTGGTTTCAAAGCTAATCGGTTTCGCTACTGTTTTTTTTCTTCTTTTTTTTCTCCGGGCGCGAAAAAGCAATTGGAAGTCGTTACTGTGGCAGCCAATTCCCATGAGGTGTGAATAATCATACGTTAGGATCGTGAATTTCTATCCATGTTGGTTCCGCCATTTCGGGGTTTCTGGGATTGACTCAGTTGGACCACCTTTTGTTTCTCAGCGTCGGTTAAGTTTGCCCCAGATCGAGACTCTCGGCGCATTCCGTTGACTCAACCCTGACATTTCTGCCATCAATGGCTCCTTCTGAGGGAATCCTGATTGCCATTTGCTTGGATCTTTAAGCTTTTCAACCTTTTCTGGGTGGAACCTTGCCTCCTGTTTGGGTGGAACTTTGCTTGGATCTTTAAGCTTTTCAACCTTTTTTGGGTGGAACCTTGCCTCCTGTTTGGGTGGAACTTTGCTTGGATCTTTAAGCTTTTCAACCTTTTTTGGGTGGAACCTTGCCGCCTGTTTGGGTGGAGCTTAGCTTGGATCTTTGAGCTTTTCAACCTTTTTTGGGTGGAACCTTGCCTCCTGTTTGGGTGGAACTTTGCTTGGATCTTTAAGCTTTTCAACCTTTTTTGGGTGGAACCTTGCCTCCTGTTTGGGTGGAACTTTGCTTGGATCTTTAAGCTTTTCAACCTTTTTGGGTGGAACCTTGCCTCCTGTTTGGGTGGAACTTTGCTTGGATCTTTAAGCTTTTCAACCTTTTTGGGGTGGAACCTTGCCTCCTGTTTGGGTGGAACTTTGCTTGGATCTTTAAGCTTTTCAACCTTTTTGGGTGGAACCTTGCCTCCTGTTTGGGTGGAACTTTGCTTGGATCTTTAAGCTTTTCAACCTTTGTTGGGTGGAACCTTGCCTCCTGTTTGGGTGGAACTTTGCTTGGATCTTTAAGCTTTTCAACCTTTTTGGGGTGGAACCTTGCCTCCTGTTTGGGTGGAACTTTGCTTGGATCTTTAAGCTTTTCAACCTTTTTGAGTGGCGCTTTGCTTGGATCTTTCAGCTTTTTAACCTTTTTGGGTGGCGCTTTGCTTGGATCTTTCAGCTTTTTACCTTTTTCGGGTGGAGCTTTGGTTGGCTCTTTCAGCTTTTTAACCTTGGTGGGCGGACTTTAAGCTTTTTAACCTTTTCGGGTGGAGCTTTGCTTGGATCTTTAAGCTTTTTACCATTTTTTGGGGTGGAGCTTTGCTTGGATCTTTAAGCTTTTTAACCTTTTCGGGTGGAGCTTTGCTTGGATCTTTAAGCTTTGTAACCTTTTTTGGGTGGAACTTTGCTTGGATCTTTACTTTTTAGCCTTTTTGGGCGGAACTTTCAGCTTTTTAACCTTTTTGGGTGGCGCTTTGCTTGGATCTTTCAGCTTTTTAACCTTTTCGGGTGGAGCTTTGGTTGGATCTTTAAGCTTTTTAACCTTGTTGGGCGGAGCTTGCTAGGATCTTTAAGCTTTTTCACCTTTTCGGGTGGAGCTTTGGTTGGCTCTTTAAGCTTTTAAACCTTGGTGGGTGCACTTTAAGCTTTTTAACCTTTTCGGGTGGAGCTTTGCTTGGACCTTTAAGCTTTTTACCATTTTTTGGGGTGGAGCTTTGCTTGGATCTTTAAGCTTTTACCATTTTTTGCGGTGGAGCTTTGCTTGGATCTTTAAGCTTTTTAACCTTTTCGGGTGGAGCTTTGCTTGGATCTTTAAGCTTTGTAACCTTTTTTGGGTGGAACTTTGCTTGGATCTTTACTTTTTAGCAGTTGCGAGAAATGAGATAGACTTGTGACCGCTTTGACAGTTTGGAGCATCAGATTGACTTGTTAGTTGTACAACAACAAATCCATCATTCATCAGCCATGATCATCATCATCCATCATCGATCATCGATCATCCAACACCATCATCATCATCGTCTTTTTGGGTGGAACTTTGCTTGGATCTTTCAGCTTTTTAACCTTGTTGGGTGGACATTTGCTTGGATCTTTAAGCTGTTTAACCTTTTCGGGTTGAGCTTTGCTCGGTTCTTTTTAAGTGTTTCAACCTTTTTTGGGTGGAACTTTGCTTGGATCTTTAAGCTTTTCAACCTTTTCGGGTGGAGCTTTGGTTGGCTCTTCAAGCTTTTTAACCTTGGTGGGCGGACTTTAAGCTTTTTAACCTTTTCGGGTGGAGCTTTGCTTGGATCTTTAAGCTTTTATACCATTTTTTGGGGTGGAGCTTTGCTTGGATCTTTGAGCTTTATAACCTTTTCGGGTGGAACTTTGCTTGGATCTTTAAGCTTTTCAATCTTTTTGGGTGGAACTTTGCCAAGCTTTTCAACCCTTTTTGGGTGGAGCTTTGCTTGATTCTTTTTAAACATGTTTTTCAACCTTTTTGGGTGGAACTTTGCTTGGATCTTTCAGCCGTTTAACCTTTTCGGGTGGAACTTTGCTAGGATCTTAAAGCTTTTTCACCTTTTCGGGTGGAGCTTTGCTTGGATCTTTCAGCTTTTTACCTTTTTCGGGTGGAGCTTTGGTTGGCTCTTTCAGCTTTTTAACCTTGGTGGGCGGACTTTAAGCTTTTTAACCTTTTCGGGTGGAGCTTTGCTTGGATCTTTAAGCTTTTTACCATTTTTTGGGGTGGAGCTTTGCTTGGATCTTTAAGCTTTTTAACCTTTTCGGGTGGAGCTTTGCTTGGATCTTTAAGCTTTGTAACCTTTTTTGGGTGGAACTTTGCTTGGATCTTTACTTTTTAGCCTTTTTGGGCGGAACTTTGCTTGGATCTTTCAGCTTTTTAACCTTTTTGGGTGGCGCTTTGCTTGGATCTTTCAGCTTTTTAACCTTTTCGGGTGGAGCTTTGCTTGGATCTTTAAGCTTTTATACCATTTTTTGGGGTGGAGCTTTGCTTGGATCTTTGAGCTTTATAACCTTTTCGGGTGGAGCTTTGGTTGGATCTTTAAGCTTTTTAACCTTGTTGGGCGGAGCTTGCTAGGATCTTAAAGCTTTTTCACCTTTTCGGGTGGAGCTTTGGTTGGCTCTTTAAGCTTTTAAACCTTGGTGGGTGCACTTTAAGCTTTTTAACCTTTTCGGGTGGAGCTTTGCTTGGACCTTTAAGCTTTTTACCATTTTTTGGGGTGGAGCTTTGCTTGGATCTTTAAGCTTTTACCATTTTTTGCGGTGGAGCTTTGCTTGGATCTTTAAGCTTTTTAACCTTTTCGGGTGGAGCTTTGCTTGGATCTTTAAGCTTTGTAACCTTTTTTGGGTGGAACTTTGCTTGGATCTTTACTTTTTAGCAGTTGCGAGAAATGAGATAGACTTGTGACCGCTTTGACAGTTTGGAGCATCAGATTGACTTGTTAGTTGTACAACAACAAATCCATCATTCATCAGCCATGATCATCATCATCCATCATCGATCATCGATCATCCAACACCATCATCATCATCGTCTTTTTGGGTGGAACTTTGCTTGGATCTTTCAGCTTTTTAACCTTGTTGGGTGGACATTTGCTTGGATCTTTAAGCTGTTTAACCTTTTCGGGTTGAGCTTTGCTCGGTTCTTTTTAAGTGTTTCAACCTTTTTTGGGTGGAACTTTGCTTGGATCTTTAAGCTTTTCAACCTTTTCGGGTGGAGCTTTGGTTGGCTCTTCAAGCTTTTTAACCTTGGTGGGCGGACTTTAAGCTTTTTAACCTTTTCGGGTGGAGCTTTGCTTGGATCTTTAAGCTTTTATACCATTTTTTGGGGTGGAGCTTTGCTTGGATCTTTGAGCTTTATAACCTTTTCGGGTGGAACTTTGCTTGGATCTTTAAGCTTTTCAATCTTTTTGGGTGGAACTTTGCCAAGCTTTTCAACCCTTTTTGGGTGGAGCTTTGCTTGATTCTTTTTAAACATGTTTTTCAACCTTTTTGGGTGGAACTTTGCTTGGATCTTTCAGCCGTTTAACCTTTTCGGGTGGAACTTTGCTAGGATCTTAAAGCTTTTTCACCTTTTCGGGTGGAGCTTTGCTTGGATCTTTCGGCTTTTTGACCTTTTCGGGCGCCCTCTCTGTCCGTGTTTGTCTTTTTCCGGCGCAATTGAAGCGAGTGAGTTTCATGTCAGCTGCCGAGTGAGTCCTGCCGCGGCGGTTTTTTCTTCACGGAGGAGCTCTCGGGGAGCATGACCAGCGGGGAGTCCATCCGCCAGGTCCTCCGCAGCCCGCGGTCGCCGCGGTGCCTTTCCGGAGGACGATCGGGGTCGGGAGGTCGAAAAAATCGGGGTGCTGAAGCGACGGACGAGTCAAGCGGGGCGGAGGTGGAGGCGGCGGGGGGAGCGGTCGTGGTTTGCTGCTTTTTTTTCTTCTTCCAAAGGTGGCCCTTGGTTTTTTTGGTGGTAAAGGGAGGGTTTGAAAGGAGAAGCACACCTCCCAGTTTTGGGGTAGGCCTACCGGCTCATCTTAGGGAATCAAAAGAGGTTGGGAATGAACCACTCGGGAAGAATTCGGGCAAACTAGGGCCGGTTTTTTGGAGCTCAACATCCTTGCCATTTTGGTACAGCGTTTTGACCCACAGCCGTTTGGATGACGCCCACTTCCGCCGGAGGTCCCACCCGCCGCAGCAAGACGGCGTCGGAGACCATCCTCTGCGGGGTGGGCGAGCGTTCGGTGCCGCCCCGGCGGCAGCTGAGCGCGGCTTGGCTCTTCTTCCTCGGCTTTTTGACGAGGAAATGAGCGAGGGCTTAGCGATTTTAGGCCACCAAAGCGATCAAACAGCTGTAAACCAAGCGGAAAAAGAGAGAGAACAAAAAACATGTCAACATGCATACGTGCGTGGTTGTGTCTTTTTCAATTTCTGAGGGTACGCTTGGGGTTGGTGAAAAGGGCACCCAAAGGGAAACCACGTTTTTTTTCCCCAATAACTACATCTCTGATGTGTGCGTTTTGGTTTGGTTGAATCTATGTGCGCCATTCTTGTTTTTTGTCCAGGCCAGGGGCGACGGCAAGGCGAACTGTGACAAAAACATGGTCTCCTCAATTCCCATCCGGGATCTGCCGCTCTACAACAGCAACGGTGCCCCGGCACGGAAGGATCGGCAGGGAGCGAGATGCGAGTGGCTTGGATGTGGCGGTTCGGTTTAGCCCTTGCTTCCGTGCAGATGATCTAGGGGTTGATTCCTTATCCATTCTTGTCAACCATCGTTCTTTTCAACTAACCAGCTGTTTCCCCAGGGCTTTGGGTGGTTTTCTGGAAAGAAGGATCCCTGGAAAGAATGGGGAGCTACTCTTAGAGATGAGTTTCTCTGCGACAAGGCACACAAGGCCTGAAAGCCTGACATGCATGTATTCTCATTTCGGGGAAAGCAGGCCGGAGATGCACGTGCACCCCAGCCCACCTGGCAAACCCTTGCTTTTCCCTTCGTCGGGTTTGCCGCCTTAAGCAAAAGCAAGTGGCAACAAAGCACCCTGTTTGGGGGGCAAACCTACCTGACAAATCATCCCTGATCCAGGAAGTTCTCCACAAACCAAACCGCCTGGGTTTGTCTCTAAGAGGACTCCTCCCCTTGAAATGGCCAAAATGCTTACAGGTTTCACTCCCAAAAAATGGGGTTGGCTTCCTTAAAACACACACACCCGCAGCGCCATTTTTCTAGGGGTTGATTCAATGTTGATTCCCCATTCTTTTCGTTCTTTTCAAAAACCGATCGCTGTTTCCTCAGGGTTTTGGGTGGTTTTGTAGAAAGATCCGGATGCCTGGGTTCAGATCGGAAATGGAAGGTCCCCCTAAATTTTTGAGAGCTTCGCCCCATTCCCAGGCACGCTGCTCCAGACGGGGCGCACCGAGAATCACGTCGGCTCCCGACTCCTCGAGCACAAGCGGGCCATGACGCCCTACTCGCAGCGGCGCCGGGAAGACACGGTGAAGGCAAGCGCCGGATGCGAAGCTTTGCAGTGCGATGGGGATCCTTCTAGAACCAGAAAAAGAGCCAAAAAACCGGGGGAAACGGCCGGAGTGTGAAAAAGAGTCATGGTTGAACAGATGGGATCAACCCCTAGAGTGTGTTTTTCTTCTACAAGTGCCGGGGGTTTAGGTGGTTTTGAATCAAAACCAAATGCAACTTGGAAGCCAAATGTTTTGAGGAGTTCTTTTGTGTCAGACAAACCACATGTTGCATTGTTGTAAGCGAAGCAAGAGCGACTCGAAAGATGAAATGCAGATTGATCTTATAAGGGGCTGAGCTCCAATCATGTTAATGGGGGCCCCGTTCATTGGGGAGACTTAGAAATGGGTCTCCCTTTTCTCTTTCTTTGTCTTTGTCTCTGTCTCCTTCTCGGTCTCCGCCTCCGCATACGGATCGGTCTCTGCCGCTTCCTCTGTCTCTCTGCCTCTGTCTCTCTGTCTTTCGCTTTCTCTCTCTCTCTCTGTCTCTGTCTCTGCCTCTGTCTCTGCCCAATCTCTGTCTTTGCCTCTGCCCAAATCTCCCTCTGTCTCTCTCTCTCTCTGTCTGTCTGTCTGTCTGTCTGTCTGTCGGTCGGTCGCTCGCTCGCTCGCTCGCTCGCTCGCTCGGTCGGTCGGTCGGTCGGTCTGGGTCTGTCGGTCTGTCGGTCTGTCGGTCTGTCGGCCTGTCGGTCTGTCGGCCTGTCGGTCTGTCGGTCTGTCGGTCTGTCGGTCTCGGTCGGTGTCGGTCGGTCGGTCGGTCGGTCGGTCGGTCGGTCGGTCGGTCGGTCGGTCGGTCGGTCGGTCGGTCGGTCGGTCGGTCGGTCTGTCTGTCTGTCTGTCTGTCTGTCTGTCTGTCTGTCTGTCTGTCTGTCTGTCTGTCTGTCTGTCTGTCTGTCTGTCTGTCTGTCTGTCTGTCTGTCTGTCTGTCTTTCTTCTTCCTTCTCTGTCTTTCTCCGATTCTTTCTGCCGAAAGTTCGTGGTGCCTGCCAATGCCATTCGGTAGGACCTGCTGTCTCCCCCACTTGCGGAGCCGACGGCCTGCGAGCCAGTGACGCCGGAGACGATGGCGTCCTCTTTCGCCTCGTCCCGCCTGCTGGCGTCACCGCGGGAGGTGCGGGAGGCACCGGCGACACCCCGGCAAAACACGCCGGCGGGCGGCTCGGCGTGTCTGGTGTGTGGGCTTGAACCCTACTGACCCTTCAGGATGAGCATCTCCCATAGCTTGCCGGTGCTCAGCAGGGAATGTGGGAATGAACCCAGGCGTCCCCTGAAAGCAAACCACCAGTTGGATGGTTTATCTCGGGGTCAGACTCAGTTTCTCATTCCCTGCATCTCTCGCACCAAGCTGGAGTGCCCTAGGCCGCGGCACGGGCGCGGTCCCGGCGCTGGCCGCGGCGGCGGCGGGGCGCTCTGCAGCGCTGGCGCTGTCGGCGGCGGCGCGACGCGGGGACGCGGAGATGGAACTGGAGAGGCGCAGAGCGCGGGCTGGGCAGGTTCCCCTGGTGGCTCAGGGCTTTTTGAAGCATTGTTTGACAGGATGTTCAAGCAAAGCGCTTGGAGAGCCCCGGGTTTTCAGACAAACCTGAAGCTACTGCAATGTTTGGCTCACGCGTAGCATTCCGGTCGGGGGAGATGACAGACATCGCCGACAGCACTTTGTCAAAGGGTGATGTATGGACGCATACATGAACTCACAGCCATAAATGGCCACTTGAGTGGCTAGTTTCCCATGCTTAAGTCACAGTTGAGGGATCATAGACCGGTTCCAGCAGCTCATACCCAGGTTCATACAAGAGGTTCATCTCAGGGGTTCATACCAGGGGTTCATCCTACGGGTTCATACCACTCATACCGGGGTTCATATCAGGGGTCATACCAGAGGTTCATATCGTTTCTTAAGACTGACCCTGCCATGAACGTTTGGTACGAACCCTGGTATGAACCCTGGTATGAACCCCCTGATATCCTGATATGCAGCTCTGGAACCTTGAATTTGGGAGAAAACAACAACGCCAGAAATGGAATTCGGAAAAAACCACCGGACATTTTACCTTGAATCTTGAACTTGAAAAAGCACCTTGCCAGTTTTTTTTTCTTCAATAAACCTTGAATGTACAAAACAGCATCCATCTATTGCTGAGCGGGTTTTGGACCAATCCGCTGGCCCTGAGGTCCAAGTGCCTATCCAAGTTCGACAGGCCGGGAATCGGGAGGGGAAAGAGCGGCGCTCGCATGCACGCCGGCACGCCTTTTCTGTAGATGCGTGTGTGTATCTATAGTATGTATGACATATATATATATATAGAGATATATGTGACATATATATATGTATAAAACATATGCATCTCATGTGTCTATGTGTCTATGTGTCTATGTATATCGAATATTGGTATAAGCTATGCATGGAGAGATCGTCGCAGGCTGTGCTCCGCCCCGGGGCGGGCTGCGCGGGGCGGCCGCTTCCAAGAACACTGGAGCTTCCGCGGCTTGGACAGCGTCGAATCTGACAGAAGTTCCCATCGACGGCTGGGATCCCCAGAAGCTCCCCTTTTTCCTTTACGCTTTGGGGTCCCCTTTGTTTCCCACTCACCTAGTAGCTGGGATCCCCTCATGGAAATGGCCGGCATCTGCTCCAGCTGCAAAGCAACTCTGCTGCTTGAGTGGGGGGCCCCACAGAAGTTCCCATTGGGTTGATCAGTATTCCTGGCCCCCAAACCATGGGTAGCTTTTCCCATGACGTCAAATCTGTTTTGGTTTCCCTGCTGGTCACCCATGTAAAGACCGACCTTGTGATCAGCCCCCGCAGCTTGGTGGCTCCAAAAGGCCATCCGGTGCCTTAGCTTTTTAGTTGGTTTTAGTCGGTTTTCGTGGCAGTTTCCGTATTTCACCCATAAGAGAAACTTTTGGCAGCGGATCAGAAAACGGGCAGCCCAGAAATGGAATCCGCCCAAAATGGATCTGGGAATTGGATAAGTCGACAAAAACCTGCGGTTCTCTGGACATCTCGTCAATTTTGAGCCACACACTGGGCATTTTCCACTCCATGCATAGGGGTTCTTAGTGAGGCAAGATGCGTAGCAAAACTTTTTTTTAAGGGAAACGCAAAACAAGGGTTGTTCAACCAGTGCTGGTTTAAGCATGATTAAAGAAGAGATGGCTGAAACCCTCTCAGGGCCCAGGATTTGCAAGCTGCTTAAAGTGTTGCATTTTAATGGTGCTCTGAACCTCTAGAAATGCTGACCAAAGTTCGAGAGAGGCCACTTGGTATTGGGCCCCTTCTTTGCTTTTGGGAAGCAGGACACCTTTGTTTCTTTTTCTTGGGTTGGTTTGCCTTTAAACGGCCAATTGGAGGGGATCGTTGAGTAAACACCCGTGCCGTTTCAGCTTTCGAAGGGAGTGGTGTTGAAATCCTTGGCACGTTGGATCGGGGAATTCAAAAAAGCTGTGGCTCAAAAAGGTGGTACCAAAATGGCACCTTGGTAGATGGAACCAAAGACTAACACCTGCGCAACCCGGGCTGTTCATTTTTGAGCCATACCCAATTCAGTCTCCTCTTCGCGTCTTCGACGGAGAATGTTTGCAACTTCAATGGGCGAGAAGAAGCGAGTTGGGAGACCTTGGAAGGCAAAGGTTTCCGGACAGTTCTGCAGGTAAGCCCACCATTTGGGATTCCTTATGCTCCCAAATATTCACCTTCAGTCTCATTGCCGAATGGAGAGAAAACCATCGCTTGGCTTGTGGTTGGGATACGGGCGTGTCTTTTTTAGATGGATCCCTCCAGAAACAATGGTTGTGTTCCTCGTGGTTTCGTTTTAAAACCACCCAAAAAGTTGGACCTTTACCCCCCCAAACCCCAAATGGCTGTTTTTCCCTTGTAATGTTCGATCTAAGACCACCAGAACGGACTGACTCAAGGACCCATACCTCGCACTTTGAGACTCAAAGCGCTGGGGGTTGCTTCCGGGCGAGAAGTCGCGCCAGGGCCGAGCCGCCGGATCTCCAACGTGTGCCTCCGGCTGTGGGGAGGGGGTCCGGGGGGTTGGGGGGGGTTGGGGGGGCGGGGGGGCGGGGGGCGGGGGGGGGGGGGGGCCTGGTGTCCTTTTGATGGGTGAGTTTGGCTGAAAAGTGGTTTAGAAGGGTTTTGAGCACCATTTACCAGGGGGTTCTCCATCGATTTTTCCGAAAGGCCACGACTATGCATGTTCCTCTAAAATCTGGTGAGCACGGCAATGTGGACGAGGGGTGTAGATTATGTTGCCTGGGTGCTCAGATGCGCAAACCCCATGTTCTGGTCGGGCGCCCTGCCTGGAGACAAGCCGAAGGCCTTACACCCTGCTTTTGCGGAAGGTCCCCTGTTAGTTTTTTTCTTCTTTTTTCTTCGGGAACTTTAGGGCAGCAATCCAATCTGGGGCACATCCCACTTGGACAAACTCCGCATGTCTATGGCCCTGCGCGCAAATTAGATATTCCCCCCACGAAGCTTTTGGTTGGGACCGCACATGGCGAAGCTTCATTCTTTTTTTGGGCCCCTGAACTTAGTTTGGCAAACTCCCTGACAAATTCACCCAGCCGTTTGATGATCGGTAGGTTTTGTAGGGGGCCTCACCAAGCCTTTGTCTCAGGGGCCCTTAGCAGGGTCGGGGAAGGAATGTTGAAACAGCCACACCCTGACCCCTTTACAGGGAAACTACCAGGAGGTTGTTCAAGCCATGGGCGGTGGATCTATGTTTAAACAACGGGTTGGTCATTTGGGTCGTCAAAGTCAAAGCACCAACCGCCAGGCTATTATGGACAGCAGGTTTTAGTTTCCATGTTTCCATTTACCAGGGCCACCCATTTTGGTTCCCTCCACGAGCATGGAATAGCTCCCTGTTAAAGGAAAGCAGTCTTCCAGGCCTATGGGGTTCCATTTTAGCGGGCAGTTACCCAAAATGGGCTGCCCTGGTAAATGGGACCACGGAAACTAAAATCTACCTATCGCAAAATGGGCTACCCTGGTAAATGGAAATAACAAGCTTGGAAACTAAAACCTATGGTTGATTTCTAGGGGGTGCCCCCTTTTAGTGCGCGGGGGTTCAGACCATTTTTTGATGGGAACAGCTCCCATGAATTGAACCTTATGAAGTACTCTGGAGGGAGCTGGTAAAATCTATGCAGGCCGATCAGGTTCCATCTTAGCGGACAGTTACCCAAAATGGGCTGCCCTGGTAAATGGAGCCACGGAATCTACCTATCGCAAAATGGGCTACCCTGGCAAATGGGTCACCATGAAAAAGCCCAAACCTACCTATCGCAAAATGTGCTAGCTTGGTAAATGGGTTACCATGGAAAAAGCCAAAACCTACCGACGGTTGACCTATGCAACACACAACCGGCAGGGAGACGTCCCAGCCCTTTGCCACGGACTTCACGGAGCTTCAGCGGTCGCCTTCCCCCCGTCAGCATCCGCTGGACGTGGCCTCAGCCCAATTCCTGGTGCGGGCCTCTGCTTCGTTCCGTTTTCGCTCGGTGCAGTTCGTCTGTGGGTTTGCGTTTGGTGGGTTGGTTTTGGCCTGTCTTTGGTTTGGCTTGGCTTGGTTTATTTGGTGGGCTGGTTGGTTTGGATAGGTTTGGTTTATTTTTATGGTTTGGTTGGTTTTGTTTTGTTTAGATCGATTCGGTTTTTGTTTGGTGGGTTAGTGGGTCGGTTGGCTGGCTGTTTGGTTTGGTGTGGTTTGGTTTGGTTCGCTTTTGGTTGCTCAAAGTAAACCCATGTCACTTCCCCAGAATTAGCTCCCCTTTTTCCTTTTTTACGCTTTTTTGGGGTCCCCTTTGTTTCCCACTAACCAGGCAAAAAAGATATCTTTTTGCTGGGGTCCTAATTCCAGCCTAGGTCAGAGGGTACAGCAAATCTTGGCCTCAACGCTTCATTATGTCCATTGCACGATTCCAGCACCAGATTTCTGGCATCGATGGCAAAGTGAGCTCACAGAAGTTCTCTAAACTGGGACACCCGTGTCAACGGGTTGCTGGATTAGTAGCTGGGATCGCATTACCTCCCCTCCTCACTCCACAATGGAAATTGCCGGCCCTATCTGCTCCATCCGCTTCCGCAACTGCTTTGTGAGTGGAACCCCACAGAAGTTCCCATTGATTTGATCAGTATTCCTGGCCCCCAAACCATGGGTAGCTTTTCCCATGACGTCAAATCTGGTTTGGTTTCCCTGCTGGTCACCCCATGTAGAGGAGAACCTTTTGATCAGCCCCCCCAGCTTGGTGGCTCCCAGCTAGCTTTTGGTTGGTTTGGTGGTCGGGTGTCCATTTCGCCCACGAAACATTGTTCACTTTTAGCGGGGGATCTGGGGGCAGCCCACAGAAGTTCCCACTTATTTCCCATATAGGGCATGTCTTTTCTCGGGGTCATTCCATTCGCCATTCCCTGCCTATCGAAATAGGAAGTATGTAAGACCCCATTGGTTTTATGCTGGACAACGGTTTGGAGGTGCTCTTTTTTTGGAAAATTTCACCTGGCGGGTTAGAAGCTACAGGAAGTCAAAAAGGAATGACTCTAAAGGAAACCAAAACGGGGATGTTTCCGGGGCCATTCGATTTCTTGTTCCCTGCCTATCGAACCAGCAAGTGTATAAAACCCCGTTGGTTTTATGATCCGCTTGCCATCTCCTTGGCTTTTTGGCAGCTTTTTAGTTGGCTTAGGTGCTTGGGTTTCCATTCAGCCCACTGACACCCCACATAAGTTCCCGTTTACTTCCCATGGGTTTTCTTCATCTTGGGGCCGTTCCGGGGTTGGGAATGAGCCTAAAGGAAATCACACCGGGGATGTTCTCGGGGTCATTCCATTTCTCACTGCCCTGACCAGCCAGTTTATTATAAACCCCATGGGTTTTCTTCATGGGACTGATCCATCGATCTCGTCAGGGCGAGAGCCCGGAGATGTTGGGCGCCTCCGAGCGGCACCAAGACGCCCGTCGCACCTGGCAGCTGGAGATGGAGATGGCGGGAGATCGAACGATCGAGCCCGCGTGATTCGGCATGCGCCTGAAGAAAAGTTGACATGAGCCATGGCGCATTGAGTTGGCAGCGTCTGTTTCTCAGGAAAATTCCTCCCCCCCAAAAAAAACAACGAAAGAAGAAAGCAAGTAGTTTTCCCTTTCGCTTTTCTTTGAACCCCCCCAAAAAAGGCGAGGGTTTCCCGGACAAAACAATATAACAACGGTCTTCCCTTTGGGTTTTCCTTTGAACGCCCCCAAAAAGCAGGTTTCCCAGAAGAAAAACAAAGACGAGGTCTCCGAGTCGGATTCGGCTTCGCCAACTCCGTTAGGCCAAGATCTCCCTGGCAGCCGGCCGCATTGCCGCGGTCTCCACCCTGCAAAGCACCAGGCGCGGACCAAGGAGCTTGGGTATTTCTGGAACATGGATGATATGGATTTGCCCGGAACTATGGCAAACCTGTTTTGCTTGATTGTACCGTGTTCGGGTATTGAAGTGAAACCAATCAACCACCAGGGGGGGCATGGCGGGTTTTCGGCTTCTAAACCTTGGAGCTGGCCCTGTTTGGTGGTTGCTTCATTGCATGGGTTTCAGATTCCGCCTAGTTGGTTTGGAGCCCAATCGGTGGTGTGGTAAGGGGTGGTTTCCTATTTGCCCTCTATGAAAACCAGATTTCAAATCCCCAAACCAATGCAAAACCACGAATTATATACTGTAAGGGTTGCCTGAGTTTTGGGGGAAGGGCGACGCACTTTTTCTGGCTTGCCATTGGGGTCATGTGGGCGAGCGGCGAGATTCATCCAGTTCTTTGGTGCATTTTGCTTGGATGTTAGGACTTTCACCTTTTGCCAACTGATGGGTTCTCCATTGAACCACTAAAAGTTAAACTCTTGGCAGGGGAGCAGAAAGCAACCGAGAGTTGATACAGTGCTACACTTGCTTGCAGTGAAGGACCGCTTTCTGCAAATCCCCGTTGTTTACAGCCAGTGAAGGTTCGCAGCATGGTGGTTGCTTGCAGCCCGTTTCATGAGAATCATTCGTCCTTCATTCAAAGCAACCAACAAGAGGAACCTATTCTCTTTTTTCTCTTGTCACGGTCAAGTTGCGCAGCGCATCAGATTGTGAATCGACCTCAACCATAGCACTGAGT